>CM060703.1:180699078-181064495 GCA_030686995.1 Artemisia argyi
AGAACATTCTTGACTTTCCAATTATTCACAAGTATTACTTTCTTAATCTTCGTCTAACGGTCGTTAGCCATTCTCCGTTAAATACTAACGGCCATTACTAGTTTTGTGTTTATTAATAATTACGTATAACATTTATAAATAATTATTTCTTTTTCTCTTCATACGTATTGTGTGCAATCTCGTGATCTCGGGTTCGATCCTAACATACGACTACTAAAATAATGTCCATAATCTAACAGCTCCCACTTGGACCTATTTTAATAGTGTAATCACATCGGTTAGCGTCTTGCAACACGCCGATGCCTCTAGTACGATCTCGAGTAAGGCTCCTGGAAAAACCTTTTAATGATTTCTCATTATTATTATCCTTTTGTTTCTAATACCATGTTAATAAGGATATGGATTAAAGTCATTCCTTAATTAACCATTCTGTTTCTCGTTGTTTGTGATTGATCAAGATTACCAAATCTTCTGAACATATTCAGGGGAGATCTTGGGTGTGGCCACACATACATCTTACCAACCCTACGAGAGGCCCAGCAGTATTAAACTTTAAAAATAAATTTGAAGGAACAAATTCTATCTTGACTACAAGCAAAACTCACAAACTTTGTAACACTTCCAAAAACAACCCTTATGACTACCAGTTACGTATAGCGTTAAGTTGTTCCACAAAAATGTACTACATTCATGACACTTATCTTGCATCTCAAGTCTGAGGATAACTTCTCATGATTTACTTAATGACATGATCCATAAAGTAACATCATGTAGTTGGGATAAGTCCTATATTCGGTATCATTGAATATCATCTGAAATGGCATGACTACGCATCAATATACTTTAAGTATATTATACCAACCTTCAGATTTGTCTTGATTTAATAATATGGGATTTGTCTTGATTTAATAATATTCCCATATTATTAACTGACAAAGGACAATTTAGAATAACATTTATTCATGGATTAAACATACAAATATAGGATACAATTTATTATAAATTAAACATATCATGTATTTTAATTTATTATAATAATTGTTTAACATCCCTTATCCAAATACTAAATAGATCAATGCATGATAACTCTTGTTGATGAATTATGTCTCAAGTAATGACATTCCTACTTGTTGACAAAACATAAATCATCCAACTTTGATCTATCGGAATTTTAAGAATACTTATTTCAAGAATTCAGCTAGTGAAGTTCTTGTATGTGCATACTCAACTATTTTGACAATGCCATATAATATTTCATAAAATGTGTGACATCCTTAACCACCAATTTATGATAATCAAACTTCCAAACATTTTAAAGTTTAAAGTATTCTTGTTCTCTTAATGTATAATGCAACTATGCTTTTAGTAAGCATAACTAGTAATAGCCAAGGATGAAATCCTTACCATAACTAGTATTGAGTGTCATCTCAATTTTATTAGCATCATTGTATGCAAACAACAATATCCTATTAAAACTTTCCGTAAACCATAATATCTATTGTGTAATGTTTGATGCTCTTCAAACTTTCAAGTTTGTTGGCTATGCCAATTTTCACAACAATTGAAAAAATTGTTCATCTATAGAATTTGGAAGCTTTTCCAGGTTTAGGATGTAATTCTATAATCAAACATATTCATTTAGAATATTACACAAGTTATCTAATAACTTTTAATTAGATATTAATATTGTCAAATCATCTTGTAATCAAGTATGATACAACAAAACATGATATACATGAAAAATCTATGAGTCATACTTAGATTTTATCCATGTCATACATATCTATTTAGACTTTCTAAATAATATATCATGATATATTAGATTTATTTACCGCACATGTTTCAACAATAAGCATTCATTCCAAGGTTGTATGTCTTATTTCCTAAATCTTACAAGTAAAATTTCATTCCAAACTAAGACTTAACTTTTAACTTATATGGAATGTTACTTTTTATATGTTCTACAACATATATGATTTAAGAAATTAAACATAATACTCCTACTAGCTTTTAGGAATACTTAGAAATTATCTTATTTCAATTATAAATCAAAACATGAATTTAATAATTAAACATAAGAGTAATCTTCTAGATGCATGCATATATCCATCCATGGATTATTGCATCTTGTACACTTTCAAAGATTTATTTGAATTCATAAACTCCTTTTGATTACTTATCGTCCTCGCTCAAGTAATCACTCAAGAAAGAGTTTTGATATTCTATTGTCAATTTTATAAATATGACAATCATAATCTTTATATATTTAATGTGTTTATAAAAGAGTATTCAATCACAGTTAATTGCTTAAGTGTGATTAATAATCTTGTCATAAGACATGCATTAAATACGTGCACAATATTGTCCATATGATTTCTATACAAAGATTTAAACCACAAGGGTTACCTAATCTTTGAATAAACTCATCTTCATTTTCTAGTCTAACTATTAAGATAAACCAAGTTTCTAAAATTGATTATCTTTATGAACAGCATCTTAATCATTCATATCATTTATACTTTACCCAATTTCATATTTGGTAATGTATCGTAATGATTATCAGGTTTACAATAATCCTGTAAATCATAGCCCTCAGCATATTAATCAAATATCTGAGATATATTACTATTCTATGAATGATAATTCTATCATCTTGATATTTAACATTTAAATGTCAAACTTTATTATCATCTTGAGATTTAACATTCAAATGTCAAACTTCATCATGATATTTCCTAGTGTATTTTAGAATATTATGTATCTTGTAATTTTATCTTTTAAAGATCAAAACTCCCACTTGCTTTTAGAAATTTAAAGACTATCTTTAAATACTTAGCAAATAAAGAAACAATACAATGTTCTCTTTTGGGATATTACAAATACTTATTGATAATTCCTAACTTTACTTTGTTAATAACCTCTTCATAAGCAGTTAAACAAATTTAGAACTTCAACTTAAGACTTAATGTAATTCATCACATTCATCACATTCCATCATATGATGATGTCTTATTAATCTTCTATGTTGGAGTTTTATTAAATATGTCCAAGTCATACTCAACATTCTAACCTTGAAAACTTTTGGAAGAAAATAAGTCATAGTTATCTTTAATCAAACAATATAACAAGAGTTTGATTTTCCTAACTGAACATACCATAAACATTTGATATTTCATTAGTATCAATATTGCAAGACAATCTAACAATATTTAAGATAACTATATTCGTTTTGACTTGTCTATTTATCAACTAATTCATTTTAATGGTATAATAATTTTCAAGCCTATTACATGCCTTATAACACAAGTATTTTTTACAAAGTTACTTCATGTTCATGTCTTTACAAGAAAAACATAAACTGTTATAATCCCACTATACGTTATAAGTCATTTAACAATTTAATAACTTCATGTATATGTCTTAATTAAAAGACACAACAAGATAACGTCTTACTTTATTATAAGTCTTGTAACAATTAAAAGACTTTATGTTTATATCTTTACAATGAAACATAAACATGTTTAACTAAAGTAATTATGAACACCATATTTTGGTTTCAATAGTAATTTCAAGTTAATTTATTACTTCACAATAATGTAAATAACATAATTTCTTCATTTATTTATATCATTCCAAGAATACATAAATATTCAGATTGAAGTAGCATTAGATTACATAATTAATTTATGTTATTCCATGAATTCATAAATCTATAAATTAAAGTAGTCTTGATATCATATTGACACATGTTCCAATAGGTATCTAACTTAGAAACTGCAAATTCTCATAGTTCAATTACATCAGTTGATCTGCTAGTAATGAAAATATGAAATTCACATTGTTGTTGCAATCTAGTTAAGCTCTCACATAACATAAATTGTAACACCAAGTGTTTCTAGAATTAATATTAGAACCTTATTCTCTTAACTTGTGTCACAACTCGTAAATTCTGGTCTTTTTCCGAACTTTCAACATTTACTATTCGTCGGTTACTATTCATCGATCACTATTCATCATGTTACTATTCATCATTTTTTAGGTCAGTTTGATATTCTGAGAAACGTTTTAAAAATTTTACTATTCATAAAACAATATTCACCTCCGGAGAAAATTTGTCATTTATACGTGGGTTGCGTCATTTTTGTAAACGTACGATTATCAACCTAATAAACGTTATCTTATGAGCTATTATTTTAAATAATTGATCCGTCAATCCCAACTATGGTCCTAACATATTTTTATACTCATAATAATAATATAAAAATGTTATTATTAATTTACCCGGTGTTTTCAAATCAACTGTTACGTTTTCCGGTCAAAGCTTATAACTCCGTCGGTTTGCTTTATTTCAACCCGATCATTATTTTAACTTCCAATTCTCATCAGGAATATTATTTTACAATTTTTACAACTTCATTATATTTTATTTTATCTCGTTACAAATTATTTTTAGTTAACTCGGTACCCGGTATCACCTAAACACACTAAAATACTACTAAAACTAACCCCTTTGATAATTTTCAAACTAATACCACCTTGTGTCCATGGTATTGAAGACAATAAGGACACAAGCACATGCTTACCATCTTTTCTCTTTTTTTTTTTTTTTTCTGCCATTCGAAGCAACCTCAAACCCACACTCTTAGTTTTTTTTGGTACACTTCTCATTAATGCAAAAACCTAACAAGCAACTTATCCTCTTGTTTCTTCCCTATAACCAACGACCAACACACATTTTTCTTACAAAATATCAATAAATTACTGCAAGTGCTTTCAAAGGGATAAGCTTGGAGTATTTTGGGTAAAGGAACTTGGTATTTTGGAAGCCAAGGATTATGCATTTCAGTACTTGGGTCTTCATTTCTTCTTGCTCGACATCACCACCCAATTCACTGTAAGAAAACAAATGTTTACACTCCTTGATGTTTAATTTCTTAAAACAAGTTACATTTAAACTTTCATGTCTTATTTTAATATGTTAAAGATTTGGAAACAACCATGTGTGTTTGAAAACGCATACAACTCTCGACCCACTGTAAAGTCGACCACTTCTAAAAAAAAACTTGTATGCTAATTGTCTTTGAACTTTAAGCTTTGTTTATATGGTGTTTTATGTCAACAAAATATGAGGTTCATGCATGATATAATATATGCCTCGACATGCATGCTTACATAATCTTGTTGTGTTTAAAGAGCTTGTGTGGTGAACCTTGGTCTCATTAACACTTAAACCTCGCGATAAATAACTAAGACCCATGTCATTTTTCAAATTGACATATTTAAAAATATTTGCAACAAATGACGGCATGGGAAAAACTAACATTACAAACACATCATGCTCTACTTTTCGTCAAAACTCTATATTTAATATATTAAAACCGACTAAATGATGAAAGTTGATTTTTAAAATTAATAATAAGGAAAATATCGTAATATTTTTCTAACTCATCACCTACTAACTTTTCTTATAAATATATACTAGTCGCTAAATACTTAGTATAAGTAATTATCATTCAACGATGACATCTATTATTTATGTAACTATATAACATAATGTTCCTGTATTAATCTTTCGGTTATTTTCCAAACCAATTACTTATTCGACGTACATTCTCTTATTATATATATGAATATATATCAATGCACAATTTCCAAGGGCCAATACCTACAAACACCTTGAAATGATTTAAACGTAAACTTTGCCACACAAGCGACATTAAACACAACCACTTGTAAACACTTAAATTTTATTTAAACACCTTGAGTCGTTAGTATACACTGCAAACTAAGAATTGCCATACTAATCTAGGTTGCGTGTCGGAGCCGTGCACACTTACTACTTGATTTATTCACCAGATGACTTAATTGCTGAGGTGAGTCATAGCCCCTACTCTTTTAAATTGTTTTGTTAACTTTTTGGGGAAGAATACATGCTCGTTTTGACATGAATTACTACTTGACCTTATAACTTGTTTTGAACTTTTGAACTTGACTTGACTTTTGAACTTGACTTGAACTTTTGACCCTAAAGTACCGTACGTACTATAACCTAAAGTCTCCCATGTTCGGAGCAGTGCAAAGTCTCCCCTGTCTACGGAGCAGCATTATCAAGTCTCCCATGTTCGGAGCAACATAAAATCTCCCCTGTCTACGGAGTAACTTTGACTTTATACTATGTAATAGTTTGTGAATGATGTACTGTTCGTGCATCCGCAATTGTTAGTCTCCTGCTGGTTTGCCGTTCGCACTCCAGTTTATACGTACCGTTCGTGCGGCCTCCTTGTGTGGGGCAGTAGGTAGTATGGATAGCGCTATTAGAGGTCGGCCAACCTCTCGTTCCCCTGTCTACGGAACGCATATTATTTATTTTAGGAGCCTTGCCACATTCTTTATTATATATGTGGTGCTTATATTGTGACTTATTATTGACCACTTGTGCTTGACAACTAGACATAAACTATTTAGCAGTGGGTTGTAAACACACAGGTTACAAGTCTCTTATGGCGGGACTTGTAACTGAGTGGATTTACAATGCCTTTGCTGTGTGATCATTTTTCTATAAACTTTATTTGTTAAACAAACTCTATGAACTCACCAACCTCGTGTTGACACTTTAGCATGTATTTTCAGGTTTTAACCTATGGCACGCTACAGGAGGTTTTGGCAGGGCATGGCATGGTCATAGAAGACTCTGATTATTTATATGGGGACCGTTTTAAACTACTTTTAAGGGCCTACTTCCGCACTACTTTTAAAGATGTAAATTCAACATTTTGATTAAACGATTTTATTCTAAATAATTAAAGTGAAAACCAATTTCGTACTTGTGTTGTATTACCAATTGAGTTACACCCCAGCTGCATGTATGCTTCCGCTGGACCCGATCTTGGGGGTGTGACAACTTGTAGTCAAGAGAATCCATTAAATCATATCTTTATGAGTTGTTTCTTGCACACAATAAATATAACATTTTTCCCACTTGTGCATGGAACAACCTCATATAGTTGATAAACAACATGCCATGCATTTGTTTATGTGTTCCATATGATTGTGTCATAGATTTTAGCATAACAAGTATATGTAAAACAACAATGTCTAGTAAGGAAATGTACAAGACTATCCTTAAAAGTATGAGTGTCTACACTTGGAAAGTGATTATCTTTAGCTACCAAGATATCAAAGCTTGTAACTCCCACTAAATTAAAGATCATTACAATAATTCCTTATTCAGTGATAAGTACACAATACTCCCACTGAATTTGACAACATTTAAAATGTTTCATATCTAGTGAAAGAAAATAGTGTACTTTTAAGTTTCCTACACCTTTAATTGTCCATATGTAACAATTACTTATGCATTAAAAGTGTTTCTTCTACGTAAATGATGGACTATCCACCAAATGCTTTTAACTTGAAAAATTGGGCATGCAATTTCTTCCTTACACAGGTCTACCATCCTACAATGTATGTAGCACCTTTAAAATAGTCAAAACAACTAGTTTGTCTTTAAACATTTGCAGTAATTAGTCTAGTTTCTAATTATAATTACTCATAAAATGTCATACATAATTTTCTGTTAACCAAATATCATATTTGTTACTAAGAATTTGATCACCGAATGAGGATGATAAAATCCCTATGAAAAATATTCGCAATTTTCTTAACTATTAAAAAATTTGCTATGAGTTATATTAGAATTTAGACATATCTAATATTCTTATTATCCTTTCTCATTCATGAAAAGGAATAGGATTGTGTCTCACTCTTCCTTTATAGAAAGGAGACTTCTTTTGTCTTTTAAGTAAATATTTCTTAATCAAACATTTGTTTGAAAACAGAACTAGATCAATTTACCAAAGCCCAAAATATGTTTACGGTTTGAACGTTGCATTAATACATTAAAACGAATTACAAAATTCAATTTCAGTATTTTCGATAATTAGATCTTTAAGAAAATAAAATACCCATTGGTAAATATTCATATAAACCATAGTATTTTCTTAAAGCTAGGATCCTAATTGACATAGTACCATTACATCAGTTGATCTGCTAGTAATGATAGTATTCAACAAGGTAATTGTCGAACAATGATTGGCAATATCATATTGCAATTCCTAGATTTATGGGATTTACAATCACAAAACTTTTGTAATGTAAGCATGTTTGATCCCCATCTTAATGCCTTGAGTCCAAGATCTCACTTTCTACTCAATTTAAGTCGTCTAACTTAAAAACTGCAAACTCATAAATCCATCACATCAGTTGATCTGCTAGCAATGAATTTATGAAATTTACCTCTCCATTGCAATCTCGCCAAGTTCTCACATGACGTAAATTATAACTTCAAGTGTTCTTAATTAGATGGCATCCGACTTAATTTTATAAGGGTATTAATATTTTGAGGTGATCAAAATAATGTATGAAGAAGCATGCATACAACTTCATAACATTGGTTTTACAAAACATTTTTATTACCAATTAGCTAAGAGTAAAATAACAAAGTTTTGATTGAGGTATCGGGTTCACCAATTAAAGAATTACCATCAATTATCGTCTACTATATCGTACTTTTGCATAAGCCCGAAAGCTTAGTGTTTCGGATAATCATTGTGGAATTGTGGTTAATTCACCTTTAAGATGACAGTGTACATGTAATGGTTGTTCGGTAAGTCTAATTTACACACAAACGAGCGTTAAGACAGAATGTTGTCTCTCTAAGGCCACAATTTAATGCGAAGCCATCCTTATACCCATCTTATAGTGTGTAAACTTCGGTCGAGCCTATTTAACCATTACGTACAAAAACATCAATCAACCAATCCTTTGAGATTTATTCTTAAAAACCAAAATAATTTCGCCATTATTTAGTCCGTATTATTTTTTTTATTCAAAAATTACCCTTTTCGTTTATAACCATGTCTAACACAATTAATAAACAAAAACAAGTAATGTTTAATAAAAATAAAACAACTAAATAAACAAATATACATAATCATAACAATTAAATATGTATAAAACATGTAGCCACATGCAAATCTTATTCAATAGTCCTATTAATAATCAAATCTAGGTGTACAATGTATTAATTCAATTAAGGCTTTCTTCTTCTAGGAAAAAGAGCCACAAACATCGATAAATCGATTGCGTAAGCCAAAACAAAACAAATACCACATAGCACATAATTGATTACTTAATATTGGAGTCTTCCTCAATTTGACATCTATTAATAAATTTACATGTTTCGATATAACTTAACCATTAATCCATATAAACAATTTAAACCATTTAAATTATAACACAATATAAAAATCCATGTAAATATGCACTTTTTCATGGATTTAGCTTAACAATTAACATATTGCACAAAGATCGTTTACTAAAACGCATAACAATTACATGACATCCTAGGGTTTCTAATCATATTAAAAAATCAAAAACCAAAACCCTAAAAACTCTTAAGGTCAATCGACCCAAAAAAAAAATTAGGGTTAGGAATCTAACAAATAAACCCTAAAAACATGTAACTAAACGAATCAAGATCCAATTTTTATGCGTTTCGATAATTAATTACACATTATAACGGCTCTAAATGCCACTGTTGGAATTATGATATCATGACATTCATATAAAATAAACCAAACACATCAAGTGAGCATAGCGGAAGCAATTATAACAAGATCATATAACATGTAATTAATTAATCAATATTAAATAGTAAACGTACCTTTGTGATTCTAGCCCGAACAAGAATCAAATGCAATCTTAAATTCAAGAACCCTAATTAGGGTTTATGTGGATTATAAGAATTACCCCTTACCTCTTTTGTAATTCAATCCAAGAATCAAACAATAGTGTGTTTGAATCACGTTCTTGTACACACGTACTAATTCAAGAAAAAGTTTATGCAAGTAAATTAAACACAAAATTTGTTGATCTTATGAAAATCGAAATCCCTAAGTGGGATTAAGTTTGGATCGACTTTGAGACAAGAAGAGGAGAGAAAACACCAAGATGTGTGTGTACAAGTTATGAGAAAACAATATCCCATGAGGTGTTTATATACTTGAGATAACTTGGAGTCCAAGGCACAAAGGAGGTGGAACTCCTTCTAGAACATTCTTGACTTTCCAATTATTCACAAGTATTACTTTCCTAATCTTCGTCTAACGGTCGTTAGCCATTCTCCGTTAAATACTAACGGTCGTTACTAGTTTTGTGTTTATTAATAATTACGTATAACATTTATAAATAATTATTTCTTTTTCTCTTCATACGTATTGTGTGCAATCCCGTGATCTCGGGTTCGATCCTAACATACGACTACTAAAATAATGTCCATAATCTAACAAATACTCCGTCCACCTTAAAATTATCGTCAGAAGACAACAATAACATAGTTTAATAAAAGTTGAGTCATTTTATTTTTTAATTAATAAAATAGAATATTTTTTCAATAAATTCTTTAGTTTTTACATAAAAAGAAAACTGAACAATTAGTTTAAAACATTTCAAAAAAAAAATATGAACTATTATTTTGAAATGGTGAGTAATGATTTAAGTTTAGTTAATTTAGAGCATATGCATGCGACTAAAGAGAATAAAATCAAGATCTAGGATATCCATGTCTAATTATTTGAACCAACGTGGATTGACAAGCTGCGTAAGAATACAAAAAGGTTAATGTCGATGATAACCTTTTCTTTCATTTCAAAACTCGTCAAAACTTTGAAAATATCATAATTTCATTCATTAAAAATAGAGAGATTATGTTTTCAAATACAAGTTAATGATTAGTTAATAATTTCATATATACTGTACTTATTTTCTTACAAATCCGGAATGATTAAATATACGATATTTATTAGTCATCAAAACTAGACTCATGTGCGATTCCGATTATTTTTTATAACATTGATCTTATCATTTTTATATTAGGTCGTTTCAAAGAAAAGTTAAATGAGTAGTCAAATGTAAAAAAAAAAAAAAAAAAAAAAAAAAAAAAAAAAAAAAGTCTCTTTCAAAAGCTTATGGATATAATTAATCCAAATAAAACTGTAATTAAAGAACCATCGATAAAAAAAATATCCACCGACAGCCAAGCTTGAAAAACTAACAAGAATAGAAGCGTGTTGACCTGAAAAGTCAAGATCTTGGTAAATGTAGTTATTAATGCATGTTTTTTTGGGATAGATCCAATATGCAACATACAAGACATAGTTCATTTCTGAAATATCAAACAGGTCCGATGCATAACTTAATCCCAAACCTAAATGAAGAACCGCCAAGAAATAGCTCATTTGTGAGCTAGACGTCTACGTGGGATGATTCATCTATAGACCTACTAATAAAGACAGTAAGACTTCGTAAACAAATTACGAAAGTTGCCCATCCTTATATCTAGGTATCAGGTATACATAATGTTTTGCTTGATAGAAATTGTAGATTTAGATCAGTCACTCTCGGTCTTGGTATCCCTAAAGATCAGCGGCCTGGAATTCGCTCAGATTTGGTGCACGAGTTAGAGGCCCGCCAACAACAATACAACTATATATTTGGAACTATCCGTTATGAAAAACTCTATTATACCATGAAATTTGTTGGAAAATGGATGGAAATGCCACACACGAGCTTGGTTATTGCTTCATCATATAACAAAGTAGTTGTAAATCTATCATACGTTGGAGGTTGTACTACGAGTTTTCCTCGTTGGTCTAGCCCACCGCAATCAGACTCACATGAGACCATAGTGATTGCTCATTTGAATCGTAGCCATTATATTAGAGTTGCATGATGTGAAGGTTTTCCTTTACCGTTAACTTATCCACTATGGATCACATATTGAAGCGATATTGCTCATGTTGGGAATTAGTTGTTGTAGGATCCCAATATTGTTCAAGAATCACGTAAATCAACGGAGGTTTTCTAGAGAAGGAGAGTTAGAGAAAGAAAGAGATAGAAAGAGTTGGAGTGCTACTATGTGTAAACAAGAGATAATATTATGAGCTCTAACACACACTCTCCTACACTAGGAGAGGGTTTATATATCCTTACAATGCCATCATGGGCCGAACTTGGGGCCGTGTATTAGGCCTAGCCATTTAAGGCTTTGAGTTTACTAGTGGACTAGCATACTAGACATCTATCACACGTTATACATACTACTAACTAATACAAGTGATGCATGGTTTTGCAACCTTGCAAAAGATTTTACTTCTCAAGGGATCTTGAGAAGCTTGCAATCTCCACCAGGCAGTGTACCTGACCGATGTAGTATAGTGAGTGGCAAGTATCAGGAGATTGATCGTTCTCTCAGGGAATAGTGTTCGTTAGGATTGAACTAAGTGATACGTGGGAATCGCACCAGGCTTTACCTCTCAAGGGATCTCGAGAAGCTTACAACCCCCACCAGGCAGCGTACCTGATCGTTGTAGTATAGTATAGTGACAAGTACCGGGGGATTGATCGTTCAACTCAGTAATAGTGTCACTAGGATTAGAAAGCCTAAGAACTAGGTCTAGAGGTGAGAGATTATTCTTTTTGTATTTTTATATTTTATAAAAGCAATTAAAAATCCCGGGTTTTGGAACAGTGGGCGGAATTAGTTGCTAGCCAACTAACCCAATTGACTAAAGATGCAATTAAAATTAAAGTTGTGTTTACTTAGGTTTCATTACTCCCTAGATATCTTTTACAGGTTGATAATTTGTTACAATTGCATGGATGACGGGTCGTATTTCTTAATACAAGTCGTAGGGCCGTGTACAATATTCCCTCACTCTATAGGATCCTACTTCACTCCTATGTCGAGCCATTAGAAGCTCCTAACATGGGATCATTAGAATTCTCCTACGCATTAAATGCAACCAAAAATCATAGTACACCTCTGATCATGTTTCTTAAGACGTTCAAGCGTGTCACCGATGGAAGTCTGCCAGTTTTCTTAAGCCTAACATCGAATACAATCATCCGTAACAACTATAAACAAACAATCAACCCATAATTAACATCTAGGTTTCACTACATCTAAGCAAACACACAAGAGATCTAGCAAAGCATGTTAAATTCAAGACAAGTGTAAGATATATTCAAACAACACATAGACATATTGAATGAATCGAAAGAGTACTTATCTCAATTGAACATGAAAGGTTTCAAAGGGTAAAAACCCTTGAAAAAGCTGTGATATTCGGACTAGGGTTTCTCTCCAAAGTTACACCCTAATTGTTACACACTAATGAATGAAAATTGCAAAACTATATATAGATTTTACAGGGTGACGGCGTCAAGAACGAAATTCTGACGCCGTCAACTCGCCGCCCACAATTGAGATAAATACTTATCTCAATTGAACATGAAAGGTTTCAAAGGGTAAAAACCCTTGAAAAAGCTGTGATATTCGGACTAGGGTTTCTCTCCAAAGTTACACCCTAATTATTACACACTAATGAATGAAAATTGCAAAACTATATATAGATTTTATAGGGTGATGGCGTCAAGAAGGAAATTCTGACGCCGTCAACTCGCCGCCCACAATGAAATCGGATTGCCTAGATCCACTTTTGACGCCGTCATGTGTAATTCTACTCTGGGCCGTCACTAACATTTGGACCATGACGGCCTATGGTGACGCCGTCATCTCCATAGTACAAAACTCTTCTGGATCATCACGGACTTTATCCACTTCCACCTCTTGCATTGCTCTTGACGTCGTCATTAAGATACTTGTGACACCGTCAGGTACTGTTCCCAGCAAGGAAAATTAAGACTTTGCCGTTTTCTTCACTTTTATGCTCCAAAAACGTCCAAAATGCTTTCTTTTCCAGAATTCACTCCAAAAGTACCTAAAATGACAAAAGGATCGATTTAGGGCATTATTTGATCAAATAAATTTAAATCCGGGCTAAAATGACCCCCTAAAAATGGTTCATTTTTTGCCTCATCAAATACCATTACACTTGAGATTTGCTTGTCCTCAAGCAAATGCGCTTTTATTCTAATCAAAATACAAGTTAGGGGTCATTTAACACTAATATAAAAGTAATTAAGACAAATAATCGTTCCACTAAAGACGAAAGACAAGCACGGAGGTCATACACTAGCACCTTATAAATAGTGTTTAGATACTTACATCTTTCGGGTGTAATAAAGTATATATCACAATATGGAAATGAAAAACTTCTCTCACTACCTGTCATAACAAAATAGATTACCATATGTTTGGGAAAGGATTAAACCTCCACCGCATGGCGTAAGCACCTAGGATAAACTATCAAAGAGGTCTTTTAAAGGGTTATAATGTTAGGTGTAGGGATATGGAATACACGGTTTTATTGGATAAAGGCAATCTTTACTGGTGGCGAGTTAATCATCTTGGTTAATTACATGTACAATATGGCGTTGCTAAGCCAAGACTAGACTTGACTTAAGCTAATAAATCAAAAATAACAAAAACTTAAAATAAACATAGAATGAAACGGGATGGTAGTCCGTATGTTTTTTTCTCTTTTCTTTTTCTATATTTTTTTTTTCTTTTTTCTTGATTTTTTTGATGTTTTTTTTTTTTTTTTTTAATTTTTTTTAATACACTATTACCCTACCATCCAAAATAATACATCATAGGGAATGAACATTCCCCTTACACTTGAATTTTTACATACTTTACAATAAACTAATCTAATGACTCGAATCAAGATAATCAAAACACTTGGAGTTCTTTTAAGATTAACGCACATATGGGTGTAATAATATGATGTTCTTCCCCGTTACTCCATAACACAAGTACTTTACCCATGAGTCCAAATCGTCCCAAAAAAATATGTACAAGATATGACTCGACTTAACAACGATGTAATCAATTAGATAATTAACTAAGGGTAGGGATGAGCACGGTACCGGTACCGTACCGGTACCGTACCGAATTAGTGGTACCGAATTTTTCCCGAGCATAAATTAGGGTACCGGTACCGTACCGAACGGGATTCGGGAATCGGTACCGGTATCGGTACCGGTACCGGTACCGGGAAATCGGGATTTTCCCGTTTTTTTTCGGGAATTTCCCGATTTGGTACCGGTACCGTACCGAATTAGTGGTACCGAATTTTTTTCCTCCTTATTTCGTAGTACCGGTACCGTACCGTATATCGGGATCGGTACCGTTTCGGTACGGTACCGGTACGGTTCCGGTTCGGTTCCGGTATTCGGTACGAAATGCTCATCCCTAACTAAGGGTTTAAACATTTAACAATAATGCACTAAAGATGAGTGCATACACGGAAGGCTAAGCCGATTTGGGTGTACATTTAAGTGGGTTGTAACAAATTCTTCCTTTAAGTAAGATGCTTAAAGTTAGAAACGAAAAGATAGGCTTAGAGGGGTGTACTAGGGGTTTCGTGTACTAAAAATGAGTACAACGCTAAGGTGTGGGAAAAAATTAGTTGACTTTACTAGCCAAGTAATATGACTTAAATGGTCAAGTAATTATGATACGGGTTTAAACACAAGAGTGATCCTAATGCCTCTTATCTTGTAGTAAATCCTACTACACGAATGTAGTCTCACTAGCGGTCTCGGGATGCATCACTAACGCAAGTTCTAGAATCTAAAAGCTACCGGTATACTCATAAGCACTAATAATGAATGCTTTTCCTATCAAATCTAAAGGCTAACCTCACATATTTGGGTGGAAAATTTTTCTGAATAGTACGGTTTTGTGCTAGTCATACAACTCCTATCCATGAGACGCTTTCTATGGCTAAAGTTTCACTCCTAAATGTTGTAAAAAATTTTAAATTTGGCGCTAAAATTACACTAACAAGTATTTCTCTTAGTATTGTTACACACCTACCATCAAACAAACAAACTTAAGTGCAAGTGCATCCTATAAGGTATCATCATTTACCCCCCCCCCCCCTTACACTTAGGATGAACATTGTCCCCAATGTTCAATTAAAGAATGTAAAAGTGAAATAGGCAAAAGAATGAAATCAAATACTCCCCTGATTCGTTCGGTGTGGATAGTGTGTCAACAAGGTTAGATCTTCCTCCAAGAAAATGAACATTCCAAGCTTCCCTTCCAGAAAAATAAATCATCTTCTCGTCAAACATAACCTGTTAAACCTGAGAAAACAAACAAGGCAACCTCGTGTAAAATCGGCGGCAATCTATATATACTAACAAGTCCTAGAAAGTAAATTAAGATATATTGCTTGTGGAATGAATGTTTGCAGATTTCCTAGAGTTTATAAAACTAAAGAATTAACAAAAACTTCAAGACTCCGTTAGAAAAACAAAACAAGTAAAATTTCCAGAATTTTACACATAACGCCGTAAGGAATTAATTCTTGACGCCGTCAGAAGTGACCTGCAGAATTAATTCCCCGGCAACGGCGCCAAAAACTTGATACGTGGGAATCGCACCAGGCTTTACCTCTCAAGGGATCTCGAGAAGCTTACAACCCCCACCAGGCAGTGTACCTGATCGTCGTAGTACAGTATAGTGACAAGTACTGGGGGATTGATCGTTCAACTCAGGAATAGTGTCACTAGGATTAGAAAGCCTAAGAACTAGGTCTAGAGGTGAGGGATGATTCTTTTTGTATTTTTATATTTTATAAAAGCAATTAAAAATCTCGGGTTTTGGAAGAGTGGGCGGAATTAGTTGCTAGCCAACTAACCCAATTGACTAAAGATGCAATTAAAATTAAATAACAAAAATGAAAATGAATCTAATTACTAATGTGGTGTGAAAATTGATAGGGAAAGTTGTGTTTACTTAGTTTTCATTACTCCCTAGATATCTTTTATAGGTTGATAATTTGTTACAATTGCATGGATGACGGGTCGTATTCCTTAATACTAGTCGTAAGGCCGTGTACAATATTCCCTAACTCTATAGGATCCTACTTCAATCCTATGTCGAGCCGTTAGAAGCTCCTAACATGGGATCATTAGAATTCTCCTACGCATTTAATACAACCAAAAATCATAGTACACCTCTGATCATGTTTCTTAAGACGTTCAAGCATGTCACCAATGGAAGTCTGCCAGTTTTGCTTAAGCCTAACATCGAATATAATCATCCGTAACAACTATAAACAAACAATCAACCCATAATTAACATCTAGGTTTCACTATATCTAAGCAAACACACAAGAGATCTAGCCAAGCATGTTAAATTCAAGACAAGTGTAAGATATATTCAAACAACACATAGACATATTGAATGAATCGAAAGAGTACTTATCTTAATTGAACATGAAAGGTTCCAAAGGGTAAAAACCCTTGAAAAATCTGTGATATTCGGACTAGGTGATGAGGCGAAAAATGAACCACTTTTAGGGGGTCATTTAAGCCCGGAATTGAATTTATTTGATCAAATATTGCCCTAAATCGTTCCTTTTGTGATTTTAGGTACTTTGGGAGTGAAATCTGGAAAAGGAAGCAATTCGGACGTTTTTGGAGCATAAAAGTGAAGAAACGCCAAAGACTTAATTTTCCAAGCTGAGAACAGTGTATGACGGCGTCAAGAGGAAATATATGACGGTGTCAAGAGTAAAATCCATGACGACCCAGAAGAAATTTGTAGGCGTCACAACAAGAGCGTCAAGAGTTAATTTTGTGACGGCCTGCATAAGGAGTACACATGACGGCGTCAGACCCAGATCTAGGCAGTCCGAGGAATTATTTGGCGACAAGATGACGGCGTCAGACATTTGTTCTTGACGCCGTCACCTTCTAAAATCTATATATAGTTTTCTAATTTTCATTCATTGGGAGGAACTTGCGTGGAGAAACCCTAGGGCCGAACTTTGTACGAATTTTACAGTATATTCAAGGGTTTTAACCCCTTGAATCCTTTCATGTGCTATTGAGATAAGTCTTCTCTTAATTCAATCAATATGTCTATGTGTTGGTTGTCTATATCTCGTGCTTGTCTTGATTTCAACATGCTAGGCTAGATCTATCTTGTGTTTGCTTAGATCTAATGAATCCTAGATGTTAATTATGTGTTGATTACTTGTTTATGGTTGTATTAGATGAATGATTTCATTGTTAGGCTTAAGAAAACTGGCAGATCTCCATTTGGTAACATGCTTGAACGTCTTAGGAAACATGAACCGATGTGTAATAGGTTTTATTGGTTGTATTTAATGCATGAGTAAATTCTAATGATCCCATGTTAGGAGCTTCTTAGCCGGCTCGACATAGGAGTGAAGTAGGCACTCATAGGATTGGGGAAGTAAGTACGCCACCCCATGAATGGTATTAAGGAATACAATCCGTCATCCACGCAACTATAACAAGTAATTAACGTGTAAAAGATATCTAGGGAGTAGTGAAATCTAAGTAAACACATTTCTCCCACATATTGCTCACAACTTTAGTTTAATTTAGTTTATTTTTATTTCTAGTATTTTATTTTTATTGCATCTTTAGTATTGGGTTAGTTGATTAGCAACTAATTCCGCCCATATCCTTCAAAACCCGAGATTTTTACTTGCTTTCTTAAAATTATAAAAATACAAAAAGAATCATCCCTCATCTCTAGACCTAGTCTTTAGGTTTTCTAATCCTAGCGACATTATTCCTTGCTGAACGATCAATCCCCCGGTACTTGTCATTATACTATACTACATCGATCAGGTACACTGCCTGGTGGGGGTTGTAAGCTTCTCAAGATCCCTTGAGAGGTAAAGCCTGGTGCAATCCCTACGCATCAAGTTTTTGGGGCCGCAGCCCGGGGAATAGTTATTGTCTAGGTTAGAATCTCTTTTTATTAGGTCTACTTGCTAGATTCCTTTCTAGTAGGATTTTATTTTTATTTTTAGGTTTTGTTTAGTCTATCTTATTTCTTCGTATATTTGTTCGTAACTTTTCACCACTCGACATCATGGACGTTGGGAACATCTTTGAACCCGGCATCCCACCACAACAAAACCCACCACTAGAACCTCTTAGGCCCCGAACCTTAGGAGAGTATTCCCGACCTAGCCACCAAGGCTATCGAAACACCATTGAGCTCACCGGAGCCAATGTGACCCCCTTGCGATCCGACACCATCCGGTTGGTGCAAAGCGGATGTGCATTCCATGGACTTCGTTCCAAAGATCCAAATCAACATCTCAAGGACTTCCTTAAAATCGTAGATTCCATAGACCTAGATGTTGCAACTAGAGAGACAACCCGATTACGCCTATTCCAATTCTCTCTACGTGATCAAGCTAGTCAATGGCTTGAGCGTTTACCCGCGGGATCCATCACCACATGGGATGATCTCACCACTCGTTTCCTTGCTCAATTTTTCCTACCGAGGAGAACTACCAAGCTTAGAAATGACATCTTGATGTTCCAACAACGTCAAGGTGAAACTCTTTATGAAGCATGGACTCGTTTCAAGGACTTCCTCCAAAAAGTCCCTCATCATGGCATAGATCTTTGGCTCCAAGTCCAAATCTTTTATGACAATATCGATCTCTCCACGAGGCGAGCCATTGACCAATCGGCCGGTGGTAAGCTACGTGATCTAAGTGCGGAACAATCATGGGAACTCATAGAAGATCTTGCTCTCTATGACAACGAAAGTTGGAATGATCCTCGTGATTTGAACAAAACGATCAAGGCAATATCTTTGCCTTCGAATAACTCTAGCACTCCCGACCGTAGGATCATGGAACTTGAGGACCAAGTCAAGTTTCTCATGAAATCTTACGAAGCTCCTAAGCCTTCAAGCCAAGTGAACAAAATCACTTCTTCATGCGAATTATGTAGTGGTCCCCATGACACTCGTGATTGTGTGGAACTCCCCGGAACAGCTTTTGCGGACTACGCATCCTCGCGTACCGACGAAGCGGGAGATAAGTGGTACACTTTTAAACCCGAGCCAAACCCTTACGGTGATTCATACAACCTGATGAGTGTCTAAATACTCATCATTTTATACTAATCTGAACTGCCAAAACATCCAAAAACACACAAATATGCATCAAAATACTTAGAATATCTTAGAAGTGTGTTTTATATGTTTCAAATGCAAAATATGCAAAAACAGATGAAAGACGTACAAAGTTTGCATAATTGGCAGTTTCAGTCCCTCAAGTTTCAAAAGTTGTCAAAACTAGTCCCTGGTTATTCTAAAAACATGAAAAAGTCACCAAAGGTCCTTTTTAATTATAAAGTTACATATTTAGTCCTTTGGTGCAAAGTTTTACAAAATTACAAGTTTAGTCCCTGTACTTTAGAAATTGACATAATGGTCCCTGGGATGTAAAAACTTTGAGAAAAATAAATTTTGGTCCTTATACTAATAATATTTTGCAGGAATGGTCCTTGGTGTGAAGTTTGGTGAATTTACATAATTGATCCCTCAAGTTTGGCAGTTTGGCAAAAATAGTCCCCGGGTATTTAAAAAATGAAAAATATCAAAAATACCCGTGTACTATCCATTTATGGCAAAATAGGTCCTTATGATTACTTATGGGAATTTACATTTTCAGTCCCTGTAATTTTCCCAAATTACAAAATTGGTCCTTATGTTACATAAACCAAACGGATCCTTATTAATATTAAACCCAAAAACAAATCCATACCACACAAACCTCAGCCCACCCTTTTTATTTAAAACCCAAGCCCAAGATCCACAGGCCCATACCACCCTTTTGTTTAAATAAATAAAACCGGAAAACCATGGTTACTGTTCACCTTCCCTCACAAGCCAATACCACCATTTCCACCTCACCTGTTTCACCCCAACTTGCTACCTCTACCTCTCCACGCAATCCCTCCACATCCACAAGCTCCCAAGCCGCATTTAATGCCCTTGAAAACCTCTCCACGCAATCCACAGTTTCCCCACGACTTTTGGCGCGAAAAAGCATTTTAAATGGCTATGATCAAACAGACAATATCAAGGGTATAGATGTGGTGGGAAATGACACAGTGGGTCCCACAAAGCCTTAGAAGTCATTATAAAGAAGCAAGGAAGCAGAGATAAAGAGTATTAGTGTAATTTAGGATTAGTATAATCGTAGTTAGTAAAAACTCCAAACTAGTTGTAATTTTCAATTTCAAAAGCTTGTATCCTGTTATCTTATTGTAATTTAAACTGTATTCAATCTCAATTTCAAGTTTCATTGTGTATCTCAGTTATGCAATTTTTCCTTATTTCAAAGATCACAAAAAAGTTCAAGTGTTATTGTTAGTTGTTGTTAAGGCAATCATAAGCTAATATAAGCTCTGACAAAGCTTAAATAAGTTTTAGAAAAACCTTAATTGTCTGTTTAGCAATAAATAAAAAAATTACCAAAAAATAAGAAATTAAATAGAGAAAAATAAAAAAATAGAGGGAAGAGAAGAAGAAGGGCTGAGCAAGGTGTGATTTGGATTGTTCTGGTATTAGAAACCTTGTGGAAGGTTGTTAAGGTAGGTCTTGGTTCCTGGTTCACTCTTTCTCAGCTTGGTCAGTTTTGTAAGCTCTTTTATCAATTTTGGCAATTTACTGTTTCAGGGTATTATTTGCTTTAGTCTCTTTGTTGTTATGTTCATTTGTTGTTGTTAAGTAACATTATAGTTTAAATCTAGTTAGTTGTGTTTTGGATTTCTAAGTTGCCTTATATTTCATTTTAACTGTGAAATTGTCATACTAAGCAATCTATCTGTGTTTTTGTTATAATTGTTGTTTAAGTGTTTATGTTAGCCTAATATAGCATAATATGTTATTTTATTTCAGTCTCATGGCCTTAATCGACCTTATGCATTGAAAATCTTCATAATCAGTCTTTTAAAAGGGTGTTTGGATCAGTAGATTTCATCACTGAGTCCTATGTTTCAGTTGTTATTTATGGTATAAACATATTAGCTTAGGCCATATCAACTCATATAAACCATAAAAACCTAGTCTCTTTTAAGCAAAAGTCAAAATCTCATATTCCACACCTACACAGTTAACTGTGTAGGATTTAGGATAAAATAATCTTCATATCATTGCATAAACTCTTGTTCTAGTATAATTTAGCTTCATTTTAGCTTATTATAATCATATCAGTCAATAAATCTAGAACAAATCTCACCAAAGTCAATTTAGCCTAAAAACTTGAAAAGTCAAAAGTTAGTTTCTCAGAAAAAACCAAAAATAGTAGGATTTATTTAGAATTTAGTAGAAGGATTTAGGCTTTGAGCTTTTGTGGACTTGTAGTCTACCAGCTTATCTTTAAGTTCCCACATAGCTTATATGTTTAGCAATTTTTCCCTGGGCCCCACTCACCCTCAAAGTCACTTGCAGGGCAAAGTGGTTGTCCTGCACCAGCAGATATCAGGCCACCACCACTACTTAGTGGTAGTTTTGTGGCCACCTCAGTGGGCCCCACTTGTCAAAACTTGGACCTTTGAACACCCCCCTAGTAGGCTTTCAGTATTGACCCTTAGTTTGACCTAGTACCCTGTGAACCCCACCTAAATCAGACCCTAAAGTTTGTCCCATAATCAGTCTCAGGAAACCAATAAGCAAAAGCTTATTGTGGCTTATTGGCTTATTCAGTGTACCACATGTGCTTATTCTTGCTTCAACATGTTTACTTAACTAATTGGAACTTGATTCAGCCATTGTGGGAACCAGATAAGCTCAGTTGAGCTTATTTGCTTAGTTGGTCAAACTAAGTCAACTGTTAAGCTTAGTAGCTTATTAACAGCTTATTATTATGTTATAAAAATATTGTTTTTACAAAAGTTAGTTATTTTTAGGTATAAAATAGACTGGCAAAAGAAAAATCCAGAAAAAACAATATAAAAATAAGTGATAGTTTCTATTTAATATAATTTAATTTTAATTTTCATTTTTAGATTTTTATTAAGTAACCTACCTTTTTTATATTTTTATTAATTACTTCTTATATTAAAGTATTTTTAGTAATTTTATTAGATTTTTATGTTGTCATTTAGTATTTATTAGAATTTAAATTAGTTTTATTAATAATTAATCAATAAATAAGTTTTAAATAGCATAATTAGTTTTTATAACGTAACACCTAGTTTTTATATTTTTCCTAGCTTTTATATAACATAATATAATTTTAGTAATTTTTCTAGAATTTTTACTGTTCATTTACTAGTTTTCATAATTTAAATAGTTTAATTGGTAATTAATTAATAAATAGAATAATAATTAGTAAACTAGTTTAAAAATAGATAAAATAAAGTTTTTATAATTTTTTAGGATTTCTGTGATGGTTAATTAGATTTATAAAAATCTTCTTAATTATCCAAGTCTTTTTAGTATTTTTAATAATTTAAAACATATAAATAGTTAAATAATAATTAAATAGTTATTAATTAATAATAATTAGATAAATAGTAAGAAAAATATAATTTTATTTTTAAAATATGTTTTATAATATTTTAGACTTTTACAAATTTTAATTTTATATTTCCAAGACTTATTTTACATTTTCTTATTTATTAGTTAATTATTAGATAATTAATAATAGTTATTAAATAATAAATTAATTAAATAGTTAGTAATTATAAAATAAATATTTTAAAGTTTATTTAATTTGCATTTAAGCCCCTAAGGTTTGCAAATTACTACTTTAGTTAAAACTGTTTTTGTTTCGTACGTTTACGTAGAATTAAATTAAACGTACGCGCTTTTAGTTATTAAACATTTTTAAATACCTAGCTTTTACGTAATCATTAAAATAGTTTATTTAAGTTATTTTATTTTATAAAACCCTAGTATAATCACACACACACACACACTTTATACCCTTTCCTGTTCATTTTCACTCGATCACAGATTCGTTTTTAATAAAACATCGCACACCTCGTTGGGACATTACGACCCGGGGAAACACTGTATTACCCGGAAGCATTTGTCTTAGACGTTTGACTTGGTTGACCATCACCTGGTAAACTTAGTTGACCGTTTGGGACGAATCAAAATTTGGCGCCGCTGCCGGGGAGGTTGTGCGCTTATTCTAAACGATTTTGCGTATTAGTGAACCTGAATACACGCTCATTGTATATTTATCCATCATTGTTCATATTATTATCATATAAAATCAAAATTGTTCCCGAAAACTTTTTAAAATCAGTTTTCAACGAACACAAAAAACCAAAAATATTTTCCTTATTATTATTATTACAAAAATTTTCAAAAATACCAAAAATATTCACCTTTACACTCCTACCTATTTGATTCTTCATTTCTCATCCTCTAAACCCTTTGATTCTTTCTATGTCTTATTCCCACCCTCTTGTCTGTCAATGGTGTGGTAGTCCTTATAATGGTGGTAATTGCCCTAGTTGTGGCATGGTAGAGTCAAGAAACGGGTCTGTCTATAACCAGAATCCCTATTCCTACTATGACATGACTGATTCATTCCATCAGCTTCCATACCATGAGACCCAACAGTTTGACTGTTGTGAGTATTGTGGAGGCCCTCACTACAGCTCTGATTGTCAAACTAGGAATCAGTTTGTCTATGAACAGGTTCCTTGTAACAATCATGCATTTGGTTTTAACCAGCCTTCACAGTACACAAACCCTCAACCACTTCCTCAGGACGAGTTAGCTAAAGCTGAATTGATTACTAAAATGATGATCAATCAAACTCAATTCAACCAAACCATTCAAGATGGAATAAACAGTCTTAAGGATCAGATTCTTAGGAAGCAAAAACCTCTTGTTAACTCATTACATCTTGAGGATGAAAGTGACGAGGATGAACCAATTGAAGACAAAAACTCAAAGGACCCTTCAAATATCTTAATAATGGGGGACAAACAATTCAAAGTAACTACTCTTAAGGAAATAAATGTCCTTGTTCCAATCCCAAAGATATCTGAGAAACCTTTTGATTCAACTTCAGTTGAAGCTACTTCAGTAGAAATACAGGGAGAAAAGAATATAACTGAATCACTAGCAGTAGAAATTATGGAACTTGTAGAAACCATAACTGCTAGTCCTTCTCAGCTCCCTGAGTCTGCTGTTATCACACCCGAGGTTCCCACTCACTCTCTCAGCATGGGGGACGAGCATCTTGACACTATTCCTGCAAAGGAATCGGACGAATTCATAAAGTCTAGTGTTGAGAACCTTGTCTCAATCCCAAGTGAGTCACAGGGAATTCTTGATCATATGTGTGATATCCCTCCCTCTATTGTCTTCCAAAATGATTATATTGAGATGTTCTCTGATTCTGATGAGGACTATTCTTTATCTTGTGGAGACATAAGTTATGTGGGGGAATTACCTTCTGAGCTTGTCAACTCAGAAGAAGAGAATGATGAAGAAATAATCCAAGACGAATCTCTTTGTCTTACATTATTAAATGCTAATTTTCTCATTTCTAGAATCGAGGCTTTTAATGAAAAACCTATTTCATCTCCTATCCCCGTCAAGGATAGTGAGGTTTTGATCAATGATTCTATTCCGGAATTGCAAACGTTCCATTTTGATCAAACGGGAGAGAAGATAAGTGGTATCACCACTTCTCATTCGTATAATTCTCTTCCCGTTTATGAATCATTTACTATTGAGGAGTTCCCCAGTGAACTCACTCAAATCAATCCTGAATACGAATCATTCACCTTTGAGGAGTTCTCCTGTGAACTCACTCATATCATATCTCCACCAGAGTATGATAACTTCTATTTTGATCTAGACATACCCATAATATGTCTTGATCAAACGAGCTTAAAAGAGGAGATTCATGAAACAATGAATTCTCCTATTGAAGATGAGGAGTTAGTTATGATTTTCATCATGACTTTCTTTCTTTTCTTCATATATCCCGTGGCTTCTCCTGTTCTTCACTCCTTAGGGAGTGAGGACATTATCTTTGACCCCGACATTCTCATTTATAAATTATGAGCTAGGGTCTCTCTGTATATCTCATCGGTGTGGAACTTTCACGTGCTTCAATGTTTATCCAAACCTCTTGAATGAAAGTCCGATGCTGATTATCTCTTCCACATCATGCTCCCCCATGGACAAATGAATTCGGGGTCGAGTCAAGCTAGCGACTCGGTAAATAAAAACAGCAGCATTTACTTAGGGTTTTCACCCTAAGTGTGGGGGAAATACTAACCCACATGTTGTATATATGTATATATCCTCTAAAAAACAATGTGTGTACATAAACTTAAATAAAGGCTATAGAGTATTTTCTTCTTACGTTCTAAGTGTTGGTTTAACACCCGGTACTTTGAATATTGAGGACAATATTCAGTTCTAAGTGTGGGGGGAGATTCGTTATTCTAACGAATTTAAACACATGTTCCATCAAGAACCCCCATTTTAGCCCAAATTTTAAAAATTTTTCCCACTTAGAACGCAATAAATGGTTATCAGTCCGCCATGTCTAACCCACATAAGGATTGGCTAATCCAGAAGCAAACGGTTCTTGGTAAAGATATCTCAAATCCGTTTATTGCTTGCAATTTGCCCAAAATTGTATGGTACCTCAACTTGCCATATCCTAAAAAGCAAATGAGTTGGCTAGCCAGCAAGATTATGGCTTGTGGTAAAGGCAGTGGAAAAACCATAATTGGTAATCAGCTCACCAAGATGTTGACTATTCCATCAAGAGTTGGCTAGTCCAGAAGCAAACGGCTTTTGGTAAAGACAAATCAAATCCGTTGACAGCTGGTGGTTTGCTCAAAATCACACGGTTATCAGGTGTGCCACAATTCTTACATCTGGCTACTCCAGAAGTGATGGCTTTTGGTAAAGAGTTTTTCAAATCCATTAAGTTTTTCTCAAAAGATTGCTAGGGACTAGCAATAGTTTAGTGTGGGGGATTGATGAGTGTCTAAATACTCATCATTTTATACTAATCTGAACTGCCAAAACATTCAAAAACACTCAAATATGCATCAAAATACTTAGAATATCTTAGAAGTGTGTTTTATATGTTTCAAATGCAAAATATGCAAAAACAGATGAAAAACGTACAAAGTTTGCATAATTGGCAGTTTCAGTCCCTCAAGTTTCAAAAGTTGTCAAAACTAGTCCCTGGTTATTCTAAAAACATGAAAAAGTCACCAAAGGTCCTTTTTAATCATAAAGTTACATATTTAATCCTTTGGTGCAAAGTTTCACAAAATTACAAGTTTAGTCCCTGTACTTTGGAAATTGACATAAATGGTCCTTGGGATGTAAAAACTTTGAGAAAAATAAATTTTGGTCCTTATACTAATAATATTTTGCAGGAATGGTCCTTGGTGTGAAGTTTGGTGAATTTACATAATTGATCCCTCAAGTTTGGCAGTTTGGCAAAAATAGTCCCCGGGTATTTAAAAAATGAAAAATATCAAAAATACCCGTGTTCTATCCATTTATGGCAAAATAGGTCCTTATGATTACTTATGGGAATTTACATTTTCAGTCCCTATAATTTTCCCAAATTACAAAATTGGTCCTTATGTTACATAAACCAAACGGATCCTTATTAATATTAAACCCAAAAACAAATCCATACCACACAAACCTCAGCCCACCCTTTTTATTTAAAACCCAAGCCCAAGATCCACAGGCCCATACCACCCTTTTGTTTAAATAAATAAAACCGGCAAACCATGGTTACTGTTCACCTTCCCTTACAAGCCAATACCACCATTTCCACCTCACCTGTTTCACCCCAACTTGCTACCTCTACCTCTCCACGCAATCCCTCCACATCCACAAGCTCCCAAGCCGCATTTAATGCCCTTGAAAACCTCTCCACGCAATCCACAGTTGCCCCACGACTTTTGGCGCGAAAAAGCGTTTTAAACGGCTATGATCAAACAGACAATATCAAGGGCATAGATGTGGTGGGAAATGTCACAATGGGTCCAACAAAGCCTTAGAAGTCATTATAAAGAAGCAAGGAAGCAGAGATAAAGAGTATTAGTGTAATTTAGGATTAGTATAATCGTAGTTAGTAAAAACTCCAAACTAGTTGTAATTTTCAATTTCAAAAGCTTGTATCCTGTTATCTTATTGTAATTTAAACTGTATTCAATCTCAATTTCAAGTTTCATTGTGTATCTCAGTTATGCAATTTTTCCTTATTTCAAAGATCACAAAAAAGTTCAAGTGTTATTGTTAGTTGTTGTTAAGGCAATTCATAAGCTAATATAAGCTCTGACAAAGCTTAAATAAGTTTTAGAAAAACCTTAATTGTCTGTTTAGCAATAAATAAATAAATTACCAAAAATAAGAAATTAAATAGAGAAAAATAAAAAAATAGAGGGAAGAGAGGAAGAAGGGCTGAGCAAGGTGTGATTTGGATTGTTCTGGTATTAGAAACCTTGTGGAAGGCTGTTAGGGTAGGTCTTGGTTCCTGGTTCACTCTTTCTCAGCTTGGTCAGTTTTGTAAGCTCTTTTATCAATTTTGGCAATTTACTGTTTGAGGGTATTATTTGCTTTAGTATCTTTGTTGTTATGTTCAATTGTTGTTGTTAAGTAACATTATAGTTTAAATCTAGTTAGTTGTGTTTTGGATTTCTAAGTTGCCTTATATTTCATTTTAACTGTGAAATTGTCATACTAAGCAATCTATCTGTGTTGTTGTTATAATTATTGTTTAAGTGTTTATGTTAGCCTAATATAGCATAATATGTTATTTTATTTCAGTCTCATGGCCTTAATCAACCTTATGCATTGAAAATCTTCATAATCAGTCTTTTAAAAGGGTGTTTGGATTAGTAGATTTCATCACTGAGTCCTATGTTTCAGTTGTTATTTATGGTATAAACATATTAGCTTAGGCCATATCAACTCATATAAACCATAAAAACCTAGTCTCTTTTAAGCAAAAGTCAAAATCTCATATTCCACACCTACACAGTTAACTGTGTAGGATTTAGGATCAAATAATCTTCATATCATTGCATAAACTCTTGTTCTAGTATAATTTAGCTCATTATAATCATATCAGTCAATAAATCTAGAACAAATCTCACCAAAGTCAATTTACCCTAAAAACTTGAAAAGTCAAAAGTTAGTTTCTTAGAAAAAACCAAAAATAGTAGGATTTATTTAGAATTTAGTAGAAGGATTTAGGCTTTGAGCTTTTGTGGACTTGTAGTCTACCAGCTTATCTTTAAGTTCCCACATAGCTTATATTTTTAGCAATTTTTCCCTGGGCCCCACTCACCCTCAAAGTCACTTGCAGGGCAAAGTGGTTGTCCTGCACCAGCAGATATCAGGCCACCACTACTACTTAGTTGTAGTTTTGTGGCCACCTCAGTGGGCCCCACTTGTCAAAACTTGGACCTTTGAACCCCCTCCTAGTAGGCTTTCAGTATTGACCCTTAGTTTGACCTAGTACCCTGTGAACCCCACCTAAATCAGACCCTAAAGTTTGTCCCATAATCTGTCTCAGGAAACCAATAAGCAAAAGCTTATTGTGGCTTATTGGCTTATTCAGTGTACCACATGTGCTTATTCTTGGTTCAACATGTTTACTTAACTAATTGGAACTTGATTCAGCCATTGTGGGTCCTACATAAGCTCAGTTGAGCTTATTTGCTTAGTTGGTCAAACTAAGTCAATTGTTAAGCTTAGTATCTTATTAACAGCTTATTGTTAAGTTATAAAAATATTGTTTTTACAAAAGTTAGTTATTTTTAGGTATAAAATAGATTGGCAAAAGAAAAATCCAGAAAAAACAATATAAAAATAAGTGATAGTTTCTATTGAATATAATTTAATTTTAATTTTAATTTTTTGATTTTTATTAAGTAACCTACCTTTTTTATATTTTTATTAATTACTTCTTATATTAAAGTATTTTTAATAATTTTATTAGATTTTTATATTGTCATTTAGTATTTATTAGAATTTAAATTATTTTTATTAATAATTAATCAATAAATAAGTTTTAAATAGCATAATTAGTTTTTATAAAGTAACACCTAGTTTTTATATTTTTTCTAGCTTTTATATAACATAATATAATTTTAGTAATTTTTCTAGAATTTTTACTGTTCATTTACTAGTTTTCGTAATTTAAATAGTTTAATTGGTAATTAATTAATAAATAGAATAATAATTAGTAAACTAGTTTAAAAATAGATAAAATAAAGTTTTTATAATTTTTTAGGATTCCTGTGATGGTTAATTATATTTATAAAAATCTTCTTAATTATCCAAGTCTTTTTAGTATTTTTAATAATTTAAAACGTATAAATAGTTAAATAATAATTAAATAGTTATTAATTAATAATAATTAGATAAATAGTAAGAAAAATATAATTTTATTTTAAAAATAAGTTTTATAATATTTTAGACTTTTACAAATTTTAATTTTATATTTCCAAGACTTATTTTACATTTTCTTATTTATTAGTTAATTATTAGATAATTAATAATAGTTATTAAATAATAAATTAATTAAATAGTTAGTAATTATAAAATAAATATTTTAAAGTTTATTTAATTTGCATTTAAGCCCCTAAGGTTTGCAAATTACTACTTTAGTTAAAACCGTTTTTGTTTCGTACGTTTACGTAGAATTAAATTAAACGTACGCGTTTTTAGTTATTAAACGTTTTTAAATACCTAGCTTTTACGTAATCATTAAAATAGTTTATTTAAGTTATTTTATTTTATAAAACCCTAGTGTAATCACACACACACACACACTTTATACCCTTTCCTGTTCATTTTCACTCGATCACAGATTCGTTTTTAATAAAACATCGCACACCTCGTTGGGACATTACGACCCGGGGAAACACTGTATTACCCGGAAGCATTTGTCTTAGACGTTTGACTTGGTTGACCATCACCTGGTAAACTTAGTTGACCGTTTGGGACGAATCACAACCCCTCTTGGAAAAATCACCCAAACCTTAGGTCGAAACAAAATCAAGCCAATTCTTCCAATCTGCCTAATCGTTACCAACCAAACGGTCCACCCTCCAACCGTACTTTCAACAACAATCCTTCTAACAACTATGGTAGTACCAACAATCTTGAAGGATTTATGTCTAAGTTTATGGCATCTCAAGAAGCTCGCATATCTAAGTTTGAAGCCGATTTCAAACAAAAGCAAAGTGAGATGACCACCAAAATTGACACATTGTTGAAAGTCCTCAATGACCGAGAAATGGGAGCACTCCCAAGCGACACGGTCAAGAACCCGAAACTAAACATTAATTCAATATCATCAGTTTTGTCACCCACTTCGTGTCCACAATACTACTCGGTTAAATCAATGAGCACGTGTTTCAAACAAAACCAAATTCTTCAAAAGGACCAATCAAGTAAAACACCCGATATAAAACCGGTCAAAAGTATAGTTGAAACACCTCCTACGCAAGACCTTGACGATGAATTCAAGGAACTTCACCTTGAGTGCCCCGTCATTGATGTCTTAGCCCGTGCTCCCTACTATAGTGCCCTCCTAGAAAAGTATGAGAAGTTTAAACTAGGTAAAAATGGGACCGCCTTCGTTCAAAACAAGTTGCCTAAAAAGCTCGATGATCCGGGTATATTTGTTTTGCCTTGTAGGATAGGAAGATCCAAAGCTTTCGACACACTAGCCGATTTAGGGTCAAGCCTCAACTTGATTCCCTTATCCCTTTTTACCACTCTTAAGCTAGGAAAGTTAGAAGAGACGGAGGTATTGACAGGTCTAGCGGATGGAAGTATTGCCCACCTGGTTGGAATGATTAAGGATGTAGTTGTTCACGTAGGAAAGTTAACTATCTTAGCGGATTTTCACGTCCTAGACATGGTTAGTGACACTACATGCCCATTGTTGGTAGGAAGAGGATTTTTAGCAACCGCTAGCGCCATGATAGATTGTAAGGAGTCTAAGATAGCGGTAGGTGAAGGCGACACTTGGTCGGTGTACGATGTTAAGAAACATAGCTATGATTGTGATGATGAACCGACACCACATTGGGTAGAGATGAATAGGAGACCATCTAGATATGGACCTTGGATAGAAAGGAACTTTATAAGAACTCAACGCCCATTCTATCTAGAAAAAGACTTCATCGAAAAGACACATTCGGCGGAACAACTCATAGCTAGAGATGAAGAGCTAGATCCTTTTGAGGACCCCTTAGTTTTTAGGAAGATGATTGAGTTCTTGAGTGTAATGCCTATTAATATAGAAATGAATAAGTGGAAAAGAGAGGGAGATAAGTGTAAATGGAGGTGGGCCAAGCCACCTAAAGAAGGTGACGGATCATGGCATATGAAGATGACTTTATATGATCCGGATGGAGAAAAGTTTGAAAGGTCATACCGTACTAAGAAAACCGATAGGAAGCTAAAACCTAAGTTTGATCCCAAGGATGTCCTCAATGAGGAACTCACCCGTATCACGTAGTAACCCATGACCTCGAGTCTAGCTACAAGACCCGTAAATAAAGAAAAGCGCTTCTTGGGAGGCAACCCATGTTTCGTGTGATTTTTATTTTGTTTGTTTGTTATTTGCTTCCGTATGCATGCTTTATTTTTATTGTTGGTAGATCATGTTTCTAAACTAAATAGTGGAAATACTTTACTTTGTTGTTTGGCTTAGTCTTAACTTCATCCAAAGGTATTTTTTGCAAAAGATAAGTGTAAGGGGAAACCCCAAATATGTTTTTAAGAAACAAACCGATCATGATCCTCCACAATATTAAATGAACATGTGTATTCGTATTTGTTAGAGTCAAATGCTTGTATCAAGTCATAATGAAGTTTTGCAGGATTTTCCAGGAAGTAGGAAGAAGTTTTTCCAGAAATTTTCCGGAAACTTAACATAAGAATTTCTGCAGGTCACTTTTGACGGCGTCATGAGTTTACTCTAGACGGCGTCACGTGTAAAAATCTGGAAATTTTACTGGTTTTGTTTTTCTAACGGAGTCTTAAAGTTTTTGTTGAATTATTAGTTTTATAATCTCCAGGAAATCTGCAAACTTCATTCCACAAGCATTATATCTTATTTTGTTTTCTAGGATTTAGTAACTTATGTAGATTGCCGCTAATTTTATGCGAGGTTGCCTTGTCTGTTTTCTCAGGATTTACATGTTATGTATGACAAGAAGATGATTATTTTTCTGGAAGGGAAGCTTTGATTGTTCATTTTCTTGGAGAAAGATTTAACCTAGCCACCTTATTATCCATACCGAGCGAATCAGGGGAGTATTTGATTTCATTTGTTTTACTTATTTCACTTTTACATTCTTTACTTGAACATTGGGGACAATGTTCATCTTAAGTGTAAGGGGAGGGTAAAATGATGATACCTTACAAATACACTTTCGCTTGAGTTTGTTTGTTTGATAGTAGATGTGTAATAAAACTATGAGAAATACTTGTTAGTGCAATTTTAGCGCCAAATTTAAATTTTTTTACAACATTTAGGAGTGAAACTTTAGCCATAGCAAGCGTCTCATGGATAGGAGATTGTATGACTAGCACATAACCGTATCATTCAGAAAAATTTTCCACCCAAATATGTGAGGTTCGCCTTTAGATTTGATAGGAAAATCATTTACTATTACTGCTTATGAGTGTACCGGTAGCATTTAGATTCTAGAACTTGAGTTAGTGATGCATCCCGAGACCGCTAGTGAGACTACATTCGTTTAGTAGGATTTACTACATGATAAGAGGCATTAGGATCACCCTTGTGTTAAACCCGTATTATAATTACTTGACCATTTAAGTCATATTACTTGGCTAGTTAAGTCAACTAATTTTTCCCACACCTTAGCATTGTACTCATTTTTAGTACACGAAACCCCTAGTACACCCCTCCGAGCCTATCTTTTCGTTTCTAACTTTAAGCATCTTACTTAAAGGAAGAATTTGTTACACCCCACTTAAATGTACACCCAAATCGCCTTACCCTTCCGTGTATGCGCTCATCTTTAGTGCATTATTGTTATTTGTTAAACCCTAAGTTAATTATCTAATTGATTACATGGTTGCTAAGTCGAGTCATATCCTTGTACATATTGTTTTGGGACGATTGGGACTCATGGGTAAAGTACTTATTTTATGGAGTAATGGGAAAGAACATCATTTATTACCCCCATATGTGCATTAATCTTAAAAGTACTCCAAGTGTTTTGATTTTCTTAATTCGAGTCATTAGATTAATTTATTGTAAAGTATGTAAAAATTCAAGTGTAAGGGGAATTTTCATTCCCTATGATGTATTATTTTGGATGGTAGGGTAAGAGTGTATGCAAAAAAAAAAAAAATAAAAAAAAAATAAAAAAAAAAATTGAAAAAAAAAAAACAAGAAAAAGAAAAAAAAAAAAGAAAAAAAAAAAAGAAAAAGAAAAGAGAAAAACATACGGACTACCATCCCTTTTTATTCTATGTTCATTTTATGTTTTTGTTATTTTTCATTCATTAGCTTAAGTCGAGTCGAGTCTTGGCTTAGTATCGCCATATTGTACATGTAATTAATCAAGATTGTTAACTCGCCACCAGTAAAGACTGCCTATATCCAACAAAACCGTGTATTTCATATCCCTACACCTAACGTTACAACCCTTTAAAAGACCTCTTTGATAGTTTATCCTAGATGCTTACGCCATGTGGTGGAGGTTTGATCTTTTCCCAAGCCTATGGTAATCTATTTTGCTATGACAGGTAGTGAGAGATATCTTCCATTTCCATATTGTAATTTATACTTTATTACACCCGAGAGATGTGAGTATCTAAACACTATTTGTTGTAATTACTTTTATATTAGTGTTAAATGACCCCTAACTTGTATTTTGATTAGAATAAAAGCTCATTTGCTTGAGGACAAGCAAATCTCAAGTGTAAGGGTATATGATGAGGCGAAAAATGAACCACTTTTAGGGGGTCATTTAAGCCCGGAATTGAATTTATTTGATCAAATATTGCCCTAAATCGTTCCTTTTATGATTTTAGGTACTTTGGGAGTGAAATCTGGAAAAGGAAGCAATTCGGACGTTTTTGGAGCATAAAAGTGAAGAAAATGCCAAAGACATAATTTTTCAAGCTGAGAACAGTGTATGACGGCGTCAAGAGGAAATATATGACGGCATCAAGAGTAAAATCCATGATGACCCAGAAGAAACCTGAAGGCGTCACAACAAGAGCGTCAAGAGTTAATTTTGTGACGGCCTGCATAAGGAGTACACATGACGGCGTCAGACCTAGATCTAGGTAGTCCGAGGAATTATTTGGCGGCGAGATGACGGCGTTAGACATTTGTTCTTGACGCCGTCACCTTCCAAAATCTATATATAGTTTTCTAATTTTCATTCATTGGGAGGAACTTGTGTGGAGAAACCCTAGGGCCGAACTTTGTACGAATTTTACTCTATATTCAAGGGTTTTAACCCCTTGAATCCTTTCATGTGCTATTGAGATATGTCTTCTCTTAATTCAATCAATATGTCTATGTGGTTGTCTATATCTCGTGCTTGTCTTGATTTCAACATGCTAGGCTAGATCTATCTTTTGTTTGCTTAGATCTAATGAAACCTAGATGTTAATTATGTGTTGATTACTTGTTTATGGTTGTATTGGATGAATGATTTCAATGTTAGGCTTAAGAAAACTGGCAGATCTCAATTTGGTAACATGCTTGAACGTCTTAGGAAACATGAACCGATGTGTTCTAGGTTTTATTGGTTGTATTTAATGCATGAGTAAATTCTAATGATCCCATGTTAGGAGCTTCTTAGCCGGCTCGACAAAGAAGTGAAGTAGGCACTCATAGGATTGGGGAAGTAAGTACGCCACTGATGAGGCTAAAAATGAACCACTTTTAGGGGGTCATTTAAGCCCGGAATTGAATTTATTTGATCAAATATTGCCCTAAATCGTTCCTTTTGTGATTTTAGGTACTTTGGGAGTGAAATCTGGAAAAGGAAGCAATTCGGACGTTTTTGGAGCAAAAAAGTGAAGAAAACGCCAAAGACTTAATTTTTCAAGCTGGGAACAGTGTGTGACGGCGTCAAGAGCATTTTGGTGATGGCGTCAAGAGTAAAAGTGGTGACGGCCCAGAGAGAACGTGAAGGCGTCACCCAAGGCCGTCACGTGTTAACTTGTCAAAACTTGCGCGCGGAGTAGCTGATATTGTTTTGGTCATCACTTTTGCATACGAACTCGGATTGAGGTGATTCAAAAGCCCACGCGAAGAGGACGAAGAGATCTACAATTTGGTGAAAAAATGGTCGTGACGGCATCAAGAGTAACGGGCTGACGCCATCAAGAAGGGCCGACAAAAAACATGCCTATAAATATAACATCATAACTTCACTTTTTGTAAGCCCTAAACCCTAAGGTCGATTCCTGGGTTTAGGTGGGTTTTTTTCTAGCAACTTAGAGGGTTTCAATCACTCCATAAACATCATGTATTGGTTTGATGATTCTATTTTAATTATGTTTTCCATTATCATTGTGGTTTGCTCTTCTTTGATGATGATTTGTTAATTCACCTTGTGTCTACTTATGATTATGTGAAACTTGTATATAATTGATTAGATCTCATTGATTTCTTGTTGATGTTGTGTCTATCTCCATCAATGAGGGGCTTGTTGATGTGTGTGTCTATCTCCATCAATTAAGGCGTGACAACTTCAATAGATCTAGTTGGTTTAGTTTATAATTCTTGTTTCCTATTGATTCTTGTTTTGATTGAATGAATTCGATGTTAGGCTTAAGAAAACTGGCAGACTTCCATAGGGTAACATGCTTGAACGTCTTAAGAAACATGAACCGATGTGTACTAGGTTTTTATGGTTGTATTTAATGCATGAGCGAATTCTAGTGATCCCATGTTAGGAGCTTCTTAGCCGGCTCGACATAGGAGTGAAGTAGGAGCTTATAGGATTGGGGAAGTAAGTACGCCACCCCATGAATGGTATTAAGGAATACAACCCGTCAATTAAAACAAGGTTTAACAATTCAATAGGTAGGATTAGATAGCTAGCAAGGAGTAACATATCATGGGTAGACATGCTTCACTTATCTTGTAGAACCCTAGTTTATTTTTCTTGTTTATTAGTTTAATTAGTAGCTTTTGGGTTAGTTGATTAGCAACTAATTCCACCCACTCTCCCAATACCCGAGATTTTTACTTGCTTTTCATAAAATATAAAAATATAAAAAGAATCATCCTTCACCTTTAGACCTAGTTAGATTAATTTCAATCCTAACGACACTATTCCTAGCTGAACGATCAATCCCCCGGTACTTGTCACTATACTATACTACAACGATCAGGTACACTGCCTGGTGGGGGTTGTAAGCTTCTCGAGATCCCTCGAGAGGTAAAGCCTGGTGCAATTCTCACGCATCATGTTTTTGGCGCCGCAGCCCGGGGAATAGTTATTGTTTAGGTTGGAATTTATTTTGATTAGGTCTACTCATTAGATTCCTTTTTAGTGAGATTTTTATTTTCTTTTTATTAGCTTTCTTGTAGTCTATCTTTTTCTTTGTGCCCTTTATTTGTGAAACCATTTTCATTTGTCTCCATGGCGGATGAAATTCCATTTAGATCATTAACTATAGAGGAACAATTAGTTTACTCGGATCGATTTGCCTCCTGTTGTTCCAATGAATTTTTAAGTGATCTTAGATATAAACAAGAGGAGATGGGTGTAAAGTTAGATGGGTTTGATGAATTTTATAAATGTGTGTTTTCTATTAGACGATCATTATCAGGATCAATTCCTTTTAGTGAGACCCTTTGGATGAATTTTGAGAAAAGCTTCCTAACCATAACCCATAAGTTCAACGAATTGGTGGATTCGTATGAGCGAGATGACCTAGTTTCTAAGAACATGAACTTAGAATCAAACCAAGATTATGATACGGTTAGTCTTGAACTACCTAGTTGCATAAGCAGGATAGATTTCAACAAAACATACGACACACATGAGGTTAGGGTTGAGCCACCTAGTTGCATGTCATGGTTAGGCACTACCATAATACAAGATGAACACATAGGTGATATTGATGTGATGGAAGAGATAGTAGAAAACCCAAGCCCACTAAGTACCCCACTAGTCCTAGCATCATTTGAGGTATACACACCGCCCGTGACTTACCCAGAAGAAGTAGAAGAGACTATAGGAACCCCAATAGAAGTAGAACCCTTGGACCAGGCACCATTAGAGGATATAGGTTTGAATACTTGTAGTGATAACCTTACTCCTAGTTCTAGGGAATTTCCTAATGTTGATGAACCGGAACCTCAACCTTTACACAACTTTCCATCCTTAGATATATTTCTAGGAGACAAAAGAGGAACCAACCCACCCATCAACCAATATTGTCTGGGTAGTTTTAGGATGAAGGAAGCCATTCACTCACCCCCTTCACCTCACGTGGCATATTTCCACCCTAAGGGTGTGTATCGCTACTTTCACCCACACTTGATCCTAAGTGTAGGGAAAACCTCCCCTATTTCCGTTAAATAAGGGTAGAGTCAGGCTCGTGACTCAAACAAAAACAAGCACTTCTTGGGAGGCAACCTATGTTTTGTGTGTTTTTATTTGTTTGTTTGTTTGTTTGATTGATTTTATTTGTTTTCGTATGCATGTTTTATTTTTATTGTTTGTGGCTCATGTTTCAAAGTAAATTGTGAAAATGCTTTATTTTGTTTTTAACTTCGTCTTAATTGCATATAAAGGTATTTTGCAAAAGATAAGTGTAAGGGAGATCCAAATTTGTTTATAAGAACGAAATTGAGCATGAACCACAACAATAATAAATGGGCATGTGTATTAGTACTTGTTAGAGTCAAATGCTTGTATCGAGTCATAATGATGTTTTGCAGGATTTTTCAGGAAATAGGACGAAGTTTTTCCAGAAATTTTTTGGAAACTTAACATAAGAATTTCTGCAGGTCACTTCTGGCGGCGTCACGAGTTTACTCTTGACAGCGTCACGTGTAAAATTCTGGAAATTTTGCTAGTTTTGTTCATACCGAACTCTTAAAATTTTTGTTGATTCTTTAGTTTTGTAAACTCCAAGAAATCTGCAAACATTCATTCCACAAGCATTATATCTTTAATTGTTTTGTTTTTATTCCTAAGTCTGGAATTACATCTAGTTGTGAGTTATCTTTGTTCGGGTTGATGCTTTGGGTTTTTGTCTGTTTTCTCAGGATTTACAGGTTATGTATGACAAGAAGATGATTTATATTCTGGAAGGGAAGCTTTGATTGTTCATTTTCTTGGAGGAAGATTTAACCTGGCCACCTTATTGTCCATACCGAGCGAATCAGGGGAGTATTTGATTTCATTCTTTTTACTTATTTCACTTTTACATTCTTTACTTGAACATTGGGGACAATGTTCATCTTAAGTGTAAGGGGAGGGTAAAATGATGATACCTTACAGATACACTTGCACTTGAGTTTGTTTGTTTAATAGTAGATGTGTAATAAAACAATGAGAAATACTTGTTAGTGTAATTTTAGCGCCAAATTTAAATTTTTTTACAACATTTAGGAGTGAAACTTTAGCCATAGCAAGCGTCTCATGGATAGGAGATTGTATGACTAGCACAAAACCGTATATTCAAAAAAATTTTCCACCCAAATATGTGAGGTTCGCCTTTAGATTTGATAGGAAAAGCAATTATTATTAGTGCTTATGAGTGTACCGGTAGCATTTAGATTCTGGAACTTGCGTTAGTGATGCATCCCGAGACCGCTAGTGAGACTACATTCATGAGGTAGGATTTACTACATGATAAGAGGCACTAGGATCACCCTTGTGTTAAACCCGTATCATAATTACATGACCATTTAAGTCATATTACTTGGCTTGTTAAGTCAACTAATTTTTCCCACACCCTTAGTGTTGTACTCATTTTTAGTACACGAAACCCCTAGTACACCCCTCCAAGCCTATCTTTTCGTTTCTACCTTTAAGCATCTTACTTAAAGGAAGAATTTGTTACACCCCACTTAAATGTACAACCAAATCGCCTTAGCCTTCCATGTATGCGCTCATCTTTAGTGCATTATTGTTATTTGTTAAACCCTAAGTTAACTATCTAATTGATTACATGGTTGCTAAGTCGAGTCATATCCTTGTACATATTGTTTCGGGACGATTGGGACTCATGGGTAAAGTACTTATTTTATGGAGTAATGGGGAAGAACATCATATTATTACCCCCGTATGTGCGTTAATCTTAAAAGTACTCCAAGTATTTTGATTTTCTTAATTCGAGTCATTAGTTTAGTTTATTGTAAAGTATGTAAAGATTCAAGTGTAAGGGAAATGTCCATTCCCTATGATGTATTATTTTGGATGGTAGGGTAAGAGTGTATGAAAAAAAAATAATAAAATAAAATAAAATAAATAAATAAATCGAAAAAATCAAGAAAAAGAAGAAAAAAAAAATAAAAAATAAAAAAAAGAAAAAAATTAGAAAAAGAGAAAAAACATACGGACTACCATCCCGTTTCATTCTATGTTCATTTTATGTTTTTGTTATTTTTCATTTATTAGCTTAAGTCGAGTCTAGTCTTGGCTTAGCAACGCCACATTGTACATGTAATTGACCAAGATTGTTAACTCGCCACCAGTAAAGACTGCCTATATCCAACAAAACCGTGTATTTCATATCCCTACACCTAACGTTACAACCCTTTAAAAGACCTCTTTGATAGTTTATCCTAGGTGCTTACGCCATGTGGTGGAGGTTTGATCCTTTCCCAAGCCTATGGTAATCTATTTTGCTATGATAGGTAGTGAGAGATATTTTCTGTTTTCATATTGTAATTTATACTTTATTACACCCGAGAGATGTGAGTATCTAAACAATATTTGTGAGGTGCTAGTGTATGACCTCTGTGCTTGTCTATTTTTCTAGGGTTGAACTTTGTACTAATTTTACAGTATATTCAAGGGTTTTAACCCCTTGAATCCTTTCATGTGCTATTGAGATATGTCTTCTCTTAATTCAATCAATATGTCTATGTGTTGGTTGTCTATATCTTGTGCTTGTCTTGATTTCAACATGCTAGGCTAGATCTATCTTATGTTTGCTTAGATCTAATGAAACCTAGATGTTAATTATGTGTTGATTACTTGTTTATGGTTGTATTGGATGAATGATTTCAATGTTAGGCTTAAGAAAACTGGCAGATCTCCATTTGGTAACATGCTTGAACGTCTTAGGAAACATGAACCGATGTGTACTAGGTTTTATTGGTTGTATTTAATGCATGAGTAAATTCTAATGATCACATGTTAGGAGCTTCTTAGCCGGCTCGACATAGGAGTGAAATAGGCACTCATAGGATTGGGGAAGTAAGTACGCCACTGATGAGGCGAAAAATGAACCACTTTTAGGGGGTCATTTAAGCCCGGAATTGAATTTATTTGATCAAATATTGCCCTAAATCGTTCCTTTTATGATTTTAGGTACTTTGGGAGTGAAATCTGGAAAAGGAAGCAATTCGGACGTTTTTGGAGCATAAAAGTGAAGAAAACGCCAAAGACTTAATTTTTCAAGCTGGGAATAGTATGTGACGGCGTCAAGAGTAAAAGTGGTGACGGCCCAGAGAGAACGTGAAGGCGTCACCCAAGGCCGTCACGTGTTAACTTGTCAAAACTTGCGCTCGGAGTAGCTGATATTGTTTTGGTCATAACTTTTGCATACGAACTCGGATTGAGGTGATTCAAAAGCCCACGCGAAGAGGACGAAGAGATTTACAATTTGGTGAAAAAATGGTCGTGACGGCATCAAGAGTAACGGGCTGACGCCGTCAAGAAGGGCCGACAGAAAACATGCCTATAAATATAACATCATAACTTCACTTTTTGTAAGCCCTAAACCCTAAGGTCGATTCCTGGGTTTAGGTAGGTGTTTTTCTAGCAACTTAGAGGGTTTCAATTACTCCATAAACATCATGTATTGGTTTGATGATTCTATCTTAATTATGTTTTCCATTAACATTGTGGTTTGCTCTTCTTTGATGATGATTTGTTAATTCACCTTGTGTCTACTTATGATTATGTGAAACTTGTATATAATTGATTAGATCTCATTGATTTCTTGTTGATGTTGTGTCTATCTCCATCAATGAGGGACTTGTTGATGTGTGTGTCTATCTCCATCAATTAAGGCGTGACAACTTCAATAGATCTAGTTGGTTTAGTTTATAATTCTTGTTTCCTATTGATTCTTGTTTTGATTGAATGAATTCGATGTTAGGCTTGAGAAAACTGGTAGACTTCCATAGGGTAACATGCTTGAACGTCTTAAGAAACATGAACCGATGTGTACTAGGTTTTTATGGTTGTATTTAATGCATGAGCGAATTCTAGTGATCCCATGTTAGGAGCTTCTTAGGCGGCTCGACATAGGAGTGAAGTAGGAGCTTATAGGATTGGGGAAGTAAGTACGCCACCCCATGAATGGTATTAAGGAATACAACCCGTCAATTAAAACAAGGTTTAACAATTCAATAGGTAGGATTGGATAGCTAGCAAGGAGTAACATATCATGGGTAGACATGCTTCACTTATCTTGTAGAACCCTTGTTTATTTTTCTTGTTTATTAGTTTAATTAGTAGCTTTTGGGTTAGTTGATTAGCAACTAATTCCGCCCACTCTCCCAATACCCGAGATTTTTACTTGCTTTTCATAAAATATAAAAATATAAAAAGAATCATCCTTCACCTTTAGACCTAGTTAGATTAATTTCAATCCTAACGACACTATTCCTAGCTGAACGATCAATCCCCCGGTACTTGTCACTATACTATACTACAACGATCAGGTACACTGCCTGGTGGGGGTTGTAAGCTTCTCGAGATCCCTCGAGAGATAAAGCCTGGTGCAATTCCCACGCATCATGTTTTTGGCGCCGCAGCCCAGGGAATAGTTATTGTTTAGGTTGGAATTTATTTTGATTAGGTCTACTCATTAGATTCCTTTTTAGTGAGATTTTTGTTTTCTTTTTATTAGCTTTCTTGTAGTCTATCTTTTTCTTTGTGCCCTTTGTTTGTGAAACCATTTTCATTTGTCTCCATGGCGGATGAAATTCCATTTAGATCATTAACTATAGAGGAACAATTAGTTTACTCGGATCGATTTGCCTCCTGTTGTTCCAATAAATTTTTAAGTGATCTTAGATATAAACAAGAGGAGATGGGTGTAAAGTTAGATGGGTTTGATGAATTTTATAAATGTGTGTTTTCTATTAGATGATCATTATCAGGATCAATTCCTTTTAGTGAGACCCTTTGGATGAATTTTGGGAAAAGCTTCCTAACCATAACCCATAAGTTCAACGAATTGGTGGATTCGTATGAGCGAGATGACCTAGTTTCTAAGAACATGAACTTTGAATCAAACCAAGATTTGATAGTAGATGTGTAATAAAACTATGAGAAATACTTGTTAGTGCAATTTTAGCGCCAAATTTAAATTTTTTTACATAATTTAGGAGTGAAACTTTAGCCATAGCAAGCGTCTCATGGATAGGAGATTGTATGACTAGCACATAACCGTATCATTCAGAAAAATTTTCCACCCAAATATGTGAGGTTCACCTTTAGATTTGATAGGAAAATCATTTACTATTACTGCTTATGAGTGTACCGGTAGCATTTAGATTCTAGAACTTGAGTTAGTGATGCATCCCGAGACCGCTAGTGAGACTACATTCGTTTAGTAGGATTTACTACATGATAAGAGGCATTAGGATCACCCTTGTGTTAAACCCGTATTATAATTACTTGACCATTTAAGTCATATTACTTGGCTAGTTAAGTCAACTAATTTTTCCCACACCTTAGCATTGTACTCATTTTTAGTACACGAAACCCCTAGTACACCCCTCCGAGCCTATCTTTTCGTTTCTAACTTTAAGCATCTTACTTAAAGGAAGAATTTGTTACACCCCACTTAAATGTACACCCAAATCGCCTTAGCCTTCCGTGTATGCGCTCATCTTTAGTGCATTATTGTTATTTGTTAAACCCTAAGTTAATTATCTAATTGATTACATGGTTGCTAAGTCGAGTCATATCCTTGTACATATTGTTTTGGGACGATTGGGACTCATGGGTAAAGTACTTATTTTATGGAGTAATGGGGAAGAACATCATTTATTACCCCCATATGTGCATTAATCTTAAAAGTACTCCAAGTGTTTTGATTTTCTTAATTCGAGTCATTAGATTAGTTTATTGTAATGTATGTAAAAATTCAAGTGTAAGGGGAATTTTCATTCCCTATGATGTATTATTTTGGATGGTAGGGTAAGAGTGTATGCAAAAAAAAAAAAAAAAAAAAAAAAAATAAAAAAAAAAAAGTTTAAAAAAAAACAAGAAAAAGAAAAAAAAAATAGAAAAAGAAAAAAAAAAGAAAAAGAAAAGAGAAAAACATACGGACTACCATCCCTTTTTATTCTATGTTCATTTTATGTTTTTGTTATTTTTCATTCATTAGCTTAAGTCGAGTCGAGTCTTGGCTTAGTATCGCCATATTGTACATGTAATTAACCAAGATTGTTAACTCGCCACCAGTAAACACTGCCTATATCCAACAAAACCGTGTATTTCATATCCCTACACCTAACGTTACAACCCTTTATAAGACCTCTTTGATAGTTTATCCTAGGTGCTTACGCCATGTGGTGGAGGTTTGATCTTTTCCCAAGCCTATGGTAATCTATTTTGCTATGACAGGTAGTGAGAGATATCTTCCATTTCCATATTGTAATTTATACTTTATTACACCCGAGAGATGTGAGTATCTAAACACTATTTGTGAGGTGCTAGTATATGACCTCCGTGCTTGTCTTTGGTCTTTAGTGGAATGATTATTTGTTATAATTACTTTTATATTAGTGTTAAATGACCCCTAACTTGTATTTTGATTAGAATAAAAGCTCATTTGCTTGAGGACAAGCAAATCTCAAGTGTAAGGGTATATGATGAGGCGAAAAATGAACCACTTTTAGGGGGTCATTTAAGCCCGGAATTGAATTTATTTGATCAAATATTGCCCTAAATCGTTCCTTTTATGATTTTAGGTACTTTGGGAGTGAAATCTGGAAAAGGAAGCAATTCGGACGTTTTTGGAGCATAAAAGTGAAGAAAATGCCAAAGACATAATTTTTCAAGCTGAGAACAGTGTATGACGGCGTCAAGAGGAAATATATGACGGCATCAAGAGTAAAATCCATGATGACCCAGAAGAAACCTGAAGGCGTCACAACAAGAGCGTCAAGAGTTAATTTTGTGACGGCCTGCATAAGGAGTACACATGACGGCGTCAGACCCAGATCAAGGTAGTCCGAGGAATTATTTGGCGGCGAGATGACGGCGTTAGACATTTGTTCTTGACGCCGTCACCTTCCAAAATCTATATATAGTTTTCTAATTTTCATTCATTGGGAGGAACTTGTGTGGAGAAACCCTAGGGCTGAACTTTGTACGAATTTTACAGTATATTCAAGGGTTTTAACCCCTTGAATCCTTTCATGTGCTATTGAGATATGTCTTCTCTTAATTCAATCAATATGTCTATGTGTTGGTTGTCTATATCTCGTGCTTGTCTTGATTTCAACATGCTAGGCTAGATCTATCTTTTGTTTGCTTAGATCTAATGAAACCTAGATGTTAATTATGTGTTGATTACTTGTTTATGGTTGTATTGGATGAATGATTTCAATGTTAGGCTTAAGAAAACTGGCAGATCTCCATTTGGTAACATGCTTGAACGTCTTAGGAAACATGAACCGATGTGTTCTAGGTTTTATTGGTTGTATTTAATGCATGAGTAAATTCTAATGATCCCATGTTAGGAGCTTCTTAGCCGGCTCGACAAAGAAGTGAAGTAGGCACTCATAGGATTGGGGAAGTAAGTACGCCACTGATGAGGCAAAAAATGAACCACTTTTAGGGGGTCATTTAAGCCCGGAATTGAATTTATTTGGTCAAATATTGCCCTAAATCGTTCCTTTTGTGATTTTAGGTACTTTGGGAGTGAAATCTGGAAAAGGAAGCAATTCGGACGTTTTTGGAGCATAAAAGTGAAGAAAATGCCAAAGACTTAATTTTTCAAGTTTGGAACAGTGTGTGACGGCATCAAGAGCATTTTGGTGATGGCGTCAAGAGTAAAAGTGGTGATGGCCCAGAGAGAACGTGAAGGCGTCACCCAAGGCCGTCACGTGTTAACTTGTCAAAACTTGCGCGCGGAGTAGCTGATATTGTTTTGGTCATCACTTTTGCATACGAACTCGGATTGAGGTGATTCAAAAGCCCACGCGAAGAGGACGAAGAGATCTACAATTTGGTGAAAAAATGGTCGTGACGGCGTCAAGAGTAACGGGCTGACGCCATCAAGAAACACCGATAAAAAACATGCCTATAAATATAACATCATTACTTCACTTTTTGTAAGCCCTAAACCCTAAGGTCGATTCCTGGGTTTAGGTGGGTTTTTTTCTAGCAACTTGGAGGGTTTCAATCACTCCATAAACATCATTTATTGGTTTGATGATTCTATTTTAATTATGTTTTCCATTATCATTGTGGTTTGCTCTTCTTTGATGATGATTTGTTAATTCACCTTGTGTCTACTTATGATTATGTGAAACTTGTATATAATTGATTAGATCTCATTGATTTCTTGTTGATGTTGTGTCTATCTCCATCAATGAGGGGCTTGTTGATGTGTGTGTCTATCTCCATCAATTAAGGCGTGACAACTTCAATAGATCTAGTTGGTTTAGTTTATAATTCTTGTTTCCTATTGATTCTTGTTTTGATTGAATGAATTCGATGTTAGGCTTAAGAAAACTGGCAGACTTCCATAGGGTAACATGCTTGAACGTCTTAAGAAACATGAACCGATGTGTACTAGGTTTTTATGGTTGTATTTAATGCATGAGCGAATTCTAGTGATCCCATGTTAGGAGCTTCTTAGCCGGCTCGACATAGGAGTGAAGTAGGAGCTTATAGGATTGGGGAAGTAAGTACGCCACCCCATGAATGGTATTAAGGAATACAACCCGTCAATTAAAACAAGGTTTAACAATTCAATAGGTAGGATTGGATAGCTAGCAAGGAGTAACATATCATGGGTAGACATGCTTCACTTATCTTGTAGAACCCTAGTTTATTTTTCTTGTTTATTAGTTTAATTAGTAGCTTTTGGGTTAGTTGATTAGCGACTAATTCCGCCTACTCTCCCAATACCCGAGATTTTTACTTGTTTTTCATAAAATATAAAAACATAAAAAGAATCATCCTTCACCTTTAGACCTAGTTAGATTAATTTCAATCCTAACGACACTATTCCTAGCTGAACGATCAATCCCCCGGTACTTGTCACTATACTATACTACAACTATCAGGTACACTGCCTGGTGGGGGTTGTAAGCTTTTCGAGATCCCTCGAGAGGTAAAGCCTGGTGCAATTCCCACGCATCAGCCACCCCATGAATGGTATTAAGGAATACAATCCGTCATCCATGCAACTATAACAAGTAATTAACGTGTAAAAGATATCTAGGGAGTAGTGAAATCTAAGTAAACACATTTCTCCCACATATTGCTCACAACTTTAGTTTAATTTAGTTTATTTTTATTTCTAGTATTTTATTTTGATTGCATCTTTAGTATTGGGTTAGTTGATTAACAACTAATTCCGCCCATATCCTTCAAAACCCGAGATTTTTACTTGCTTTCTTAAAATTATAAAAATACAAAAAGAATCATCCCTCATCTCTAGACCTAGTCTGTAGGTTTTCTAATCCTAGCGCCACTATTCCTTGCTGAACGATCAATCCCCCGGTACTTGTCATTATACTATACTACATCGATCAGGTACACTGCCTGGTGGGGGTTGTAAGCTTCTCAAGATCCCTTGAGAGGTAAAGCCTGGTGCAATCCCTACGCATCACTTGGGTTTCTCTCCAAAGTTACACCCTAATTGTTACACACTAATGAATGAAAATTGCAAAACTATATATAGATTTTACAGGGTGACGGCGTCAAGAAGTAAATTCTGACGCCGTCAACTCGCCGTCCACAATGAAATCGGATTGCCTAGATTCACTTTTGACGCCGTCATGTGTAATTCTACTCTGGGCCGTCTCTAACATTTGGACCATGACGGCCTATGGTGACGCCGCATCTCCATAGTACAAAACTCTTCTGGATCGTCACGGACTTTATCCACTTCTACCTCTTGCATTGCTCTTGACGCTGTCATTAAGAAACTTGTGACGCCGTCAGGTATTGTTCCCAGCAAGGAAAATTAAGACTTTGCCGTTTTCTTCACTTTTATGCTTCAAAAACGTCCAAAATGCTTTCTTTTCCAGAATTCACTCCAAAAGTACCTAAAATGAGAAAAGGAATGATTTAGGGCATTATTTGATCAAATAACTTCAAATCCGGGCTAAAATGACCCCCTAAAAACGGTTTATTTTTTGCCTCATCACAAAGTCAATTAGGTCTAAAGGTGAAGGATGATTCTTTTTGTATTTTATATTTTATGAAAGCAGTAAAATCTCGGTTTTGAAAGAGTGGGCGGAATTAGTTGCTAATCAACTAACCCAAAAGCTACTAATTAAACTAATGTACAAGAAAAGTAAATTAGGGTTCTACAAGGGAAGTGAAGCGTATCTACCTATGATGTATTACTCCTTGCTAGCTATCAAATTCTACCTATTGAATGTTAACCTTGTTGTAACTGAAGGGTTATAGTCCGTAATACCATTCGTGGGGCCGTGTACGATCTTCCCCAACTCTATAAGCTTCTATCTCTTCCTATGGCGACACGTTTAGTATATATTCAAACCATGGCCTCATTAATAGTCATTTATGCATTAAACGCAACCAATAAAATCGTAGTACACATTTGATTCATGTTTCTTAAGACATTCAAGCAAGTTACCTTACAGGAGATTAGCCAGTTTTCTTAAGCCTAACATCGATATATCATTCAATTAAACAAGAGACAATAGGAAGCAAGAATTATAAACCAAATCAACTAGACCTATTGAAGTTGTCACACATTAATTGATGAAGATAGACATAACATCAACAAGGAATCAATAAGATCTAATCAATTATAAACAAGTTTCACACAATCATAGGTAAACACAAGGTGAATTAGCCAAGCATAATTAATAAAGAACAAGCAACAATAATGATAATTGAAGACATGAATTAAGGTAGAATCAACAAACCATTACAAGATGTTTATGGAGTGATTAAGACCCTCTAAGTTGCTGGAAAAACACGTACCCTAACCCTAGAATCGGACTTAGGGTTTGGGGCTTACAAATAATGAAGTTATAAGGTTGTATTTATAGGCACTTTTCTGCCCGACCCAACTTGACGGCATCACCCCGTATAAGGTGACAGTGTCAAGACCAATCTTTCTTCACCAAATTGTAGATCTTTTTGTCCTCTTCGCGTGGGCTTTTGAATCACCTAAATCCGAGTTCGTATGCAAAAGATATGGCGAAAATAGTAACAGCTACCGCGCGCGCAAGTTGTGACTAGTTAACATGTGATGGCCTACGTGACCCCCTTCAGGTTATAAGTCTTCTGGGCCATCACTCTTTAATTTAACACGTGATGGCCTACCTCCATTAACACGTGACGCCATCACGTGTAATTCCACCAAAAGTTTTCTGGAGCGTCAATTGTTAATTTCCCTCAGCTCCAATCATCAAGTGACGGCGTCAGCATCCAAAACGTGACGCCGTCAGGTGTAAAAACCTGACTTTTCTTGGTTTTCTTGTTCTCTTCATTCTTGAGCATAAAAACATCTAAAAAGCTCCAAAATGCTTCATTTTCCATAAATCACGTCCCAAGTACTTAAAAATGAGAAAAGAAACGATTTGAGGCAATATTTGATCATAAAATCACGATTTAGGGCTTAAATGACCCCCTAAAAGCGTAACAAATTTCACTTCATCAAATATCCCTACACTTGGGATTTGCTTGTCCTCAAGTAAATGAGCTTTTCCACTAATAAAAATACAAGTTAGGGGTCATTTAACATAAATAAAAAAGTAATTACAACAAATGATCGTTCCACCTTAGTCAAAACATGCACGGAAATTAAACACCAGCACCTCACATTAAGTGTTTGGATACTCTCATCTCTCGGGTGTTGTAAATTTATATATCATAACTAGAAATGGAGAAATATCACTAACTACCTGTCATAGCAAATAGATTACCATAGGCTTGGGAAAGGATCAAAACCTCTACCACTTCGGCGTAAGCACCTAGGATAAACTATCAAATAGGTCTTCTAAAGGGTTATAACTTTAGGTGTAGGGGATATGGAAAACACGGTTTGTTGGATAATGGATATTTTTACTGGTGGCAAGTTAATCATCTTGGTCAATTACATGTACAATGTGGCGTTGCTAAGCCAAGACTCGACTCAACTTACGTTGATCACAAACTAATGAAAATATAAAATAAACATAAAAGGAAATGGGATGGTAGTCCGTATGTTTTTTCTACTTTTCTTTTTCTCCTTTTTTTCGTTTTTCTAGTTCCTTTTTCACGAATTTTTTTTCGACTTTTTTATTTTTTTATTATTTTTTTTGCATACACTCTTGCCCTACCATCCAAAATAATACATTGTCGGGAGCTCGTTTCCTCCCTACACTTGATCTTTTACATGAATCAATATAAAGACTCGAATCAAGATAATCGAAACATTTGTAGTACTTTAAAACATTAATGCACATATGGGGTTAATAAATGATGTTCTTCCCCATTACTCCATTACACTAGTACTTTACCCATAAGTCCCAATCGTCCCAAAACAATATGTACAAGATATGACTTGACTTAGCAACCATGTAATCAATTAGACAATTAACAAAGGGTTAAAACAAATGTTGTTACAATAATGCACTAAAGATGAGTGCATACAAGGAAGGCTAAGGCGATTTAGGTGTACATTTGGGGGTGGATTGTAAACAAATTCTATCTTTAAGTAAAATGCTTAAAGTTAGAAACGAAAAAGATAGGCTCTGAGAGGTATACTAGAGGTATCGTGTACTAAAAATGAGTACATCGCAAAGGTGTCGGAGAATTACTTGACCAATGAAGTCAATGTAATTATATAAAACACAGGTGTAAAAACATGAGTTATCCTAATGCCTCTTATCATGTAGTAAATCTAACTACACAAACGTAGTCTCACTTGTGGTCTCGGAATGAATCACTAACGCAAGTTCTAGAATCTAAGTGCTACCGGTATACTCATAAGCACTAAGGCTTTTCCTAACAAGTCTAGGGGCAAACCTCACCTGTATATATCATCATCATTATGTGTTTAGTAGAATCTAACCTAAGCATCTTCCTAAGTATCTTTAATACTTCTTTAGGCATCTCAACTTCTAAGTCCAATTCATAAGAATCTTCCTCAATAATCTGACTACTATGTTCAAATTGCCTAAAGGATTCATCATGTGTTCCTTGGGATTCAAGGTCCTTGATTTTATAAACTAGGTCTTTTTGCTCAATGTGCTCATGTTCGGCTAAATCCTCCTCAGTTGGTTTCCTAGGTAGTGATAAAAGCAAACCTAATGCTTCATCCAACTTATGGTTTATTGCTACGGATTTATCCATAATTCCTTGGTAAACTTGGTCGCTTTTCCTAAGGGCATCACTAAAACGAGTTGATCCTAAACATGGAGGTTGTTCATAAGAATCTACCCTAGGCGAAGGCTCACATGATTCATAGGTGTCCCTAAATAAGGTATTTTGCGGGTTTGATGGAGCTCTTGAGGTGATTTTTTCAAAAATTTTATGCACTTGGTCTCTTTTCATAAGGTACTCACTAAAATCAATGCAAGATCCTATCCTCTTCATTTCACTCCTCCATCTTTATATATCCAAATTAGTATAAGTACATTTCATCATGTAAAACTCTAGTGTCGGATTTGGTGGATTCACGTTCTCCATAATGGTGAACGGAAGAGTCAATGGAAAAACTTTACGAACAAAAGCATAAAGAAGAGATAGACTATGAGAAAGCTAATAAAAAGAAAATAAAATTTTCACTTGATAGGAATCTAATGAGTAGACCTAGTAAAGCTAAGATTCAACCTAAGCAATAACTATTCCCCGGCAGCGGTGCCAAAAACTTAAGGCGTGGTTTTACAACCTTGCAAAAGGTTTTACTTCTCAAGGGATCTTGAGAAGCTTGCAATCCCCACCAGGCAGTGTTCCTGACCGATGTAGTATAGTGAGTGGCAAGTACCGGGGGATTGATCGTTCTCTCCGGGAATAGTACGTGTTCTTTAGGATTGAAACTAAGTCAATTAGGTCTAAAGTGAAGGATGATTCTTTTTGTATTTTATATTTTATGAAAGCTGTAAAATCTTAGTTTTGGAAGAGTGGGCGGAATTAGTTGCTAATCAACTAATCCAAAAGCTACTAATTACACTAATGTACAAGAAAAGTAAATTAGGGTTCTACAAGGGAAGTGAAGCGCATCTACCTATGATGTATTACTCCTTGCTAGCTATCCAATTCTACCTATTGAAAGTTAACCTTGTTGTAACTGAAGGGTTATAGTCCTTAATACCATTCGCGGGGCCGTGTACGATCTTCCCCAACTCTATAAGCTTCTATCTCTTCCTATGGCGACACGTTTAGTTTCCAAACCATGGCCTCATTAATAGTCACTTATGCATTAAACGCAACCAACAAAATCGTAGTACACATCTGACTCATGTTTCTTAAGACGTTCAAGCAAGTTACCTTATAGGAGATTAGCCATTTTTCTTAAGCCTAACATCGATATATCATTCAATTAAACAAGAGACAATAGGAAGCAAGAATTATAAACTAAATCAACTAGCCCTATTGAAGTTGTCACACCTTAATTGATGAAGGTAGAAATAAACATCAACAAGGAATCAATAAGATCTAATCAATTATAAACAAGTTTCACACAATTGTAGGTAAACACAAGGTGAATTAGCCAAGCATAATTAATGAAGAACAAGCAACAATAATGATAATTGAAGTCATGAATTAAGGTAGAATCAACAAACCATTACACGATGTTTATGGAGTAATTAAGACCCTCTAAGTTGCTGGAAAAACACCTACCCTAACCCTAGAATCGGACTTAGGGTTTGGGGCTTACAAATAATGAAGTTATAAGGTTGTATTTATAGGCACTTTTCTCCCCGGCCCAACTTGATGGCGTCACCCCATATAAGGTGACAGTGTCAAGACCAATCTTTCTTCCCCAAATTATAGATCTTTTTGTCCTCTTCCCGTGGGCTTTTGAATCACCTAAATCCGAGTTCGTATGCAAAAGATATGGCCAAAACAGTAACAGCTACCGCGCACGCAACTTGTGACTAGTTAACATGTGATGGCCTACGTGACCCCTTCAGGTTATAAGTCTTCTGGGCCATCACTCTTTAATTTAATACGCGATGGCCTACCTCCATTAACACATGACACCGTCACGTGTAATTCCACCAAAAGTTTTCTGGAGCGTCACTTGTTAATTTCCCTCAGCTCCAATCTTCAAGTGACGGCGTCAGCATCCAAAACGTGACGCCGTCAGGTGTAAAAACCTGACTTTTCTTGGTTTTCTTGTTCTCTTTATTCTTGAGCATAAAAACATCCAAAAAGCTCTGAAATACTTCATTTTCCAGAAATCACGTCCCAAGTACCTAAAAATTAGAAAAGAAACGATTTGAGGCAATATTTGATCATAAAATCGCGATTTAGGGCTTAAATGACCCCCTAAAAGCGTAACAAATTTTGCTTCATCAACAAGGCTCGTTGCTTTGATCTTTGATGATTCCTTGAGGCTTTGATCTTTGATCCTCATGTCTTTTATCTTTCATTTGAGCCTTGTTGTGTAATAGTCATGGTAGTCCTTTTGTTCATTTCATGCTTTGTGATCTTTGTATAAAATCTCTATCCTTTCTAGCCTTTGATCAATATCTTCAAGTGTTTGTTCTTGCGTTCTCTCCAACATACTCATATTACTTTTAAATCTTTAATTATCATACTTATGTCTTCCTCATATCTTTCTTGAACTTTGTTCGTGACATTCTTAATTTGTTCTTGACTTTGATGCATGTCACTTTGTCCTCATCTTGAACTTTTTTTATTTGGGCTTGTAGAGGATGAAACATATAAGTATGAGTATGTGGAGTTTGAAGTCATTGATGTATATGGTGGTGGTGCATCCAGAACGACTTTCATCATCAATACATGTACAATAAATGTAGATAATAATGATGTTGGACCAATCGATCATTATGGACCTTATCTTAGAGAATAGTTCCACTGCCATTGTTTTTCTTATGAATGTCTTGATTCCATTCATCTTAGGCGGGTAGAATTTACCTTATAGGATCTACTCTTGATAGATCTCGAGCCAATAGATCGTTAGTCTACTAATGTAATCACTAGCAAACTAAATAGACAATCTCTGTTAGCTTATACTTATTGCGGAATATAATTATAAACTTGTATGCTAAACTTTGATCCTCTATGGATCGATGTTATTCACTAATAATGTTTTTGAAACTCGTAGGTAATACATCCTTGGGTTCCTTATATACTAGAGGAAACCCTAAATTCTTCTACAAGAAACGTATAACCATAATTCTCTAAAAGATATTCTACAAATCTTATCTATAAATAACTAACTTCTATCCACGGATTAACTATATCCGCAGAAATACTATTCTTCAGCAGGAACTATACTTCAGCAGTATCCAGTATGTGCTTCAGCAGAAACCTGTCAGTAGAATCTTCAGTAGTATCTAAATACTAACTTCACTAATTCCTTACAATCCTCCCCTATTCTTGAAGTTGACATGGTTAACTCCAAGATTCTTGATAGATCTTCAAAGGCAAAAAGCAGAGGATTGAGGATGAACTTCAGCAGCAAAGAATCTTTATCAGCAGAACCTCAAGGATCAGCAACAATGTGAAAAGCACCATTCTTTGCAGCAACAAATGACCAAATGTACATCAAAACATATTAGTTTCATACTATTCTCATCACATCCAGGTGTGTTAACTCTTGTGAGAGGTGAATCATTGATAATAATGGATTTGATGTCTCTTTACCAATAGCCATTACTACTGGAGTAGCCAAATGTTTCAGTTCTCTAACTATGGTACACTGATGACCATATAATTTTTAGCAAATCATCAGCTATAAACGGATTTGAGATGTCTTTACCTGTAGCCGTTTGCTCAGGACTAGTCAATTATTTGATGAAAAATCATCTTGGTTAACTGATTACCAAATATGGTTTTCCACTGCCTTTACCACAAGCCATACTCTTGTGGGCTAGCCAATTATTGGGAATCGATAAAAGAAAAATCCAAGGTCAATTGACAACCATTCAACTCTCAGCTGCTAAGCATGGGTGTGTTGAGTACCCAATTGTTTTTAGCAAACTATTACAGCTAGCAACAGATTTGATGAAATAAAAGAAATAAATATACAACAAGATACCATACCAATCAATCCAAATAAGTTTCAATGTGAACACCATATTAGTATCCAGTTCCTGCTTAACCAAAATGCTCCTCTTGATGGCTCTAATCAACTGTTCAGCCATATGCATATCATTCCCAATCATATCCAAAGGAACAGTGAGTTTAACATCCAGCAATTGGTTCATAACTCCTATTGTGATTGGATTTGTCACATCTGCCCAGCAATATAAGGTTTTGCCAGTAGTAGTGAAGATCATATGAACATCAGGTAGAGGAAAGTATTTCCAAGTATCAACTACCCAATTCTTCTGTCCTTTCCACACATGAAAACTAGCACCAGTAAAAAGATGAGAATCACAAAGAATTTGTAAATCTCCCAGCAAAAACATTCCAATCCCTTCAGGTTGATGAGTTTGATAATAAGTTACAACCCAGCCATAGAGATAAATAATATCTTGCCTATCCACCATATGTAAGATTTGACTTAGAAAAGTAAACTCCTTGGTGGAACCATCCTGTCTGTGAAGAACATTGACTTGTCCTTGACCAGATGGAGTATCAACAAGTTCCCATTTGACTACTTTCTCCCAAACAACAGGATTGTCATAATCAGAATCAAAATCAATAAAAGAACTATCCTTAGGTGATTCACCCTTAGAAGCCTTTCTCTTCTTAGCAATAGTCTTCTTTCTAATGCCAGGGGTAGAAGGAGTAACAATTGAAGGATCACCAGAGATCTCATCAGTGGGAACTAGTTCTGAAGCATCAGGAGATCCACTCTGTGGTTCTTCAGAAGGAATATATGCTGAAGCTTTAGGAGCATCTGCTGAAGCATCATGAGAGACATCTTTTTGATCTTCAGTAGATTCAGGATGAGGAGCTTCAGTAGAAACAGACATTGGAACAACATCTGAAGGTTCAGACGGCTCCATATGAGTATCAACTGCAATATCAGGAGATGGTGAAGGACCAGCATCAGTAGATTCATCCACCTGAGTTAACACTGAAGGAGAGTGAATTTTCTCCTGAGCACCAAATGTGGACTCAGTGGATTCTGTGGGCTGATCAGTAGAATCATCAAGCCTGATTCTCTTAGCAACATGCCTATCCAGAAGTCTGCCACGCTTTTCTAACACATCTAGGACATTGATACCAGAGGAATGAAGATTAGAGATGATCTTGTCATAGTAGTTAGTAAGCTGAGTGTCTGGAAATCCCCAAACTTTCTTCTGAGTCCATCCTGACCCAAACATAGAACACCCTTGATTCTTGACAAAATTCCTCATATATTTTTTAATTTCTCCTTTTGTCCATGGTCTTTCCCTTAGCTCTTTAGCTTTTCTCTCTTCCTCTGCTTGTCTCTGCAACTTACCTCGTTCTACCATCATCTTGGCAAAATCAGTCTCATGATAATCAACTCCAAGCACAGATTTAGCCAAAGCAGGCTTAGCAGAGACTTGGGAAGCCAAATTTACCCATTGCTCAGTAGATAACCTCTTAGCAATTTCATCTAACTCCTTTTTCCTTTCAGCAGGTAGTGTATGAGTGAGTGAAGGAACCATTGCATCTAAATCTGATTGTATCTTTCTAGCAAGATCCTTAGAAGCTTTCATATCCAATTCCCTCTTAGTCTTTTCAGCCTCTGCTTGTGCTTCCTCTTTAGCTTGCGATTGTGCTGCAAGTATTTCACTAAGCTTTTCATTAGCAAGTTCCTGTTTAGTTTTCTCTCTAGAAGGAATGTCTTGTACATCCAAAACAGACTTTCCTTTATCTTGTTGAGTGAGAATAACTTCAGGAGGAACAAAAGACTGAGTAGAAGTATCCACTACTGGAGAATCACCAACATGGAATTCTGCTGAGGCATCAGCAGGAACTTCCTTTGACATTGGATCAGCTGATGTTGCCTTATGAGACGAGACCACATATTCCTTTCCAGCAACAAAGAATGTATCTGCTGATGGAGAAGCAGCAACAGTATTCATGGTAACAGGAACATCACTTGGTGGTTCATTCTCCTAAAGATTAGTAGCAGCATCTGTCATAAGAGTATCATCAGCACCGGACACTGTAGAAGATTAAGCAGCTTTCTTTACCAAGTACTATCTTCTACTTCTTCTGCTGAAGTGAAGTGTAGGTTTAGATTTGGAAACTTCAGCATCTTTAGGAGTATAAGCATGTGTCTATCTAGCCACCTCAGCCAAAATTTCAAGGGAGTCCAAATTACCCTCCTGAGGCACTTCAGCAGAATCAATTACCACCTTTCTCTTCTTCTGCTGATTCAGTTATGCCTCCAAATCCTGAACTTTGCTTTTCAGCTTCTCAATTTCACCTCCAAGAGTAGACTTGGTATCAACAAGCTCCTTTTGGAGATCATTAGTCTTTCTCATATACCTACAAAGCAAATCATATACAGAAGTGAGAGTAACAGGGTCCTCTGCTCCACCAACAGATTGCTCAGTGGTAAAAGGAGCTTCATTGAACCTAGTAGGAGAAGCAGAAAGATGTACAACATTGGGAGATCCTTCATTATTTGGCTCTCTCACAGGACTAGGTGTAGGTGATCTAGTAATCTCAGGCTCAAGAGGTGTAGGTACTTCTGTACCCAGAGACTGAAGTGTCTCTTCAACCTCAGGAGTAGGCTCATCAGGAGCAACCTGAGATGGTGATGGAACAGGACTAGGTGACATAAGTACAGGGGAAGGTGGAGGTTGGTCAGGAGAAATAGGTAATAGTTCAGCAGTTGTAGCTGGCTCTTCCTCATTTACCACTGAAGGATTACCATCAGTAGCAACACCAGAAGATGACGGATTACCATCATCAACAGCATTTGAAGAGGGCAAATTGCCAGCAGAATCACCCTCAACCACATCATCATTGCCATGCGGAAACATAGCAGCTAATAGAGGGCGATGTTCCCCATTATAGTTAGTTTTCATTGAGGCAAACAACTTAGAACCAAGACTCTTAAGAGGCACATGAATCCTATCTTCAGTGGTAATGCCTAAAATAATTTGTAGAAACCTAGGGTACATTAAAAACTTATGATTTCGTTTCTCAATATTTTCTAGCATATTAGCAAAAATAAACTTTGAGAAATTATAAGTTAACCCTTTAGAGAGACAGACAATACCACATCCCAATTGTAAAGAGAACTGATCCCATCCTCCACACTTATTGCTTATACACTGGAGCAGCAAATGCACCAAATACCTCCACTTGGGACAAAACTGATTCTTCTGCCACTTAGTTGTGTTAGTGCTTTGATATCCAGCTTCCCTCAACCCAGCAAGTATTTCTTCAGTGTTGGAGTGGTAAACACCATTCTCATCATCCAACTGAAGCTTAGTCCTGATCAAACCTTCAGTCACCACATGCTTATTACCATCAATATCAGCCACAATCTCTGTGTCAGATCTCTTCCTAGCAGATGCCCAAAATTGTTTCACCATAGATTAGTAAATCACATTGGGACAATGTGTCAAAGCATAATGAATCTTTGAACGCTGTAGAAACTCCACCATTGAATCGTATTCTTCATAACCCTTAGCCTTTTTCAAAATAGCATACTTGTTATGATCTTTCTTCATTTGAAGTTGTGCCATTTGAATTATTTTGCGTGAGACGGTTATGAATTACGAAAAGAGTGATGGGTTTAAATGGAGTGATGGGAGAATAATATAGTTTAGGCAAAGATATGCAAAGTAGGTTATATTTGGAAGTTCCCCAATCATGGTCAAAATTATCGGAACTAATTATTGACCAAGTCTGACGTGGAAAGTGGAATCCTCCAATTTAAAATTACCCTTCAGCAGAAATAGAAGTCAATCTACTGATGGATGGTCAATCAGCAGAAACCAATTAAGAGTAAAAATATCTTCAAGAAATATCTTAATTTTACTGTGCCACCCAACTCGCATTAATGAACATTAAGCCTCGACTTTGCCTATTTAATAACCCCCAAATCATACTTCTCAGATATCAAATTAACCCCAAATCATATCAAAACCCTAATTTCACAATTGCCCCAAATTCAACACCAAACAATGTCTTCTGAGCCCATAATCATAGACCTGACCTCCTCCTCTTCCTCATCAGAAAGTCTTCCACCCTATCCTTCAGAAATAGACGATTCAGATTATGCAAGAGAGATGGAAAGGTGTTGGAATGCTTTGGAGAAGGGGGAACCAAGCAATACCCCCGTTCCTGCTGAGAGACAATATGTCTCTCCCTTCATCTTCACATCTGATGAAGACTCTTCAGAGGATGAGGACGAAGATCCATTATTTCTTCCTCCTTCCACACCAGAGAGACCCCAATCAAGGCCAAGGAAGAGAAATCCATCTATTCCAACATCACGGGGTGTGGTGTTGGGTCTTCCTGCTCCAGGATCTGGTTCATCTTACCATGGACGCAGGGGACAGGGCAAGAAGACAGATGTAGTGGGTAAGGGGAAGGGAAAAATGGAGTAGAAGATGATGGGATGTTGCCAAGGACCAAAGATATAAAACTCGGTTCTTAAGCATCTTCTTGCCTTGAACTGAAGTTATAAAACTAGGTACTTTAGCATGTTCATCGTCTTCCTCATCATTCTTCCTCCTCTTCTTTTTCCATTTTCACCTTCAGCTTCTTCATCGTACTGGTCATGTATATCCACCAGTCCCTTTTGTAATGGATGACAGAAGCTTAGTCTAGATATGGTAGTCTTAGCATAGGAATTATCTTTGTAATCCTCTTTAAACTTGGATGTAAGCTATAAAATGTTTCTTGAATGAATGAACTTTACTTATTTGTCAATGCTTGTGTATTACTTCAGTAGAAGCAATGTATATAAGTGTGAATGACTCTTCAGTAGAAACAAATCTCAGCAAACATGACCACATTCTTTTGCAAACAGCTCTTTGGTGAATAACAACTCAAGATAAACCACTACTCATAAGGACATTATGCAAAATAGACACAGAGGAACAAACGAACACAACTTACAGAAACATTAGTGGTTAAGAGTTAGTAAAAAGCAATTATAATATACAAACATATACAACATCAATAACAATCCTCCTCAAAGGCATATGCCTCCCCTGAGGCCTATGCCTCCCCTCAAACATAGCATTCAAGGGTTAAACATCCCAATGTGGACCACTAAGTGATTAAACCTAGGTCCATCAAAAGCTTTTGTTAATAAATCAGCAACATTATCATCAGTATGAATCTTAAGCACCTGAATTAAATGTTTTTCATTTGCATCTCTAATAAAATGATGCCTAATTTCAATATGTTTAGTCCTTTGATGAAAAACAGGATTTTTAACAATGGAAATGGTACTTTGATTATAAATATAGATTTTAGTGTTCATGAAGTTGAACCCATAATCCAACATTTGATTTTGAATCGAGAGTACCTGACCACAATAATTAGCAGCAGCAACATATTCTGCTTCAGTAGAAGAGGTAGCCACTATGGTTTGTTTCTTGCACTGCCAAGAAATGAGTCTTCTACCAAGAAATTGACAACCTCCTGTTGTGGATTTCATGTCCAAATTAGCCCTAGCATAATCACTATCACTATATGCTTCCAGTACAAATGGTGAATCCCTTGGATACCAAAGACCTAGCTTAGGTTGGCCTTTAAGGTACTTGAAAATTTTCTTCACATCATTTAGATGGGAAGTCAATGGAGTGACCTGATCTCTTGAGCAAGCACTGACAACAAAAGTGATGTCAGGCCTAGAAGCTGTGAGATACATGAGTGATCCAATCATGGATCTGTATAGATGCACATTAACAGCTTCATCTTGTTCATTTGGATTTTTCAGCTTGGGAGGTTCATAGGGAGTAGTTGGAGTCCTCAAAAGTTCAAAGTCAAACTTCTTCAAGATATCTTTCACATATTTCTCCTGATGGATAAAGATGCCATTAGGTTGTTGTTTGACTTGTAACCCCAAGAAAAATGTTAGTTCCCCCATTGCACTCATCTGAAAATTCACCTTTCATCAAATCTTCAAATTCCCTGCACCATGCTTCCTTGGTGGAGCCAAAAATAATATCATCCACATACACCTGTACTAGAATGATATCCCTGGAGTTTTTCTTGATGAAGAGAGTCTTGTCAATAGCTCCTCTTCTGTATCCATGTTCCAAAAGGAAGGTAGAGAGCCTAGCATACCAGGCTCTTGGTGCTTGATGAAGGCCATAGAGTGCTTTGACAACCTTGTACACCTTCTTAGGATTTTGTGGGTCTTCAAAGCCTTGTGGTTGTGTAACATAGACTTCCTCCTCAATCTTACCATAGAGAAAGACACTTTTGACATCCATCTGATATACCACAAATCCCATGTAAGAGGCAAAGGCCAAAAATAACCTAATTGCTTCCACCCTAGCAACAGGGGCAAAAACTTCAGTATAATCAATCCCTTCTTCTTGTCTGAAACCTTGAGCCACCAACCTTGATTTATTTCTTACCACGATACCTCTTGCATCCCTTTTTCATTTTTATATCCACTTGGTTCCAATGGCCATTTTACCTGCAGGTAGATCAACAAGGATTCAAACATCTTGATTCTTGAATTGTTGCATCTCTTCCTGCATAGCTTCAACCCAACTGGGTTCACTCAAAGCTTGTTTAATACTTGTTGGTTCAACTTGTGACAAGAAACAAGCAAACAGACAATGCTTCTGATCTGTGTGATTGTCTCTCTTCTGATTAGACACATATGTGAAAAAGGCACATTGACCAAACTGTGTCTGTTTTACAGCACTTCTGGTTAGAACCATGGCATTAGGATCACCAAGGATATTCTCTTGAGAATGAATGGTGTTGATCCTCTTAGTGGGAACAGGATGGACACCAACAGATGTTTCAAGATTAGTCAAAGTTGGAGCAAAGTCTTCATCATAAGAAGTTGATTGAAAAAGTCCAGCACTTTGTTCATGGTTGCCAAGATCTGAGGGGCTGGGGAACTTGCCAAATGGCTCTTCTAAACTAGTTGATGTATCAGTGGAAACAGGTGTTGCAGCTGAAATTCCTTCAGAAGAATTGGCCGCAACAACATCAGCAGATTCATCAGCAGAAATAGAGTCCCTGCTGACATCAATAGCAGCTTGTTTCAAGAGTGCTTCAGTGTCTTGAGCAAATTCAAGACCAAGCCTTTTAGCTTCTTCAGCAGCTGCATGCTCTTGCTTCTTGAGTCTAGCAAGATCTTCTGCATAGGTTGAGTTTTCCACATCATCAGCAGTTTTGGCATTAGAGGCTTCTGTGTTAGTGGGACCTGCAACATGAATAGGGAGAGAAGATACAACAATAGGGGGTTCATCACATTCTGAATCACTGTCTGAGTCATCTTCCAAAGTACCTGCATTGTTAGTAGGAGACACTTTAATACCTGCACAAGGGTTAGTTTTTAATCTTGTATACCCCAGATGATCTGTCAAGTAATCAAGGTCAAAATACCATTCATGACCTTTACCCTGAGTGTTTTCATTGCCCTCCAGAAATTTTAGGTTAAAAGTCTCCTCTATTTTCTTTGCAGCCAAATTATATACCCTGTAAGCTTTGATGTGAGCTGAGTAACCAACAATGTAACCTTCAGCAGCTTTTTCTTCAAATTTGCCTAAGTGATCACTGGTATTCAAAATAGTCACTTGACATCCAAAAGGTTTCAAGTATGCAATGGTAGGTTTCTTCCCTGTCAAGAGCTCATAAGGTGTCTTATTGTGAGGTTTAGTAATCAACACCCTATTAAGCACATAACAAGCAGTGCCAACTGCTTCAGTCCAAAACATAGTGGGAAGTTTAGAGTCAGCAAGCATAGATCCTGCAGCCTCTATTAGGGTCCTATTCTTCCTTTCTGCAACTCCATTCTATTGTGGAGTCCTGGGATTGCTGTAGTCCCTCTTTATACCCTTTAACCCACAGAGTTCAATAAGATTGGCATTCTTGAACTCTGTCCCATTGTCACACCTTATACCTTTAATCTTCTTGTTAAGTTGGTTTTCAATGAGGGCCATAAATTCTTTAAGTGTCTGAAAGGTTTGATCTTTAGTCACTAAAAAGAATGTCCAACTAAATCTACCGAAAGCATCAGTGACTACCAAACAGAAGTACTTATGGTCAATACTTTTGATGGATGTTGGACCAAAAAGATCCATATGAAGCAACTGCAAAGGTTCTGAAATTGTGCTTACATCAGTAATAGCCTTATAGGAGGCTTTGTGTTGCTTTTCTTTGTTACATGCAGCACAGTTGTGTTCATTGGTGAAAATATTGGAAGGGAGTCCATGAACAAGTCCATCTTTTGCAAGCTTGTTAATCACTTTGAAGTTAACATGTGCCATCCGTCTGTACCATTTTGTAGATTTATCCAAGGATGCTTTAGCCACCAAGCATGCTAGATCACCTTCTAGTTTGATATCATTCAAATTGAAGGTGTATAGATTATGATTTCTTGGAACCTTTAGTAATACTTGACTTTCATCAGGCATTTTGAAGTTAGGTGAGAGAATTAGGCAGTCCTCATCAGTGAAAAGTACAGGAATCTTTTTGTCACAGATTTGTGAAACTAAGAACAAGTTGAAACCTTCTAGTTCCTTCACATAGTAGACATTCTCAAAATCTACCTTAGGAGTTCTAATGGTTCCTTTTCCAGTGATTTTTCCAATTTCACTTCCAAATCTCACTATGCCTCCATTGAAAGGTACAAAATTCTGTAGCTTCTCCTGATTCCCAGACATGCTTCTTGAACAACCATTATCTACAATACCTAAGTCTTTATTCAAAAGAGGATGTCCCTACAACAACAACAAATTATACAACAATATAAGTACATTGATAGACTCAAGCCTTGAAAGACTTGAGCCTGCCTTGTGGATCTTTATTATGAAGCCATGTAGATTGGTTAGATCCACCATTGTTCCTGGAACCCCTGTATACATATGGTCTATTAAACTTCCAAGAACAATCTGCTGAGGACTGTACAGCAGAATCCCAAGTTGCCCTTCCCAAAAACATTGGGTCATAATAGCCAGGCCAATTACCATTTTGAAAATAATTGTGATTAAATCCAGAAAATGGTCTAGACATATATCTATTCCTATCAGCATATCTATCAGTAAAAACAGAGCCTTCAGCAAGAATAGAGCTTTCAGCAGAAACTGAATTAGTTCTGCTAGTAAAATGTGGAACATTGGTCCACATTGGTCTAGGTCTATTATGAACAGTAGAAACACCCATCCTCTTATCATGAAAATCACAATCCTTAATCAAATGCAATTTGCTACCACAAACAAAACACTTCTTCTTTCTAGAAGATTTATTAAAACTAGAAGATGTCTTATGAAACACAAAATTATTCAAACAACCACCAGAAATAGAATTGTTTTGTACCGAATGAAAGGAATTGTTTTTAAAAGAATTAAATAACAAGTCTTCAGAAGAGGCTGTCTTTGAAATCACTTCATCAGCAGCAACTTCAGAGTCCACAGACTTGTAAGATGACTTGACAGATAACTTTATTGAGGACTTGGGTGAGACTGACTTGGTCTTGGATTCACAGCTGGCATAACTAGAGGTTTCTAAGCTTTTGTCCCTGAAAGAACAAGAGACACATTCATTAGAATCATTACTAGAGGTACTTCTAGAGTCAGAGGAGTCATTGATCCTAATGCCAGTTGGAGTCTGTGATATTGGTAAGTCCAAGTTATAGGATGTGGGCTTAGGGGTTCCTATTGAAGAGTCAGGTTTGTTAGTTTTACAAGTAAGGTTTGGCAAGTCATTAGACTTTTTGCCATACAAATGGTGTGAGCCATCAAAGTCAGAGGTTTTGGAGGTGGGCATGAATTCACCTCTAATAGGACCTGGTATAGCATGCATCTCACCTTCCTTTAAGAATTTGACAGGTGCAGACTTATTGTTACTTTTCTTATCTAAATAATGGTTTGCCTCTACACCTACATATTTCTTAAAACCTAAACCCAACTCAGATGTAATAGACTGACATCCATACAAGTGACTAGCTAACTTATCACCTAAAATTAGCCAATCTTTATGCCTAGCAACTTCCTTATCCAACTTACCTGTCAAAACTTCTTTCTCAGACTCAATTCTAGCCTTTTCTTTTTCAGTAAATTTTAATTCATTGCTAGTTATCTCTAAATCTCTTTTTAAAACTCTTATCTTTTCCTCATAAGCCAATTGATTTTGTTGAAACCACACTTTCTGTTTTTCCAAAGTTTTAACAGCTTCTTTATAAGTTTGAGCTTCTATAAAGCAAGCATTATATTTTGGTTCCATATCATCATACGCTTCTTTAAGAGTTTTATATTTAATATCACACCCAAAAACACAATTAAATACCTGAGGAGATATTCCCATGAAGGCGAAGTCGGCATCACAACTAGCCATGCAGGAGATTTGTTGAGGAGAACTACTTGTTGCATCTTCAGATTCATGCTCATTCCAATCAACACAAGCATCTACAGCAGTGACCAAAGCCTTTGATTCTCCAGCCTCCACCTCCTTCTTCTTGTAAGCTGAGTATCTGGTGCTGTCTTCACTCTTTTTGGATTTGCAGTCTCTTGAAAAATGCCCAATCTCTCCACAAGCATAGCACTTAACTTTTCTCCTGTCAAAACGAGTTGCATCCCTTCCATTGACTTGAAGCTTTCTTCAAGCCTTTTGCTCAAATCTTCTGACTTTAAGAGAAAGCATCGCCATTTGCCACTTTAAGTCCAATTCTTCCATTACAAGTTCATCAATCTGCTCAAAGTCCTCATAAGCTATTTGTTGCTGTTGATCAACTTCAGCAACAAATGAGTGAAGTACATCTTCCATCACATTGCTAACCTTTGGATGATTCTTTGGACTAGCCTTTGTGAAAGTCAATGTCGTAGTGCAAGGACCTGGACTGGAAGAATGTGGCATATAATTTAAAGGAGTGCTGATGAATGCAGAGTGTGAAGGAGGTGCTGCATAAGAGGAATGTCCCTTGATGTCAAGTTCTAAAGCCCTGAGTTTGTTGTACAAGTCATCAAACGAGAGATAATCCAAACCTCCTTTGGTTTTCAAGGATATGCTGACCTGTGACTATGAGGGAGGTAAGGCTCTTAAGAACTTGGAGTTAACCTCCTCATTGTCAAGTCTGGCTACAAGCTGATTCAACTGACTTAGAATCTTCTGAAACCTATCATAGCCTTTGTGAGTGCCCTCCTCTTCAGTTATCTTGAATTCTTGAAATTCTTGCTTCAACATAGACTTTCTCATTCTCTTTGATTCCTCATTGCCTCCAAATCTTGCCTTTATAGCCAACTAGATTTCTCTAGGATCAGTCAGGTAATGAAAATCTCCCATGTGATCATCAGGAATTGCTTGAAGCAAGATAGTTTTGGCTTTGTTCTCCCTTTGTTCAGCAATGATCTCTTTAGCAGAAGCAGCAACAAAAATAGTCACATTACCATTAGGGTCCTTTCCCTGCTTTTTAGGACTGCTCCCTCTTAAGATCACATTCCATAAGTTGAAGTCTACACTGGCAATCCAGTTCTGCATCTTCATGGCCCAAATCTCATACTCATCCCTCCTGAGATAGGGAAACTTGGCGTTGCTGTTAGAGAATGCAACCTGTTGGAGTTGTTGAGTGAGAGCGTTGGCGTTTGTGAGAGTGACATTAGAAGCATCTCCATCAACCATTGTTTCTAAATTAAATAGATGTTTGAGTGTGAGTTATATGACATAGATTATCTTGTGGCTCTGATACCACTTGTAGGATCTACTCTTGCTAGATCTCGAGCCAATAGATCGTTAGTCTACTAATGTAATCACTAGCAAACTAAATAGACAATCTCTGTTAGCTTATACTTATTGCGGAATATAAATATAAACTTGTATGCTAAACTTTGATCCTCTATGGATCGATATTATTCACTAATAATGTTTTTGAAACTCGTACGTAATACAATATCCTTGGGCTCCTTATATACTAGAGGAAACCCTAAATTCTTCTACAAGAAACGTATAACCATAATTCTCTAAATGATATTCTAAAAATCTTATCTATAAATAACTAACTTCTATCCACGGATTAACTATATCCGCAGAAATACTATTCTTCAGCAGGAACTATACTTCAGCAGTATCCAGTATGTGTTTTAGCAGAAACCTGTCAGTAGAATCTTCAGTAGTATCTAAATACTAACTTCACTAATTCCTTACATACCTCATAATCCGTTTAAGGACCGGTATCAATACTTTGGACAAATCCAAGTGTAGACCTACGTCATCAGGACTCGATTCATATAAGGAATCGCCTTAGTAGGTTTTCTAGCTCAAACTTCCAGGTAATTCCTTTTAAGTAGAGGATTCAAAAGCGGAGGATGAAGCGAATGTAGAGGACACAACATATCCAGGGAAGGAAGATGGAATGGACTCACTCTCATTCATGGCAAGGGCAAAGCAGCCCTAATGAGTTTCAGTGAACAAATGTAAGCTTCGCTGCCCGACAGTATGGAGTGCTGACCAAACCGAGGGACAGGCCCTGAAGCAAAGGACAAGAACGAGCAGAATCAATGTGTTCCAATTTCTGGCCTTGCACCGACCATCCAATGGACCATGGACTAAATGACCACTGCCTGAAAGGACTATGTCCATGGGACCCCCTAAGGTACATCTCGCGCCTATGGGCCGCTATAACTATCCAAGAATACACTCAAAACTGGAAGGATAAAAAAACCCACCTGGTGGACTGCCGAGCTACAAGTCCTACGAGACAGGAGTTGGATTCTCTAAAAAGCCAAGGTCGTGGATGACAACCAGGAGGTGGGCTTAGAAGTAGCCATCCTTTGAAGAAAGCGTAATAGCTCACTGGTCTAGCTCCATGGCCCCGAAAATATATCAGGGCTCAAGTGATTCACCGAAGCGACGGGACCTTGAAAGCAACTTTTTACTAACTAATTACGTTACGACCACTGAACAAACTTGGTTGACGCACATAGTTTATGTGCCACTAATGTAGCGGCTTGTCGAGCATTTGGAAAACTCACACTATCCATTTCTTGGTCTCGCTTCCTCCCCGTACTATTCCTCCCCACTAAAAAAAGAGCGATTGAGAATCTCGAGAACCCACCTACCGTTACCATGTATTGGATGCCCTCAAGACAACTAACAACAATCTAGGTGAGCTTTTGGAGTACATACAAAGAATCACTCCATGAATGTAGACTATTTGATGCTAAGTAACCACCATGCTTAATCCATAAAAGATTAACTAGGAGACCCAACACAAGTGTTTTTTAATGTTGACACTAGCGGGGTTTTCGTTCAATCATCACGGATCACTATTAGATTACCATTATGAACATTCTAGCAATATTACTAGGATCTGCAAAGGACTCTTAAGTACAACTTGTGTTCTTATTTGTGAACACAAGTGTAAATTGGCATGTGTCCTATGGAGATTTTATTTTTGAATCTATTTGGCTTTAGACTCAATTTGTACGTTTTGGTTTTAGTAAGCGGACGCTAGAGCAGACTGCCACCTTTTTAATATCAACGATTCACGTAGTGAGAGGTCAATGTATTACATGTTTATCTCTGTGAGAAATGAAACAATGATCTTTTAGGAGAAACTTGAGTGTTTAGGGAAGGATTGTGCATTGTATCACTGGGTCCATGATGTATGTCTTCAATACCAGTATTCTATTTGTTATAACTGATAGCATAAGTATTGACCCAGTTTCTGTGCTAAGTGTGTGGATAGTTTTTATTTCTTTTAACCCTTTCATAACTTATTTCTTTTTATTCTTTAACCCCTTCAATGCATATCAATTCCTCCTCATTTACATCTTGTTGTGATTATTCCAGTGACAGCTCATGAAAATGATAAGACTTTCCTCATTCATCGGCTTAACCTATGGACCTCTACTCTATCTAGTAGAATGTCCAAGGTTAGGTCCCCGCACCTTAAGCACCTTATATCCTTGTTGGTCCAAAATCTTTGAGTAAACCATGAACAATGATGAACAATAAGAACTAGTTTTCTTAAGACCCACTTAATAACAAATAACACCATTTGCACTTTTCAACGTTTATAAATCTTATTAGAAATGAATGACTGATTTACAAGGGATAGTTACAGAACACTATCCTGGTTGAGTGACAAATGAAACTTTCATTAAATCAAAGCCAAGCTTATAATTCAATGAGAGGTGGATCTTATCAACTAATACTATGTATTATTTTTTGTTTATTTAGAATCTCTCGCCTATCTCTAGTACAAGCATTTACTTGTACATGAAAATACAAAAGGTAACATGTGATAGTTAGTGATATTTGTTGACACGTGTCATGCAGTTAGTGGGGAATTACATCTTCCAATAAATTCTTCCCTTCTTGAAACAACAACAACCATGCTTTAGGAATAGTGCTGACAACTATTCCCACTTTTATAGCAACTCTTGTACTTTATTTTGACTTCCTTTTGCATTTTGCTTTTAGAAATTTCCCGTACATATTTCAGCTTGTTTCTTTAGAGCCAGAGTATTCAGAGTCAGAGATACATTTGTCAAATCTCAGTGACTCTGGTGCTCAAGTACTTTACTCACTAGCACCACATAAGTAAGGTAAAATGTTTCTTCAGTTGGTATTCGACGTCCTTGAATCTTTCTATCAATCGAGCTGTATACAATACTCCCTGATGACCATCAAAGAGTGACTTACTCTCTAACTTATCAGAGAGTGAAATGCTCACTGATTTAATCAGCGAGTGACTTTGGCTATTGTATGTTCAAATATTTGTCAGGGATAATTGGGTCAAATTCCGACCCTACAATATCCTCGAACATCATTGTGGGTTTGGTTGCTTTGGTATATACTGTAGCCATAAAAACATAAAATCAATCAAGGTGTTTGAATAATCAAATAGTTTTACCATTTGAAAGTTTTTTCTTTTTGAGATAATGAGATCCCAAAACTATCAAAACCTTGAGCACTAGGTTACGTAGCTGGCTAAAGGGATACATTATCATGTTTTAAGTGACAACTAGCCCTATGAAGCAACTTGTTAATACAAATAATTGCGTAAAAATGTTTATTTATATTTTACAAACCTTCTAAGTTTTGTCGATAACAAACATATTAAGTAAATCTAGTTGAATAACAGATAAACAATAATCAAGAACATAAGCGAGTATGAAGTGATAAACATAATCAGTATGCACTTGAAAGAGTAAACAACCGATATAAACAAATCAAAACATTTAATTCTCATAAACTTGGCTAATAGCTACAGGTATTAGCACATAATCTTTGTAAGAATACATGATAACATATTTAAAACGATTAAAATAAAGTTCGTAAGGAAAACGGTACGCTAACTGAAAGAGTTATGTGGAGTATAATGATTACAAGAGTTTTCCTATGGAATAAACGCACTTCCAGGACCTTCTGATATTCTAAAATCGCCTATGGGTTGTACTTGGTGGTTAAAAGCTCTTCGAAAACCGAATGTTAGGTTTTCTATATATAGTCTTTAAAAATAGGTCGATACGACGTATCGGGTGAGACCAATACGACATATTGATGTAACTTAACATAGGATCCATGATTACAATACACCAAAATATTCATCAACCGTCATCCTGTTGGGTCCACTACGCACACATTAATGCAAACCATGAAGGATATGAACAACAATTTTAGCAAGTAATGAAAATTGATGAACATTAACATTGTTGAGGTTGGGTTTGCTTGAGAATGACTTAGACACGCTAATTGTATTATTCAACTTTATAATTCTTATTAGAAATGAATCAAAGATTTACAAGGGATAACCTATGGAAAACTACCCCGGTTGATGATAGAGTAACTCTCCAAAATTAAACAAGTGGAAGCTAGCTTTGCTTTGTTGTTCCTAGGATAGGAGGATCCTAAGTTCCTAACTATAATACTTTGTATTATTTTCTATGTTTGAATCTCTACTTAACTCAGTTCCAACATTTGATTTATATAGGAGGGTGTGGATGCACGTGGGTCCACAGTAACTTGTCCACTTGTAATAGATAGGCTCGTGCCTAGTAGGCTAGTCTGGAGCATACTTTCGGCTTACCTGATTTGACAACTTGTAGTCCTAATGCCTGTTTCTTGTATATCGATAAGTACTTGAATTTATCTTGCCAAAGAAGTTTCCATGCATGCATTCAGAGGTTGAGGTTGTAAAAATAGAATTGAGTCTTCAGAGTCATAGAAACATTTGTCAGATCTTAATGACCTTGGTGCTGTTTGTAGCTCCTTATAAATCACTCCCTGACACCGCATCAGTTTGTGAAGTGTTTTCTTTAGTTGGTCTTTGACTTCCTTGAAGCTAGATAGTTGTTTGAGCTTTATACAACACTTACTGATTTCTTTTATCAGTGAGTAACGCTTTCTGAATAATAATCATGGAGACATGTACTCTGATAACTATTAGGGAGTATCTCACTTCTGATAACCATCATGTTCACATTGATAGTTATGAAGTGACATTCACTCTGATCTTTATCAGAGAATTTATGCTCACTGACCTTTAGAAGGTGTATTAGGGTCGATTTTAGACCCAACACATAAAATACGGCGTATTGTTGCACATGGATATGATGTATTAGAGTCTTCCCATCATGGATGTCTTGTGAAGTTAAGGTTTAGGTATGTCGTATTTGCTGATGTTAATACGACATATTGATACTAAAACGTGCTTGTTCTTCTTGTTGACCAAAGTTTCATATATGGCGTATTGTAGAAGTGAATACGGCATATGCATCATAGTCAGACAATGGTCTTGAATTCGTCTAAGTCTTGAGATACATTGTTAGGAATACAAATATTCCTATAAAAGACTCGGTCACCTAAATGATGTAACAGCATTAAGATAGCTCGTAGTTAGTTAATTAGTTAGGTAGATATTAGTTTAGTTTAAGTAACACCATGGAAGAAGGACGGGTCTTTACCCACTGTATGCCTGATCCACAGCCCGGGTGTGGCCGTTTTTATCTTTTTTGTAGGAAACTATATATACCCCTCTCCACATGTGGAGAGGGTTGGTGCTTTCACTTCTCTTAATCTAATATTACATTTTCTCTCATCTCTTTCTCTCTCTAGAAACACCCAACTCACTTTCTCTCTCTAAACTCTCTTCTTATTCATCTTTCTTGAATCAATCCAACCACTAAACCATACATGTTACAATTATGAATATACTACAACTGGTATCAAGAGCCAAGGTTTAATCCTAGGATTGTTGGTGCTCAAATTTGTGGCTTGGCTTAGTGGTTCATTTTTTTGGTTTGAAATGTTTTTCAAGAAATCACCTCGAATTGATTTTTGTTTGTGGTGTTGTTGATGATTTGGTGGTACTGTTATGTTTTGAGGTGTTAGTAATACTTAATTTTTCACTTGGGTAGGTTGAATTAGTTGTTAGGTTGATGTTTGATGTGATTTAGTGCAAGTTTCTTGGTTGAGATTAGCTTGTTTCTTGGTTGAGATTAAATCAAAAGCGGGAAAAAGACAAACTGGCAAGATAGTGACTTTCTTGTATTTTTGTGTTTCTTGGTTGAGATTAGCTTGTTTCTTGGTTGAGATTAACTCAAAAGTGGGAAAAAGAAAAACTAGAAAGATAGTGACTTTCTTGTATTTTTGTGTTTTGAGGTTAGCTCAAAGTTTGTGGTTAGCTCAAGTTTGTGGTTAGCTCAAGTTTGTGGTTAGTTCAAGTTTGCGGTTAGCTCAAGTTTGTGGTTAGCTCAAGTTTGTGGTTAGTTCAAGTTTGCGGTTAGCTCAAGTTTGTGGTTAGCTCAAGTTTGTGGTTAGTTCAAGTTTGCGGTTAGCTCAAGTTTGTGGTTTGCTCCAGTTTGAGTTTACCTTCAGATTGAGATTACCTCTAGTTTGAGTTTACCTTCATATTGAGATTACCTCCAGTTTGAGTTTACCTTCAAATTGAGATTACCTCCAGTTTGAGTTTACCTTTAGATTGAGATTATCTCCAATTTGAGTTTACCTTCTGATTTCGATTACCTCTTCTTGATTTTGTAAAATCCCGCGAAAGAATCTATTTCTCGGTTTAAATCATAGAAGTGTAAAATCCCGTGCACGTCCACATCATGTCAAATTCTTCAGACTCAGTCATACTTGAGATACTTAAATTGTACGACATGATCGATGTACATAAGACTTCCAACCCTTCACAACAAATTAACGTGTTTGAGTCTGATAATGCTAAAATGGAATCTCCGTGCTCGAAGTCTCAACAGAATGAACTCCATCAGCCACTTAAATTGCTCGATAATGCAAAGGACAGTTGCATTGAATGTTTTCAACTACTTCACTCATATCTTAAGGTTCTATTTGAACGACCTGGATACTTAACTGGATACGAATGTGCATTCACGTATGAACGTGCCTTCACATCACTCTTTGGTCAAGATGTTCAGACCTTCACTGTCAAAATTACTCAGTATTTAGACCAACTTGACAAAGGAAATTTTTCTGAAGGAAGATCCATGGCTGCCTTGTGTGTGATTAACAACCAACTCCAAGTGTTCATTGATTCACAATACACTGAGAATCAAATGATTAATAAGTATTTTACTAATTACACTGGAATTGAAGTGAATGCGTTCAGAGGAACACTAAACAAATGCATAAGTAATGTTGTGAACTACATTGATGAAAGAGCACTACACAAACGAAAGTGTGACATCATGATGAATGACAGTCGGGTGCAATTAAGAGATATCAATATTGATTCGGGTAACTCATCAGATGTTGGATCAGTTGACACTAAGTGCAGAGGAACAAAGACTGAGAAGCTTAACCCATACAACAGTTCAGCAACCCGTGGCACACAAGATACGGATGCAGACATCATACCAGATAATGAACAGGTGTCATGTGCTGAGGTACCCTTAACTATTCAACAATATACATCTGCTAACATACTTAAACAAACTGATCAGGATGTTGAACGTGATGATGCTTCAAGTTCTTTGTTTACGGCTGAGTCTCAAATGATATGGTTGATAAACATGTTTTTGATGAAATTTCAAATAGATTTTTACAACTTGAGAAACATTGTATTTCACGTGAAATATCAATTCAACAAAAGGAAGAAAGTCTTCAAATTTACAAACCATGTAAGAATATGGAATTCCCTGAATTTCATGAATTTTTTGAAATAAATGATTTGAAAGCTCAGCTACAAAACAAAAACTTAATGATCAATATTTTGAAAACTCGAATCAACATGCATGAGAAAAGTAATGAAGCCAAAGTTAAACATGACATTAATGTTATGGAAACAAAAATCATTGAATTGGAATGTAATATGGCTAAATTGCTTACGGAAAATGAGTCTTTGAAACTTCAGTGTAAAGACCTATGTGACTCAATCAAAGTAACAAAAACTAAGACTGTAGAGCAGACAACCTCTTTGATTGCTAAAAATGATGAACTCAAAGCTCAAGTTCAGGAAAAGGGTTTTGCAATTGTGGCATTAAGAAATGATTTAAAAAAATTAACTGGAAACAGTGTGAACACTAAGTTTGCAAAACGATCAATCTTGGGAAAACCACCTTCACAAACTCTTAGGAAACAAAGTGTTGTTAGGCAACCGACTGCGTTTAGATCTGAACGACCAAAATTTTCAAAATTGCGGTTTGCCTCCCAAGTTGATGAGAAACAAGTTTTGTCAAAACTAGTCACTTCACAGTCTAAATCTAAGGAAAAGGAATGTGTTGTTGCAAAACCACATCATATTTGTGCCTCTAGTGACTCTAGGAATTGTTCAAAGCGAGTGTCATCTGTGACAACTAAGGAACATGTTAGACATAAAAAAAGTGTTCAGAATCACAACCTAGAGGATACTAAGATAACCACATATGAAAAGACTAGGATTTCGCCTGTTTCCAAGAGTAGTTACGTATTGATTAAATCGATTCCTGTTGAAGATCACTCTAAGAATCCTAGATCCTTTTCTGAATCTAAACACTTTGTTTGCTCAACTTGTCTGAAATGTGTTTTTGAGGCAAATCATGATAATTGTGTTACTAAATTCCTGAAGGAAGTGAATTCTCATGCTAAGGTTTAATCCTCTAAGACCAGAAACTAAAACAAGCCCGTAGAATCAAAGAGTTATACTCAGAAATCGGGTAGGCAGATTGCTATAGGACAAAGGTCTTCTCTCAAAATGACTTTCACATTACATGAGAAACCAAACACTCTTAGATCTTGCCTTAGGTGGATACTGATGGGTAGAATGTTTAAAATTGTTGGTCTTAGATGGATACCTACAAGAATGATGATCACTGATTGCAAAACCAAGGTTGATAGTGGAACCCCAAATGATATAGATGCTGACAAACTCTCAATGTCAGTGCAGGTAGTCTTTACTTAAGTGCAGGTACATCATTAAACCCTAGTAAGAAAAGACTCAGAGTTTGGCTGCCGAAAAGAATGATATCTCGTCAATCAGGGGTTAAAGATACTCAACTTTGATGCACATCGACAATGACTTCTGTTCACATCAGTTCAGGCCTCATTCTTCAATGACTATGATGTTTGAAAACTTCAGTTCAAGACTCAGTCCTTATTGTCATCATTATGGCGTCTGCTGACAACACTTTAGGCCCCGTTCATTAAAGAAAAGAAAAGTGTACGCTTGAGTGCGCTTTATCTTCTAAAGCTGTGAAATGTTCTTGCTTCAGACCATTCTCATCAACAAACTTCATATTTGTTCCACGCTTGTTCAGTCTTCAAGTGGATTACCTTCATCGGATTGTATTTGTTAGTATCCACTCGATCAAAAATGGCATCATCAAATGAAATTTTTGAGGGGGAGAAGTGTGAATAAACTACATGTATTTCTATTCACTTGTTCAATCAAAAATCGCATCCTCATATGCAATATTTGAGGGGGAGAAGTGTGAATAAAATACATGTTGATTGATGCGTATAATGACTCTCCTCTCCTCCAACACCTAATGTTCCACTAACTAAGGAAGACTAATTGTGACTACGGAGTTGATTGGGTATCACATATTTGAGATTGGAGTTGACTTTCAAAAAGGCGTGATCTTAGTTTATCTTGAAGTCGGGTTGGTTGGATGAATGACTTTCAATGATAACTTGCTCGTGCTTGAGATCTAAGTTGAAGACTTGGTTTATCTAGTTACCAGTAGTCGAGGTGGATGGTTGAAGACCTGGTTTACTATCACTTTAAGGAGTTACGGTGTAGTACTCAGTGTCACACGCCGATGTCGTTGTGGATAATCGCAAGAGGTGGTAATGTCTCATGCTTTATTTGGTTAGTGAGTACTTAGAAATTTGCTTGGAGTATAAATTCTCTACACCGTTCTTCCAACATTAGTGCAAGTTTAAGACAAAAGAGCGGGGAACTCTACTTCGGTTTCAAGTTTGGTATATCGGGTTTTCTCCATACGTGGTCATTTACTATTAGCCAGTGGAAGTGAAAAGAGGTTTTAATTAGGGGTTGATCTACAGTGAATTGTTGAAGAGAATTGTTATCGACATCTACTCATGGGGTAGTGATTTTTATGTTACTTCCAGTTGATATATTTATGTACACACAGTTATGATGATTTCGAGTGATCGTCATCATCATGGAGGGAGAATTGTGTACATTGGGGCTTTTATCGAAGAACTGGAAGCATTCTAAGTGAGTTGAAAATGTCGACATGACGTTCCCCAAACAAAACCGTGAAGAAGCTACAGATTATCAGTCTATGATCCACTTTACGTTGTGGATGACATGTTAAGAGACTGAAGACATTTTGGGCAGAATTGAGAGATACTTCTTCAACATGCATCAATGTTATTTCAAACGGGTCGGCAGTTTGGGAGGGAGCAAGTACACTTATGGGCTTACTAATTGGGAGGGAGGATTAACCCAATTAGTGAGCATTTCTATAGCAGTTGATTCTCACTAGATACATTTTAGCTTATTTGGTTCTTCTCAATATTTCAAGTAGATGTGCGTAAAAGTTGTTGCTGGTCTGATATATCAAAACCAGCAAGGGGGAAGGAGACATACATCTGAATGCATAACGAGTACACGTGATGAACTTAATACTTCTTCTTAATTGAAGTTATCCCGGGAAGACATATGTCATAACCGTAGAGAAACTCAGTGTCTTAACTCGCAGCGTTTGGTGTGTTATTCCAACTACGTGGGGGAAGTGGTCTTTTGATACTTGTGGTGTGAATTACTTTAGATTTCAGTGGGAAGAAATATGAGAAGGATATGTGGAACGTGAGATGATATTGCTTATTGACATCTTCATATAAGCTGATAAGAGTTATGGTAAAGTGCTTCTAGTTAATGTTTCATGTACACATTGTTATGATGATTCCGATAAGATCGCAACCATCATGGGGAGAGATATGTGTACATCAAGGATGCGCAACAGGTTCACGTGATCGGGCTTAATCATATATTCCAGAGGAGATATCCGCAGAGATGATCAGTGCATAAACCTGTTACTTTGGTGTCATCGTTTCTTCTTATGTTGGATACATGTGTACAATATAGATTGAGTTGGTATATGTAAGATCTGGAAAGCATTTACTGAAATGAAGATGTTGATATCTTATTCCCCCTAATAGACAACTGCTCCAAACCTCAAAGTAATGTGTACATTGGGGACGCACAACAGGGTCATGTGATCGGGCTTCATCATACATTCTGGGATTGATAACCGCAGAGATGATCCATGGTTCACCTTGTTACTTCGTTGCTATCATTTTCTTTGGGACTTTGAACGTCATACTATGAGACTTTTTGAAACACTTCAACTACTTGGGGAAGTGGTCTCATGAAGATGATTGTCGGTTTGGGGGGAAGCTACCAAAGCTTCACATTGAGGAGGCTAAAACTCAGCGATTTGGTGGTGTCTAGCGAGTAACACAGTTGTGAGATTCTAGTGATTTGTTAACTACTTGCATTTGGTGAATTGTTGTGACATAAGTCATTTTGATTAGCCTGATTGTAATTTGACGTTGTGAGTTAATCTTTACAACTTGACTTATTACGATCGGATCTATTGTAACTTGACTTGTCGCGACTTGACACTTAATGCTAATTGTCACTTATTCAAGATCTCTCTCTAAGTTTAACTCGCATATTATATCTTTTGGTTTCTTTTGTTGACTTTAGTAAAATCCCGGGAGAGAATCGATCTCTCGGTTTAAGTCACAAGAGTTGTAAAATCCCGTTTAAGATTATATCATGACAACTACCACTTCAGAAGATTATTCAGGAGCCTCAAAAGCCTTGGTGGTGAAAGTTTAAGAGATGTTGACTACTGATTTCTACAACGAGCTGAACGATACTATCATTTTGGTACTCAAGTCAACATCTTCTTAAACTGATTAGTATCCTCTGTACATATATTATACTAAATTGTAAATAGAAAATATAAAACCTATAAAAACCATAAAAATCTGAAAAATCATAAAAATCCAAAAATACTCTTCTTACGACATGTCTCTTGTGTAATCAATATTATGCACGTTTCTAGAAATGTCATTCAACAATGACACGGAATCATACATATGCTTGAGCAAGAGTTTTTCGGTTTCAAATAATGTTTTTCTAAAACATGTCGTTTCTCAAAACATTCTTAAAATTATGGCTTACAGTCATTTCAGGCTGTAACCCGGACTTCAAATTATGGCTTGCTATTACTTCAGATAGCAACCCGTTTTTCAAAATGGGGAAAACACGTCGCCAAAAAGACGGTTGTTCTTTTTACCGGGTGAAGTTCACATGGGCATGGATTACTTTACATCCGTGCACCCTCGATCTAATGTACGCTTCGGTGCATTATTTCTTGATAAAGAAGAGAAATCTTCTTTTTATCGCCAAATATTTTCCCTTCTATGATTTTTCCGGAAAGTATTTGTGCAAAACTTGGTGGTACCATGAGATTTTGATTGCAAATCAAATTGAACTCAAAATGTTGACAAAATTTTTCACTCAATTAATGACATTATTAATTTAAGCTTTAACATCCGCCATTGATTGAGGGGAGAGTGATTTCTCAAAATTTTATGTATCATCAAAACTCTCCACACTTAGTACAAAAAGCTTGCAATAATACACTTTGTGATGGTTATGTGTCAGAATAAGAAATTTTCAAAGAGTTTTCGTTAAAACTTCAAATCTTTTGTAAACTCATCAAATCGGACACATAACAACCTCCCTCACAGATTGAGGGGGAGCATGAAAAAGGTTCCTTTTTTTATCAGACAATATTAAAATTGACCGCATTTCTCTCCCAAAAGCTTTCTAACTTATTTAAATCAATTGAGATCCAAAATCTCGAAAGATTTGAAATTTTTGATCGGGGGAGAGAATGTGATTTAAATATGAAAACTGATAATCAAAAGTGATCTTTTGGACTCAATAAATAGGCTCCCACATATGTGCTAAACACTTTCGAATATCGATGCACATATTGAGGGGGAGCAAAAGACGTTTGTGGAAGTAATACCAAAGACCGACCATTTATCTTTATGCATGGAGTTATAAGGATGGTTAAGGTTAGGTGTGAGTTCCCATGATCCACTAGAACCGGACGGATCTTCCCAGGGACAATCCATAGATAGATTATAAGTCCTTAGGAATGATTGAAAAAAGGAGTAAAGTGAGAAAGGGAAGAGTGCGGACTGAGATAGAGCTAGACTGGAACAAACCCAAAAAGGTTCTAGTGGTGAAGTCTCGGTAAGCACTGAAGGGGTTGAAGAATGAAAAAGAAATGTAATGAGAAAGGGTGAAAAGAAATAGCCCTCCATATATCAACCTTAGGGCAGAAACCGGGTTCAATTCATAATCTACTGGCGGTTACTAAGATAACACCGGTATTGAAGACAAGACGTCATGGACCCAGTGACGCACTACACTAAACTTCCCGACCACTCAAGTTCTCTTAAAAGAGCTTCTTTCATTCTTACGGGGAACCCTGTGCAATGTATCGACCGCTCATTGCGAGCTATGTTGATACCTAAAACAGGAGACGCCTCCCTGGTCTCCAGGAGCGGATCAAAATGCACTATTAAGTCTAGAGCCAAAGAGATCATCCATAAATCTCAGTAGGACACACTTCCAAAAATGCTTATTGTTTCACACAATGTGGAAAATAAGATAATATATTTAGAGTCCTACGCATTATCCTTGTGGTATTGCCAGAACATCCGAGTGATATAAAAATATTCACGATGAAGATGGAAATCCTTCTAGAGTGAACATCTTTCAAGCTCTTGGTAGGTGACATGTGAGATCTATCTTGGATCAATGATCAAGTGACAACTGGAAAGCAACAATGGTGCGATTCAACATTGAATCAAACTTGTTCCAGGATATGGATTGACGGATACTTTTGCAAAAACCCTTCAATGTGCTCATCAACTAATTTTCGAGCACATTGATTGTGTATAATCTTTCAAACAAAAGTATTTTTTGATGGAAATGTGATTCAAAGCTTAAAACTCTCATCGTGTCTCAAAAATGTTTATCATATGACACGCGAGTGATTTCTATAAATCAATTTCTCATCAATCAGTGAATGTAAATTCACCGATTCACTCTATCGTGCTATTTGCTTTGAGACGTTCCGGTATGAGAACATGCTAAGTATGAAGATTCCGAAGTGGATTCTTTGGAAAATTCATTACTACAAGCTGGAAATTCCTGTTAAGGAGAGTCTTCTTTAAAAGAGACTCTACCTGATCACAGGTCGGTTTTTACAAAACCGGAGGGTAGTCTGTCCTCGTAGAACGAATGACAAAGCCATATTCGTTCTCTATCTTTCTTACTAACTGTTTTATTTCAGGGACACATATAAAGATGGCGTTGATGGCTCCTATTTCCAGCTGAATCGGGTCAATCCATACATCATGCTCACACATCCTCCTCACTATAAATGAAGAAGAGAGACTTACTACAACGAATGTTGAGAGACTACCAACAACGTTTCCGCAACTCTGATAAAAAGTCTCCTGATCCGCAACTCTGATGTAAAGTCTCCTGATCCAGAAGGGTGTGAGCATGACGGTCCTAAAGTCACTACATCACATGAAGGCGATACTACTGTGGATGAGCTTGGAGATTTACTGTGGCTAATGATCTCAAAGAAGCTCAAAGATCACACAACTCAAAGGAACTCAAATCACAAGTTCATTGCTTGATGTACAAAGTGTGTGGAATAGTGAAGAATCGGAACCTACGAGCTACTAAGACTAAAGAATGCTTGAAGATCAAAGAGCTTAATTTCCAAAGGTGACCTCGCTTAGGGGGAGATTGTTAGGAATACAAATATTCCTATAAAAGACTCGGTAAATGATGTAATAGCATTAAGATAGCTCGTAGTTAGTTAATTAGTTAGGTAGATATTAGTTTAGTTTAAGTAACACCGTGGAAGAAGGACGGGTCGTTACCCACTGTATTCCTGATCCACAGCCCGGGTGTGGGCGTTTTTATCTTTTTTGTAGGAAACTATATATACCCCTCTCCACATGTGGAAAGGGTTGGCGCTTTCACTTCTCTTAATCTAATATTACATTTTCTCTCATCTCTTTCTCTCTCTAGAAACACCCAACTCACTTTCTCTCTCTAAACTCTCTTCTTATTCATCTTTCTTGAATCAATCCAACCACTAAACCATACATGTTACAATTATGAATATACTACATACATCATATCTGTCTAGAACGATACAGCGTATTGTAGAAGTGAATACAACGTATTATTGTCTGATTCACCTGACTTCTTGAACTTTGTCAATTTAGCTCCAAAACACATCCTTTATGCTAACTTTCACCAATTGCTCGATAATAACCGTGATTTACATAAATGAACGATTAAGTATCAATTCTTATGTAAAATGATATAAAATGAGTAATATAAACATGATAATTGATGCAATAATTATTCGTAATTTGATGTCATTAGGTTGTTCATAATTTTGCAACTCATGAGAAAACACATTATCAAAAGCAACAACATTATCATAATCATTATTGTTTGAATGTTGTACCATAGGTAATATCTCTGTGTCAAATGAAGGCATGATAGTATCATCCTTAGTATCCCACACAACCTCATTCACCTGTGTACCGTTAGCATGCGAATCATAACTTGGGCTGTTACTCTCATCATGATGTTCTGATGATGCATCTCTATCATTTATACTTTCCATGAAAACCAAAGTAGAATCCGATGCTTCATCCTGCTATTCTGATGATGTATCCTTTTTCGTGAAAAACAAACTACCATTTGATGTTTCACCTTAATTGACTGTTCCCTCTTGTGTTTGCATCTCTATTTCAGTTTCACTTTCATTTACCTCTGTTTCCTCTAACCGCATCTCCTTTTCAAGCATCTCTCTTTCAATCAACTATGTTTACTGTTTCTGTTTCTCTATTTCATTCAACTCTTTTTCCATTATGAGCATATTTTTCTCGTATCGTGCTCTGGCATTTATTACCATTTCAACCTAATCCATTTGACTAAGAATCCGATCTCTAAAGGTTTGAGTGTCCATTCCAGTAGATTTTTTAAATGCCTCAAATTCAAAATCATGTCCTTTGAGTACTCTGAAGTATATTTTTGAGAAGTTTTCGAATTCTGTCTTGAGTACTTTAAAATTTTCCTTGGTGTCCACTCTCATGAATTTTCTCTTTCACCAATTGTGCTTCTAATTGATCTATGTTGCAAAAAATTCCATTTATGAAAGTCTCAACATCCGTGTCGATATCTGATCCAAGGAGTATTTAAATGTTATGCTAAACCCTTAATTCAATTTTACATGTAAGAAAACCTTAAGAAGTGACTTAAATGTCTAAAGTGTGAAAAAAAATTCTCTTGTGAGTTTGATTCCATTGCATTCCGGTGTGTGAAACTTGATGTGGATCTTTCCAACGATAATGGAGAAGCGATTTTGGTTATTCGGTTAAGGTTTGATAATTGTCGATTTCCCTCCAAAATTTGATTTGAAAATTTTCTTTTATCAAAATCTGAATTTGACGTAAAAATTGAGAGTTTAGTCTCCCCTAAAATTTAAATTTTACTCAAATTTCACTCAAGTTTTTTTAAGAATCATTGACGTTTAAACTGAAAGTGAAATCGAAAATTGTTTTCCAAGTTAACTTATTTTTTAAATGAAGGGAAAGTTCTCGGTGCTTGATCTTAAAAGTTCTTGGTGTAAGGTTCTCGGTGTTGACCAAAAGTTCTCGATGTTGACTAGAAATTTCTCGGTGTTGATTTTTTCTAGGTTTTAGGGTCCGTTACTAAAAATGTCATAATTTCTCGGTGAACCCCAAAAATTTCTCGGTGCCACGCATAGTTTTAAAAAGTGCGCATGAGGCGTGCCTCGGTTCAAGCTCAAAATATTTTCTCTGATCGAGGATCCACACATGCATAAGGCTCACAAAAGGCGTGACACCTTGGGATTTAGAGTCTTGCGCCTAGGAACTAAAAAAATCAGACAATTTGTTAGTTAACCTAACCTAAAAACTAACTAAATCAGACAATTTGAGAGTTTTATCCTTTAATTCAAGTGTCTATAAATACAGACCTCTCCTTCAATTTCAAGCAAGAGATAATGAAATGTCTTCATGCCATCATATTAATACATTGATTGATATTTTGGGTTTGAATATCAGATTTTCGATATATTAAGTATTTTAGTTGTATTTAAGTCATTAACACAAAAATTGTCATGAGAAACTTTTAAAATTTTATTCAATTCAATACGCCTAAAATTCTTGATGCAAGTGCCTTGATCTGCTCCTAGTCTCAAGGCTCCATAATCCTTTGCGCCTTAAGCCTTTCAAAACATGGAGAATATGGTTTTTTCTCTCCCCTTCGGAGAGAAAAAGAAGATTCCGGCCGCCATCAAATCCCTGACTGTTCATTCCATATAACTCGATTCCTTTTGTTCATTACTCCTATATCTATCATCTATGATCGTTCTTAGGGGCTTAAAAAAATTGCATTTTGAGTTTTCTTGAGGATTTTATGGGATTACATTTGGAATGTTTTTTCCAGTGACACCCTTTTTATCTTATGAGTGATTCGTTTGGTGGGACGACACGTCTTGCTGCTAGGAACGCTATCACTTTTTGTTTTAGGGATTTGGATTCATAGATATGTTTGATTAATTTATCCAATCATGTTTTCGAATCTTATTTCTTATAAATTTGAGGCTTGTTTCAACAGCTGTTATTGTCAAGACCCTTACTTCTGTTAGGGTTTCATTTTATTTGCCCTAGATCATTATGATTTAGGGTTTTGATCATTGGTTTTACCATAGATCTATTAGATCGACTAGATTGGTTCATGAGTTGCTGGAGGGGTTAGGCATGATCATTCATACTCTAGGCCCTGGTTGGTCTTGTGCATATGTTTGGATGAATGTAATGGATATTACAAATTTCCTGTAGGTATTGACTCTTTGTTCGTCTTTATGGAAGTTAGCCACGAAGGCTATTTAGAATTGGCTTCAATGTCGGATTTCAGACATAAGTGAACGGCAATAATTGTTTGGCCTATCTATACCAACTGTAGAGATGGAGTGGCTATTCGGTTGGTGAGTTCCTGGCCTGCTATTGGCTGTCTAGAAAGTTGGTTAATAGCTTGTTGTAAGCTTGTACATGAGTTTTGTTTTTATTCTCATGCCGTTTAGTTTGTTGCACTACAGTGCACTCTTATTGCCCATGTAACGGGATGGGTTGTAGTACTTCACCTACAACTTTTGTACTTCAATGATTTTTGGTGTAATACATTTACCGGGGAAAACATTTACCCAAAAAAAAAAACCTTTCAAAACATTGCCACATATGATACTAGGTGAAAAGTTCTCGGTGGTCCTAAAGTAAAAAGTTTTAGGTGAAAATTTCTAAATTCCATTTCATGAGATAATAGAATTCCAACTACACCGATAAAATTTCTAGGTTCCACTTCACTACCGACTAATTTTCTAAGTGCCCAAAAGTTCCCGGTGACCAATTTTTTCTCGGTGATTAGAAAAGTTCTCAATGACCAAATTTTTCTCGATGCCAAAATTTTCTCGGTTATGACCGATTTTGTAAGTGGGGAATTCCTAGAATCTCGGGATGAACCCGGACACTATATTGTACCGAATAATTTCTACCTATGAACCGAACACTTTTTCAACTAAAAACGAACAAAACTACAATTATATTTGCTCCAATAGATCTCAACTATATGACCAAATACACTATAAGAATACAAACTTTGTTTGGATTAAAAGCCTTCTTGATGCTGTTTGTTATTGCTGCTCATAATGGTGTTACTGCTACTCTTACAAAGTTACAACTGCTCATGAACTTCAAAGAAAATGTGCTAAATGTTTACAACTGGTAGTACAAAGTTACTGCTACTCAGACAAAGTTACTACTGGTAGTACAAAAGTTCAGACTGATGCAAAGTTACAACTGCTAATGCAAAGATTAAGACTGATAGTGTAACTTAGTGGGTGTTTGATTTCGACTTAACTGACTTATTATGAAAAAAAAAAAAAAAAAAACTGAATTAATTAAGTCATATAAAAATTGTTTGATTGTGACTAAATAGAAAAAGATGATTGAAAATATTAATTAATAAAACTGAGGTTGTCTGTATTAAGTCATCTCTTAATTAAACATGACTTAATAAAAAATTAACAAACAAGCATTAGTGCTGCTCAAGGTTACTTGTAACAATTCACAAATCTCACCTATGTCTCACAAATCTCACTCATATCTCATCCAGGTTATCTTTACTTATGATATTTATAAAATCATTTTCACAGGTAAAATTTTTGCCTCATTACATTTCTCACTATGTAAAGTAACTTACATAGCCCACTAAACGTCTCACACAACTACCAATGCCAAATATCTCTATGTTTACATCTTGTAAACCTCCTAGTATGTCAAGTCTATGTTTCAAATATATCATTTTATCAAGTATTCTACTTATCTAACGTACTATTTTCAACACTGTACCAAAAAAGCCCTATATTTTAGAATGAAGTGAAATCTAGGGTAGGGCGACGAACATGGCGAAAGAGGACTGTCTATCCAAAGCCCTTCTCTTCTTCACTCAAAGGGGCAATGCACCAGGCCAGCCAGTGTGGTGGCGATCATGCTGCGCTGTAAGCTAAGCTGTTCACCTTGTAGACGGAGTAGATATAGAAAGTGTGCCGTGCTTGATTCATAAGATTATATAGTTGAACCAATATATTATTTCACTTAGCCTACCTCTCCCATGACTTTCCGGACCAACCAACCCGGATCTGTCCTCTCAAGTCTCTCTGCAATTACGGTTATTTCAAAAACCCCAATTTCAAGTCTAAACTTGTTTGAAAGTGTTCAAGGTTTATGTACAAGTTATCCTAGCTATATTTCTTTTCCTAAACTTTAGTACAACTACATAGAGCACAATGTACAAGTCCTTTAAGTACATAAACTAAATTAGGTCATTTAGGTGCCTAAACCATGTTTAAACCTTATCATTTCTTTAGTACAAGTTACAAACACTTAAAGCATGACTTCTAAACCTTAATCCTAATCACTAATTACTTTCTAAACCCTAATCTTAGCACTAAACCCTAATCCTAAACTTAACCCTAATCCTAGTTTTAAGCATAAAATCTACCTAAACCTAGCACCACCATTGCCCAACCAACCTACCTAGCACCTCCATAAGCTACTTGTAATCACCAAGCTACCTACAACACACCACCATCACCAACTTGTGTCCTCCTTGTGTCCTATGTACCATCGCGGCACCACAAGAACCACAACTACCTTACACCACCCTAGCTAGCCATTCCTAGTCATCCTATAGCTTCCATTAGTTGCTTCCTCTTCCCTGCTTGGCCACCACTCCAAGTTACTTAGCCATACCCCATCCTCGACCCCTATAAATACCACGACCACACCACCACTTCAAAACCATCCCACAACACTTCTCCACCACAATTTTCTTCTATTACTTGATCCTAGTAGAAGTACAAGAACCCCTAGATCAAAATAGAAGCCAAGCATAAGCCTTGAAGCCCTCTCCAAGTTGTTTTCTTATTGAGAAACCCTAAAAACCCCTATCGACCCATTTTTAATGTGTAAGCCCCCTATACTAGTTCTATAAGCTCTATTTTAGTTTCATGAGTTTATAAGTTAGGTTAGATCATGCATAAACCCTTGTTAAATCCTTGATCATTAAAACCTAAGAATTTTCATTTTGAAACCCTAGTTTTGCATTATTTTGATATTTTACTCATAAGCTCTTTCCATTAGCTATAAGCTCATAAAATATATGTATATAATCCTATAATAATAAGTTATAAGCTTTAAAACTCTTTTGTAACATAAAAATATACTTTGCATGGTTTTTCGACTAGTTTTGTAATATTTTTCATGCAAAGGGGTATATCTTGTAACTTTTATAAACTTTGAAGTTTAGGGGTTGTTTTTGCCATTTCTCTAAAGTTATAAGTATAAGGACCTATTTTGAAAAGTTTTAAAGTCTAAGGTTTAATATATATATATATATATATATATATATATATATATATATATATATATATATAGGGGAAAACATAGCTACAACACAATGTAGCCAATTGGCTACATTTCCTTTGAAAAAAAAGGTGGGGACAGGGGGAAAATATGTGTCAGGGTCTAACCGCAGGGACTGAACTGTACATTATTAAAAGTTTTTTCAAAGGAATTGTAGCCAACTAGCTACAATTAATTGTAGCTAACATTTTCCCATATATATATATATATATATATATATATATATATATATATATATATATATATATATATATATATATATATATATATGGGGAAGGTATCTGGTGCGGATTGGGTTTTAAGTAGGAATGGTGCGGATTAATATCATAGTAACATTCAAAAAAAAAAAAATCAAAAAAATCTGAAAAAATAATAAAAGGAAAGAGGACAAAAAATAATTAAGAATCGCTGAAAAGAAATTGAAAAAAGAATCATTTTCACGGTTAAAATGTATTACGATAGTATGATTTTTTTTAATATCACTATAACACTCATACTTATGTTTTGAATTTTTTTAATATCACCGTAAGTTTTTTAATATCGTAATGAAAAAAAACAACGATATTAAGTTTTTTACTAATATCAAAGTAACTTTTTCAATATCACGGTTCGTTTTTTCATGTAAAAAAGGTTAATATCATGTTGGTTTTATAATATCGCCGTACCTATCATAAAACCCTTTCATAATATCCTTAATATCACGGTAGAACTCATAATCACAAAACAAAAAGTGCCCAGAAAAATCTAGAAAAATAAAAAAAGTAAAGAATACAACAATAGTAAGGATCGCTCAAAAGGAAAAAAATTAAAAAAATCGTTTTAATGGTGATTTGGTACCGTGATAGTTGCGTAGATCTTGACTTTTTTACAAAAAGTCAAGATCAGATCTGGAATGGACGGCCTAGATCTATCCGCACATCCGCACGAAAATAAAAAATCCACACCAGATCCTCAGTCTATATATATATATATATATATATATATATATATATATATATATATATATATATATATATATATGTTTATTTTATAAAGGACTAGTTTCATGAAAGTTTATAACTCAAAGGTATATATTGCCAATTTACAAACTTAAGGTTATAAATGAAATATTTTCTTATAAATCAAAAACCTATTTTTTTTAACTTAACAACGTATCACAATACTAGGGAGCTTCATGTGAGGGGTTTCATTTGGGTATACGATTTGACGAGTTTGCTGGGTGTACGAGTTAAAGTGCCCTGGCTCCTCAAACGTTTACTACATGACCTCTGAATTATGATGGCCCAAACGGTGTTACGTTATATCTAAATCTAGAAACACTTTCCTCGGAAACAGAGTTTTGAAACATAAACAAACCAACTAAGACTTGACATACACACTACCTCAGGTTGCGTGAGTAGGTTGTATATGAATCACATTTTCCTGAACTAAGGTGAGTTAATAACCTCACTTTTAAATGCTTTATAAACCCGTGAGGGGGATATATGCTATAAACCGAATACAAGTCTTTTCTCCTGATTCATTATTGCACAAGTACCACCTACGCCACCATTATGTTACAAATTTCATGAACCATAATCACTTGCGAGTGAACGTGAGTATATTGGATAGATCTATCTGGAGTTTGACAACTCCCGTTGGTTTGCCCCTGCCGGGTACCAATAAGCACTATATTTGAGAACAAAGAGGTTAACCTTGGCAAGTTAACCTTACGTCTAATCACTGGTTTGGTCTGCAGTGCCACCATTTGGACTTGGTCATGTTAACGTGGGGTGTCATAAGCTTAGATGCACTAATACTATACTATACTACTATACTTTTTCATTGATGGGTGTAACAACTAAACCAGTGGAACTTGTATTCAAACTATTACAATCTAAACCTATGAATTTCACTCAACATTTGTATTGGAACATGAAAAGTGTAAATCATTAGTGAGGGACTTCTATTTATCTTTTGTAATATTTTAAGGTATATTGAGTATGTTGTAAGTTGCGACAGCATGTTACTATCACAGAACTTGTATATCTGCGATAGCATGCTTGTATAGATGTTGGGTATAAATACCGCTACCTCATAGGTTATGAGGTGTATGTTTCTTTCATTATCTATGCGAGACTTTATGTTTAATCTATCCATTCTCTCTCTACTCTAAAGTGCTCACACCCACTTTATATCATATATATTAGATTATGTAGACGTGATATTATTGGAACAACAATTGGTATCAAGAGCCAAATATGATTTATTGTTTTACGTAGTGTTTGTTTTAGTGTTGTTTTAATCTTCATTAGTTTTAGAAGTTTCGATTTTCTTGAAGTTTATACCTTTCTGTCTCTAGAATATATTACACTTCGTACGTGATATTAAGATTACTCATTAACGTGCTTAATCTTGTAAAACGTATGTTAGGATAACATATTTTTGAAAGAAAAAAAGGTGTTTTTCATCATTATACTCAAAACTTTTAAGTATTTACTAAAGATTTAGGTTGATTTTTCTGGTTTAAAGGGTTTTAGAAAAAGTGTACTTTTGCTCAGAAAAATAGGGTTTTAGTTTTGCTCGCATCAGTTTTGTTCGCATCGCAAGGGTTTTGGCTGCGATACTAGGCTTTGTAACATCTGCGATAGACACTCTTGTCTACGATAGGTGTCTGTGACAACAATTGGTTTGAGTTGCGATAGAAAGGGCTGTGATACTTCTGTTATGCAAGTTTTTGTTACCCACTGTTTACGAAAGAAAACTCTGCTCAAATTACAAGAAATTGCTGCGATAGCTTATGTATTGATGCGATATCACAAAGTTTCGTGATACCTGATATTCCAAGACTTAATGTTACCCACATTTTACGAAAGAAAACTCCGCCCAATTTTCACCAAAAAGCTGCGATAGTTACGTTTACGAGACTTATCTGGGATAGTTTGACTTGAAGACTTTTATAAATTTTCAAATCCCTTAAAAAGATTAAAATTACTAAGAGACTTTAATAATTCACATATCACAATTCAAAACTCCAAACAATTAAACATCTTAACTTTAAACAAACTAGAACACCACTCTCAAACAAAAACAACATATCATATCAAGATCCACTATCACAATGTCTACTTCCTATGATTCTTGCTATGCTACAATGATGTTGGGCACCTCAACAAAACCACCTATGCTACTTCCAGGAAGTTACACACTTTGGGCATTTAGGTTTAAAGCTTGGTTGACTCATTTTGATGATGCTGCATACATGCTTAACTCAATCAATAATGATCCTTATGTTATAAAACAAATTGATGATCCAAGTCATCCTGCCTTTACCAAAACTCAAACGCAAGATGATTTGAGTGATGATGAGCTTAAACAATATAAAGCTGACTTCAGGGCAAAACACTTCATCATGTTGGCTATTCCAAATAATCTCTTTTCATATGTGGATCATCATCAAAATGCTCACGACATGTGGCAAGCATTAGTGTCATTGCATAACAAAGAAGAACATTAACTCATTAAATGTGATCTTAGGAATGGTACCTACTTTCACATGGATCATTTTCAAAAACTTCTCTCAGAATCATCATCTCTAGATCTGCCTATTTCTCCTCGCAATGCATTGGAAAGATCCATTACTTCCATCAATGAAGAAATTCCCCTAAATGCTAATTGTGATATGGATGATGGTGAAAAAGCTCTTATTGAAGATCTAGTCAAGCTAGGAAATAATCTTTAGGGATACACTCTCAATGACCTGAACAACAACAGTAATATCTCTGATTGCTCAAGTAACAGTCTCAAAGGCAAGACCTGTAACTATGAATATTATAAGAAGAAAAAAAATGGAAATTGCTCAAAAGATCGAATCAGGTTATAAGATTGAAATGGAATTTTTAGAATTTATGGTAGACACTGATGATGATGAGGATGAAATCTTTGGACCAAGCATCGTATTTATGGCTTACATTGAAGAAGTGGCAAGCATAGAAAGCTTAATGGAACATGACTGTGAAGCTCTTGATGATGATGCTACGCCAAGCTATGACACTGATGCTGATGAAGATGACACTCTTGACAACAAGGTACACACATCAGATGCTTGTGATAATGATAATCTTGATGAATTTATACATGGTCACATTAGTACCATTAGTAAGTCAACTAGAGGTAACACAAGTAGTGAAACATCTACAAGTGCTACACCGAAGATACCTACTAATAGTAACGATAGTAATCATGCATCAACAAGTCAAGGTCATGTTGATATGCTTCAGAACTATGCCACTATTCAAACTCAAATTCAAAATTATGCTAACTTGATAAAACAAGAACAGGATAAAAGTGCTTCTTTAGAAAATAAAATCAAAGACATGTTGTATGAAGAGTAGTCTGAATAGCCACTAGTGCTAAAATGTCAAATTCGAGATTTACATGACGAGATTTTCATTTCAAAAGAAATATCACATGTTTTGAAAAAGAACAAAAAGAATCTCGATAGTGAAGTTTCAAAACTTAAAGAAGAAAAGGCTAATTGTATTCAACAATTAAGTAAAGTTGAAACTAAACTTCGCACTACCAATCAGACTCCTCAAACTGCATACATGTTACTCCCTGATGCGTGGGAATTGCACCAGGCTTTACCTCTCGAGGGATCTCGAGAAGCTTACAACCCCCACCAGGTAGTGTACCTGATCGTTGTTGTATAGTATAGTGACAAGTACCGGAGGATTGATCGTTCAACTCAGGAATAGTGTCGCTAGGATTAGAAAGCCTAGAAATTAGGTCTAGAGGTGAGGGATGATTCTTTTTGTATTTTTTATATTTTATAAAAGCAATTAAAAATCTCGGGTATTGGAAGAGTGGGCGGAATTTGTTGTTAATCAACTAACCTAACGACTACGATGCAATCAAAATAAAATAACAAAAATGTAAATAAACTAAATTAAACTAGTGGTGTGAACAATATATGGGAGAATTGTGTTTACCTAGATTTCACTACTCCCTAGATGTCTTTTACAGGTTAATTACTTGTTACAGTTGCATGGATGACGGGTTGTATTCCTTAATACCAATCATGGGGTGGCGTACTTACTTCCCCAATTCTATAAGCTCCAACTACACTCTTATGTCGAGCCGGCTAAGAAGCTCCTAACATGGGATCACTAGAATTCGCTCATGCATTGAATACAACCATAAAAACCTAGTACACATCGGTTCATGTTTCTTAAGACGTTCAAGCAAGTTACACAATGGAGATCTGCCAGTTTTCTTAAGCCTAACATTGAAATCATTCATCCATTACAACTATAAACAAGCAATCAACCTATAATCAACATCTAGGTTTCATTACATCTAAGCAAACACACAATAGATCTAGCCTAGCATGTTAAAATCAAGACAAGTGTAAGATATATTTAAACAACACATAGACATATTGAATGAATTGGAAGAATACTTATCTCAATTGAACATGAAGGGTTTCAAGGGGTGAAAACCCTTGAAAATATTGTTACAAACGAGCTAGGGTTTATAAAGTTCGGCCCTAAAATTCTCCACACAAGTTCCTATTTAATGAATGAAAATTAGAAAATTATATATAGATTTTAGGAGGTGACGGTGTCAAGAGGAAAATTCTGAAGCCATCATCTCGCTCCCAATAAAGTTCTTGGACTGCCTAGATCTAGAGCTGACGCCGTCACGTGTAATTCTGCTCTGGGCCGTCACCACTTTTACTCTTGACGCCCTTGTTCTGACGCCGTCACGTTTTCTCTGGGTTGTCACCAAAATGACTCTTGATGCCGTCATAAAATCCTTCTTGACGCCGTCATCTACTGTTCCCAGCAAGGAAAATTAAGACTTTGCCGTTTTCTTCACTTTTATGCTCCAAAAACGTCCAAAATGCTTCCTTTTCCAGAATTCACTCCCAAAGTACCTAAAATCACAAAAGGAACGATTTACAGCAATATTTGATCAAATAAATTCCAATTCCGGCTTATATGTCCCCCTAAAAACGGTTCATTTTTCGCCTCATCATATATCCTTACACTTGAGATTTGCTTGTCCTCAAGCAAATGCGCTTTTATTCTAATCAAATTACAAGTTAGGGGTCATTTAACACTAATATAAAAGCAATTACAGCAAATAATCGTTCCACTAAAGACCAAAGACAAGCACGGAGGTCATACACTAGCACCTCACAAATAGTGTTTAGATACTCACATCTCTCGGGTGTAATAAAGTATATATCACAATATGGAAATGGAAAACATCTCTCACTACCTGTCATAGCAAAATAGATTACCATAGGCTTGAGAAAGGATCAAACCTCCACCACATGGCGTAAGCACCTAGGATAAACTATCAAAGAGGTCTTTTAAAAGGGATGTAATGTTAGGTGTAGGGATATGGAATACACGGTTTTGTTGGATATAGGCAATCTTTACTGGTGGCGAGTTAATCATCTTGGTTAATTACATGTATAATATGGCATTGCTAAGCCAAGACTAGACTCGACTTAAGCTAATAAATGAAAAATTAACAAAAACATATAATGAAACGGGATGGTAGTCCGTATGTTTTTTTTTTTTTTTTTTTTTTTTTCTTTTATTTTTTTTTCTTTTTCTATTTTTTTCTTTTTCTTTATTTTTTTTCGATTTTCTTTTTTTTTTTATTTTTTTTTTAATTTTTTTTTTGCATACACTCTTACCCTACCATCCAAAATAATACCTCATAGGGAATGAACATTCCCCTTACACTTGAATTTTTACATACTTTACAATAAACTAATCTAATGACTCGAATCAAGATAATCAAAACAATTGGAGTACTTTTAAGATTAACGTACATATGAGGGTAATAATATGATGTTCTTCCCCATTACTCCATAACATTAGTACTTTACCCATGAGTCCCAATCGTCCCAAAACAATATGTACAAGGATATGACTCAACTTAGCAACCATGTAATCAATTAGTTAATTAACTTAGGGTTTAACAAATAACAATAATACACTAAAGATGAGTGCATACACGGAAGGCTAAGGCGATTTGGGTGTACATTTAAGTGGGGTGTAACAAATTCTTCCTTTAAGTAAAATGCTTAAAGTTAGAAACGAAAAGAGGCTCGGAGGGGTGTACTAGGGGTTTCGTGTACTAAAAATGAGTACAACGCTAAGGGTGTGGGAAAAATTAATTGACTTAACTAGCCAAGTAATATGACTTAAATGGTCAAGTAATTATGATACGGGTTTAACACAAGAGTGATCTAATGCCTCTTATCATGTAGTAAATCCTACTACACGAATGTAGTCTCACTAGCGGTCTCGGGATGCATCACTAACGCAAGTTCTAGAATCTAAATGCTACCGGTACACTCATAAGCACTAATAGTAAATGCTTTTCCTATCAAATCTAAAAGCGAACCTCACATATTTGGGTGGAAAATTTTTCTGAATTATATGGTTTTGTGCTAGTCATACAATCTCCTATCCATGAGACGCTTGCTAAGGCTAAAGTTTCACTCCTAAATGTTGTAAAAAAATTTTAAATTTGGCGATAAAATTACACTAACAAGTATTTCTCATAGTTTTATTACACACATACCATCAAACAAACAAACTCAAGGGAAAGTGTATCCTATAAGGTATCATCATTTTACCCTACCCTTACACTTAGGATGAACATTGTCCCCAATATTCAATTAAAGAATGTAAAAGTAAAACAGGTAAAAGAATGAAATCAAATACTCCCCTGATTCGCTCGGTATGGATAGTATGGTAACAAGGTTAGATCTTCCTCCAAGAAAATGAACAATCAAAGCTTCCCTTCCAGAATATAAATTATCTTCTTGTCAAACATAACCTGTTAAACCTGAGAAAACAAACAAGGCAACATCGCGTAAAATCGGCGGCAATCTATATATGATAATAAATCCTAGAAAACAAAGTAAGATATAATGCTTGTTGAATGAATGTTTGCATATCTCCTGGAGATTATAAAACTAAAGATTCAACAAAAACTTTAAGACTCCGTTAGAAAAACAAAACTAGCAAAATTTCCAGAATTTTACACGTGACGCCGTTAGGAATTTCTTCCTGACGCCGTCAGAAATGACCTGCAGAAATTCTTATGTTAAGTTTCCGGAAAATTTCTGGAAAAACTTTGTCCTACTTCCTGGAAAATCCTGCAAAACATCATTATGACTCGATACAAGCATTTGACTCTAACAAATACGAATATACATGTTCATTTAATATTGTGGAGAATCATGATCAATTTTTTGTTTCTTAAAAACATATTTTGGGTTTCCCCTTACACTTATCTTTTGTGAAATATCCTTGGATGAAGTTAAGACTAAGCCAAACGACAAAATAAAGTATTTTCACCATTTTATTTTTGAAACATGATCTACCAGCACTAAAAATAAAGCATGCATATGGAAGCAAATAACAATCAAACAAATAAAAATCACACAAAACATGGGTTGCCTCCCAAGAAGCGCTTTTCTTTATTTACGAGTCTTGTAGCTAGAATCAAGGTCATGGGTTACTACGTGATATGGGTGAGTTCCTCATTGAGGACATCTTTGGGATCAAACTTAGGTTTCAACTTCCTATCGGTTTTCTTAGTGCGGTATGACCTTTTAAACTTTTCTCCATCCGGATCATACAAAATCATCTTCATATGCCATGATCCGTCACCTTCCTTAGGTGGCTTGTCCCACCTCCATTTACACTTATCCCCCTCTCTTTTCCACTTGTTCATCTCTATATTAATAGGCATTACGCTTAAGAACTCAATCATTTTCCTAAAGACTAGGGGGTCCTCAATAGGGTCTAACTCTTCATCTCTAGCTATGAGTTGTTCCACCGAATGTGTTTTATCGATGAAATCTTTTTCTAGATAGAATGGGCATTGAGGTCCTATAAAGTTTCTTTCTATCCAAGGTCCATATCTAGATGGTCTCCTATTCATCTCTACCCAATGTGGTGTCGGTTTACCCTCACAATCATAGCTATGTTTCTTAACATCATATACCGACCAAGTATCGCCCTCACCTACCGCAATCTTAGACTCCTTACAATCTATCATGGCGCTAGCGGTTGCTGAAAATCCTCTTCCAACTAACAATGGGCATGTAGTCTCACTAACCATATCTAGGACGTGAAAATCTGCTAAGATAGTTAACTTTCCTACGTGAACAACTACATCCTTAATCATCCCAACCGGGTGGCAATACTCCCATCCGCTAGACCAATTAATACCTCTGTCTCCTCTAACTTGCCTAGCTTGTGAGTGGTGAAAAGGGATAAGGGAATCAAGTTGAGGCTTGACCCTAAATCGGCTAGTGTGTTGAAAGCTTCGGATTTTCCTATCTTACAAGGCAAAACAAATATACCCAGATCATCAAGCTTTTTAGGAAACTTGTTTTGAACGAAGGCGGTCCCATTTTTACCTAGTTTAAAATTTTTATACTTTTCTAGGAGGGCATTATAGTAGGGAGCGCGGGCTAAGACATCAATGACGGGGTGTTCAAGGTGGAGCTCCTTGAATTAATCGTCAAGGTCTTGCGTAGGAGCTGTTTCAACTATGCTTTTGACCGGTTTTATATCGGGTGTTTTATTTGATTGGTCCTTTTGAAGAATTTGGGTTTGCTTGAAACACGTGCTCGTTGATTTAACCGAGTAGTATTGCGGACAAGAAGTGGGTGATGAAACTGATGATATGGAATTAATGTTTAGTTTCGGGTTCTTGACCGTGTCGCTTGGGAGTGCTCCCATTTCTCGGTCATTGAGAACTTTCAACAATGTGTCAATTTTGGTGGTCATCTCGCTTTGCTTTTGTTTGAAATCGGCTTCAAACTTAGATATGCGAGCTTCTTGAGATGCCATAAACTTGGACATCAATCCTTCAAGATTGTTGGTACTACCATAGTTGTTAGAAGGATTGTTGTTGAAAGTACGGTTGGAGGGTGGACCTTTTGGTTGGTAACGATTAGGCGGATTGGAAGAATTGTTTTGGTTTTGCTTCCACCTAAGGTTTGGGTGATTTTTCCAAGAAGGGTTGTAGGAATCACCATAAGGATTTGGCTCGGGTTTGAAAGTGTACCACTTATCTCCCGCTTCGTCGGTACGCGAGGATGCGTAGTCCGCAAAAGCTATTCCGGGGAGTTCCACGCATTCACGAGTGTCATGGGGACCACTACATAATTCGCATGAAGAAGTGATTTTGTTCACTTGGCTTGAAGGCTTAGGAGCTTCATAAGATTTCATGAGAAACTTGACTTGGTCCTCAAGTTCCATGATCCTACAGTCGGGAGTGCTAGAATTATTTGAAGGCAAAATATTGCCTTGACCATTTTGTTCAAATCACGGGGATCATTCCAACTTTCGTTGTCATAGAGAGCAAGATCTTCTATGAGTTCCCATGATTCTTCCGCACTTAGATCACGTAGCTTGCCACCGGCCGATTGGTCAATGGTTCGCCTTGTGGAGAGATCGATATGGTCATAGAAGATTTGGACTTGGAGCCAAAGATCTATGCCATGATGAGGGACTTTTTGGAGTAAGTACTTGAAACGAGTCCATGCTTCATATAGAGTTTCACCTTGACGTTGTTGGAACATCAAGATATCATTTCTAAGCTTGGTAGTTCTCCCCGGTGGGAAAAATTGAGCAAGGAAACGAGTGGTGAGATCATCCCATGAGGTGATAGATCCCGCGGGTAAACGTTCAAGCCATTGACTAGCTTGATCACGTAGAGAGAATTGGAATAGGCGTAATCGGGTCGACTCTCTAGTTGTAACATCAAGGTCTATAGAATCTACGATTTTAAGGATGTCCTTGAGATGTTGATTTGGATCTTCGGAACGAAGTCCATGGAATGCACATCCGCTTTGCACCAACCGGATGGTGTCGGATTGCAAGGGAGACACATTGGCTCCTTGGGTGAGCTCAATGGTGTTTCGATAGCCTTGGTGGCTAGGTCGGGAATACTCTCCTAGGGTTCAGGGCCTAAGAGGTTGGTTTGTTAGTGGTGGGTTTTGTTCGTGTTCTTGTTGTGGTGGGTTGATGGGTTCAAAGATGTTACCACCTTCCATGATGTCAGATGGTAAAGAGTTACGAACAAAAACACGAAGAAAATAAGATAGACTAAAGAAAACCTAAAAAAATAAAAATAAAATCTTACTAGAAAGGAATCTAGCAAGTAGACCTAATAGAAAGAAATCCTAACCTAGACAATAACTATCCCCCGGGCTGCGGCGCCAAAAACTTGATGCGTGGGAATTACACCAGGCTTTACATCTCGAGGGATCTCGAGAAGCTTACAACCCCCACCAGGCAGTGTACCTGATCGTTGTAGTATAGTATAGTGACAAGTACCGGGGGATTGATCGTTCAACTCAGGAATAGTGTCGCTAGTATTAGAAAGCCTATAAATTAGGTCTAGAGATGAGGGATGATTCTTTTTGTATTTTTTATATTTTATAAAAGCAATTAAAAATCTCGGGTATTGGAAGAGTGGGCGGAATTAGTTGCTAATCAACTAATCCAATGACTACGATGCAATCAAAATAAAATAACAAAAATGCAAATAAACTAAATTAAACTAGTGGTGTGAACAATATATGGGAGAATTATGTTTACTTAGTTTTCACTACTCCCTAGATATCTTTTACAGGTTAATTACTTGTTACAGTTGCGTGGATGACGGGTTGTATTCCTTAATACCGATCATGGGGTGGCGTACTTACTTCCCCAATTCTATAAGCTCGTACTTCACTCCTATGTCGAACCGGCTAAGAAGCTCCTAACATGGGATCACTAGAATTCGCTCATGCATTAAATACAACCATAAAAACCTAGTACACATCGGTTCATGTTTCTTAAGACGTTCAAGCAAGTTACACAATGGAGATCTGCCAGTTTTCTTAAGCCTAACATTGAAATCATTCATCCATTACAACTATAAACAAGCAATCAACATATAATCAACATCTAGGTTTCATTACATCTAAGCAAACACACAATAGATCTAGCCTAGCATGTTAAATTCAAGACAAGTGTAGGATATATTCAAACAACACATAGACATATTGAATGAATTGGAAGAATACTTATCTCAATTGAACATGAAGGGTTTCAAAGGGTGAAAACCCTTGAAAATACTGTTACAAACGAGCTAGGGTTTATAAAGTTCGGCCCTAAAATTCTCCACACAAGTTCCTCTTTAATGAATGAAAATTAGAAAAGTATATATAGCTTTTAGGAGGTGACGGCGTCAAGAGGAAAATTCTGACGCCATCATCTCGCCGCCAATAAAGTTCTCGGACTGCCTAGATCTAGAGCTGACGCCGTCACCTGTAATTCTGCTCTGGGCCATCACCACTTTTACTCTTGACGCCCTTGTTCTGACGCCGTCACGTTTTCTCTGGGTCGTCACCAAAATTACTCTTGACGCCGTCATAAAATCCTTCTTGACGCCGTCATCTATTGTTCCCAGCAAGGAAAATTAAGACTTTGCCGTTTTCATCACTTTTATGCTCCGAAAACGTCCAAAATGCTTCCTTTTCCAGAATTCACTCCCAAAGTACCTAAAATCACAAAAGGAACGATTTAGGGCAATATTTGATCAAATAATTCCAATTCAGGCTTAAATGACCCCCTAAAAACGGTTTATTTTTCGCCTCATCACTCCCCAAACCAGATTCAGTCATGGATCTAAAACAGGGACTTGGTTATTCTAATCCCTCTTATCTTGAAATGGTCAAACGTCAACACCAAGTTTGCATAATACTGATTACATGAAACGTGATACATTCACAAATTACATGTTTGTTCCAAATGACATCTCTAATGAGGAAATTCAAAAACGTTTAAAGGTCAAACAAAAAAAACCAATTTCTCCTACTTTAGTGCCAATTATGGTTTAATAAATAAAGAAAACTCTCTTGAACGAAACCCAACAAATGCTAAGAAACATGTGGATCAGACTACAGTCAATCCATATAATTCTAGAAAATATGAGAGTTTAGCAAGAAAACCTTTTTGTCATCTCAGAAATCAAATAGGTGGATCATTAAGGATTATTCACGTGAATCAAGTGTTTCAAACTGATGAACTTGTGAGATCTAATTCTTATGAAATAGATGTCTTGAAGGAAGTTAAGAAACAGATAAAATTATTCATCGAGCCTCCCGTGAATAGCCTTAACGACAAACTTAAAGCCTTTGAAGAGGAATTGATGACTGAAATGCAAAATGATTTGAAATATGTCACATCTCTTGAAGATGAATATGACCTTCTTTGCTTAAACACAAACATTCAAAAGGAATATTTTCAAAATCAAATTGAATCATTCAAACCACAATTTGCACAAAATGAAGAGAAAATTGAGAATTTGGAAAATAAACAAACTTCTTTAGGTATGGAAAACCTTTTACTCAAAGTGAGTCTAAAAGAGTGTTTGAAAAAGAATGTTGAGTTGAACAAGGAATTTTCTTGTTGTAATGCCAAATTTGAAAACTCTCTTGCTAAACTTGAAAAACAATCTTTAATGTTTGAATCAAATTGGCAACAAAAAATTGAAAAAAAAAACAAATACAACAAGCTTTCCTACGAATATTTTTTGAAACTAATCTTAAAAGAGAATGAGGAACTCAAATATAAAGTGCTTGATTTGATGAAATACAAGGATCATGAGTTTACTTCAAAACACCAATTGGAAAATCTAAAATTTTCATACTTTTCGAATCAACCAACTTTATTGGCATCTCTAAAACAAAAGACTCATATTATTGAGCCAAAGCAAAAAGAGGTTTTATCTAATCCTAATGTAATTGCTCCTGGATGTACAACATTGCATCTACTTCTAATTGTGAACCTTACGGTACAAATGATATGTTTTATAAGAAAGAATTAGAAATAGCTAGGAAGAAAGCATTACTTAGTCAGGATATGCTTCTAGATGCTCAAGTGTGTTCTTTGACTCCTACCCCAATAGATAAGAATCCCAAAGGGTCAAAGAGACACAAGAACAAGAACCGTAAGAAACAAAAATTAGTTCAGCACGATCAATCTACAAAATCTCCTAACGCATATTTGCTTTTTGTTCTAGGTTTAGAAACTACTTATAGCAGGGAGAGACCACTTAAGAGAAATGCTTGGAAGACTAGAGCCTCTCAACTACAAGTTGTAGAGAAGCCTAGATATTTTAATGCTTTCAATAAAAAATGCTCTAAGCGAATGGATGACTGTAAAAACTTAAATCTGCATGGATCTTTCTTATAGCATAAATGTTTGTTCTAATTCTGTTGCTTATAATTTTGCTTCTGAAAAATGTGTGCATTATAATATGAATTGTGAAAACATGAATGCCAATACAACTCGGACTGCTACATCGAACTTAAGAAACACTAAGTATAGAGAACAAAAGCTAAGGATCTCAAAGGATAGGTACTTAGATCACTCTAAGTCTCATCCTAGATCGTGCTTAAAATGGGTTCCCACTGGAAGAGTGTATAAACATGTAGGCTATAGGTGGCAAGCAATTAAGAAGCAAGAAACATCTACCACTACTTCATTACTGTCTAACTACGTGGAACCACTTTATTAGCGGATTCCCAATTTTATGTTTTTTACTTTGATGTGCAGCTTGTCCAATTGTGCCTCTAGTACCTCGACTCGGGGTGCATCCGGCACATGACCGAGAACAGGGCACTGCTCAAGAACATTGTGGCCAAATTCTTGGGTATAGTTAGTTTTAGGAATGATCATATAGGTAAAATTACCGGTTATTGCGATCTCATTCATAATAAGGTCACAATTCAACGAGTCTACTTTGTCGAAGGACTGGGACACAACTTGTTTATTATTGGTCAATTCTGTGATAGCGGTTTAGAGGTGGCCTTTAGAAAATATTCTTGTATTGTTCATACACTTGAAGGTGTTGATATTCTCAAAGGCTCCAAGGATTCAAACTTATACCAAATTGCACATCAAGAGATAACTTCACCAAAACCAATTTGTCTTCTTGCAAAAGCAACATCATCACAAGCCTGGCTATGGCGTCGTCGTTTCTCTCATCTAAACTTCAAAACAATAAACAACCTTGCTCAAAATAATTTAGACAGAGGATCGCCAAAACTATCTTTCAAGAAAGATCATCTTTGTTAGTTTGTGAATTAGGAAAGATGACACATGCAACAGTCAAATCCAAATCTGAACATAGTTTCGTTACACCTTTGCATTTATTAGACATGGATTTATGTGGACCGATGCGTGTCGTCGGCAGAAATGGGAATAAATAAATTTTGATTATTGTAGATGACTACTCACGATACACTTGGGTTCATTTTCTTGCTTCTAAAGCCGAAACACCAAATGTTATCATCAAGTTCATCAAAAGAATACAAGTTGGTCTACAAGCTCAAGTTCGATATGTATGAACAGACAATGGAACGGAGTTCATGAATCAGATTCTTTAGAATTTCTTTGATTCTACTGGCATTACTCATCAGAGATCCGTAGCTTACACTCCTCAATAAAGTGGTGTTGTTGAAAGATGAAACCCTACATTAGTAGAAGCTACAAGAACAATGCTATCGTCAGCAAACCTACCATTAAATATTTGGTCTAAAGCTATATCAACCGCTTGTTTCACACAAAACTGATCTATCATTAACAAACGATTCAACAAAATTCCATATCACATCCTTCAAAAACGAAAACCCGATGTTAAATACCTTCGCTACTTTGGCTGTTGATGTTACCCTTTAAATGATCGAGAAGATATTGGAAAATTTAAAGAAAAAGGGGATGTTGGAATTTTCCTTGGATATTCCACACAATCAAGTGTATATCGTATTTACAATCGAAGAACAAAGTTGATACAAGAGACAATCCATGTTCATTTAGACGAAGTAGAAGAAATGGCTTCTGATCATACAAGTTCAGAACCCGTGCAAACGACTATGTCTTCTAAACAACACGGTTCAAGACGCGTGCTTAATTATACATCATCAACACCAAAGCTTATTCATATTCCAAAGGAAGCGTTAGATGGACTGTTTAAAAACTTCTATGATATATCATGTGGAGGAAACAAGATGAAAGTGACTACATTATCCGCTACAACTCAGATTATCAAAGTCAATCATCAAGAAGACATACCATCTCCAGTATCCGGTTCATCAACAACTACTTATGAAGTTGCTGATCCCACACCAGATACCTCTCCAAAAACTCATATTCAACAAGACTGTTCTTTAAACAATGCCACTCCAACCTCCCACATAAATGTTGATGATCAAATAATTACTAATGCATCATCTGAAGCAGAACCATTCATCAATCCATTTGCGAACATCTGAGCCGCAAAACAATGATTCTTCAAACATGCAACAATCTTACCAACCACATCCGTACAAATGAAGTTGGACTCAAGATCACCCTTTACGTCAAATAATTGGAAATCCTTCTCAACCAGTTCAAACAAGAAGATCTTCAGCTGATTTATGTTTCTATAATTCCTTCCTAAGTAGGATAGAACCTGCCAATGTCAAAGCTGCACTTGCAAATCCAGACTGGATTGTTACAATGCAAGAAGAAATTAATCAATTTACACGACATGACATTTGGCGAAGGGTTCCACGTCCTATTGGAAAATTAAACTCATAATTGCTTTGAGATGGATCCTGAAGAACAAACGTGATGAAGATGGTGATGTAAACCGAAACAAGGCTCGTCACGTTGCCAAAGTTTACAATCAAGAAGAAGGAATCGAAGCAATACACTTATTCTTAGCTTATTCAGCTCATAAATCTTTCACCGTATACCAAATGGATGTGAAAACGGCCTTTTTGTATGGGGAGTTAGAAGAAGAGGTATGTGTAAGTCAACCTTAAGGCTTCGTTGATCCAAATCACCCGGATGATGTCTATGTTCTTGACAAAGCCGTCTACGGACTCAAGCAAGCACCTCGTGCATGGTACAAAGTGTTATCATAATACCTGTTCAAACACATATTCATCAAAGTTTCAATCGATCTAACTCTATTTATAAGACCTAAAGGTGATGACATCATGCTAATCCAAATTTTTGTCGATGATATCATTTTTTGATCTACAAATCCTAAATGTTGCAAAAAGTTTGAAAATATCATGCGATAGAAATTTGAGATGAGCATGATGGGTGAGTTAAAATTCATTTTGGGTCTACAAATTAATCAAACACCACGTGGTATTTTTATTCACCAACACAAATACACGATTGAAATTTAGAAAAATTTTGCAATGGATAAATCTGACTCCATAAGTACACCAATGCATAAGCCTAAACTAGATGAAGATAGAGGAGGTAAACCAATTGATGCTACAAAATACCATAGTATGATTGGTTCTCTTATGTATCTTACAGTTAGTCGGCCTGATATTCATTTTGCTATCTGCATGTGTGCCCGTTACCAATCAAGGCCAACAGAAAAGCACCTTACTGCTGTTAAATGGATCATTCGGTACCTCAAAGGAACCGCTCACATGGTCCTTGTGTATCTGAAAAATACCGGGTTTGGATTAATTGCCTATTCAGATGCAGATTATGCTGGTTGTCAAATTGATTGCAAAAGTACTTCTAGCTCTGATCAATTATTGGGAGAGAAATTAATCAGTTGGTCTTCAAAGAAGTAGAATCACACTGCATTATCAACTACTGAAGCTGAATACATTTCACTCTCCGGATGCTGTGCACAAGTATTATGGCTGAAAACACAATTGACGGACTATGGTTTCTTATAAGACAAAATCCCAATTTATTGTGATTCGCAAAGTGCCATTGCCATCTCTTGTAACACCATACAACATTCAAGAACAAAACACATAGAAGTCAGATACCACATAATCAAGGAGCATGTAGAAAGACGAACTATGGAATTGTACTTTGTGAAAACTGACTATCAAATTGCCGACTTCTTCACAAAAGCTCTGCCACCAGAAAGATTCGAATACCTAAGACAATGTTTAGGAATGGCAAGCATTCATTACGAACATGATGAGGAAACTCAAAAGGTCAAAGAAGTCAATAAAATAGCAGACATCACATGTACATCTGGTAAATCAAAACGGTAATTATACACTCATAATGGTTGTTGATTAAATCACAGATCAACACCCATTTTTTAAAGAAAGGACCTTGTACATACGCTTCAGTGTGTCAATCCTTCAGAAAAAAAAGAGAAATCTTCTTATTTATTGTGAGCAAAATGTATACAAGATTTTACAAAAAGTTTTTCTTCCAAAAACCTTTTTATAAATTTTTTTGCTCATAATAACCAAATGTCGAGCAAGTTTTTATAGGGACATTTTTCACATTTTACTCTAAAATATAATACTCATATAATATAATAATATCCTTTTGGTTTACAGGTGTAACAATATTGCTCTAAGAGATGCTTTGGCTGCAAGTACGTTTTGAGGAGTTAAGGTTGGTTCTTCCGGAATTCATTTGTCTCACTTATTTTATGTTGATGATGTGATTTTTGTTTCTGATTGGAATCAAAGTGAAATAGAAAACATTGTTGTACCAATAATATCACGTCTACAACTAATCTAAATATGTAAAGTGGGTGTGAGCACTTTAGAGAGAAGAGAGAGAGATAACAAAAGTCTCGCATTGCTTGAACATAAAACACACACCTCATAACCCATTAGGTAGGGGGTATTTATACCCAACGTTTAGCCATGCCTCCATCGCGGATATACAAGTTCCGCGATGGTAAACTTGTGTCGCATACAACTAATATTACACAATATACCCTATACTAAGATAAAATATAAATAGAAGTCCCTAACAAACGATTTACACTTTTCATGTTCCAAAAATCTCCCCCTAAGGGTAGATCATTCGGGTTTTTTATTTATGGGTATTCCTCTAGACTTCACCTTCTGTATCCAACGCACTTTTCCATGAATCTCCAGATACTTCGAAGGTGGAGTCTTTCTTCCACATGTTGTGCAAATAATCCAATCTTTGCCTTTCGATCATCATCAATCTAGTTACTTGTCCTCCTGTGATCTTGATCCAGCAAATCGTGGATCCCTTGAAGAACCCACTTTAACATACCAGAACTGAACTTCGGTATCTCATTCGTAACCATAAGCCTCTTGTATCCCGATGCATTTTCATACACTAAACCAAGTTCGAACAGCGGATGTTCAATACAAGTCCACAGTTCATATTCATCGATATCTGGTAGTGTGATCATCGGATGAGTGAGGTTGACCTTCTTTTGTAGGCTTTCAAATCCCATTTGAAAGTCATCGACATGTATTAGTGACAATTGTGATCTCATGAAGATTTTAAGAGCATCACGAATGTCGTCTTCATCACCTTGATCATACATATAGCAGATCTTAGACAGGTACATGTCTTGGATGTCTTGAGGATGAAGAAGGTGAAAATTAGCTTCACAAAAAAGGTAGTCGAGATTATCGTCTCTTCTGACAGCGATATTGATGAAGCCATTAGTTCTGAACTGGTGTGAAGTGACGTACACGTAATGAACAATTTGATGTCTTGTGAAAACTTTGTGACTATGAAGAGGATCTCTGTATCTGTCTTTGAGAAAGTCTTTAGTTGCCTCGTTCATTGTGGTTATTCTCATATACGCTTCCACATTAATTATATTCATTATGATCAATATCAGAAATGATGAACTTCTCATGATGAATCCCTTCTTCAAGAAATCCATCTCCCCATTCCTCAAACAACAGACTTGTGGTTGTTGAAGGTCTATACTTATCATTTCCCGAAATGAGATAATTTAAATCAAAGTTCTCATATGTTGTGGGTTCTGGGAATCTTAGTAGCGGATGATTTATGATAGGTTCGGGTGAAGTGGTAGTTTTTCTGACGAGTTCATGATCATATACATCTCTAACACGTGCATCCATCATAATCTTCCCATATAGTTCATCCGTTACATGTCTTGTGGCAGACAGACTTAATGAGAATGCTTTGGGCTTTTCAACCGTTGGCATACTTATTGGTTCAGTTGCCATGGATTTTCCCGTATCACTTTCACTCGTGTCTGTCACGCTTACCCTTTCTTATTCTCTTTCTGTTTCACCAGATTCAATAGCTGAAGCACCTTCTTGTACATTATGAGTTTCAGAAGATCGAGATCTTGTAGGTTGCCTGCTTGACCTGGTGGTTGATGAAGTTTTCTGTGTTGTTGGAGAAGTGAAAGTGGTGCATCTCAAACTCATTGATCTCCTCTCCCCCTCAGGATTGCCCGAGTCAAGGTCATCTTGATTGCGTTTGTGAGATTGAGGTCTGCACGTTTGCTCTAGAACAAAGACTTTATCTTTTAGCTCATTTATCGTTTGAAGTAGCTTTCTGTGATTAGTAGTCATTGACGATCGGAGAGTTGCAATATCTGTTGAGTTTTGTCCAGAGGCATAAGTAGCCATGAGTGAATGATAGAATTTTGGTTTTTCATTCTGAAGATGAGGTTGATCGGTAAAGCTTTTATGCATCATTTCTTTAAGTTGATCAAAAGTGAGTTCCTCGTCTCCAGTGACCTCCTCGGCAACTACTTCATGAATTTTTCTTCATTTCTCTTCAGCTTCGTATTGTTCTTTGAAATCGGATGAAAATTCACGTACTGCTCAATTTAGATATCCCATTGTAATGTGAGCAATGGGAGTCTCTAGTCGAGTGTGAGGAGTTGTTGATGATGATAGTGGGATTGTTGTAGTTGTAGTTACAGTATGTGGAGGTTCGGGTATTTGTTATGAAATTGTATGTGTTGTCTGTGTTGTTGTTGTTGTTGTTGTTGTTGTTGTTGTTTTTGTTGTTGTTGTTGTTGTTGTTGTTGTTGTTTGTTGTTGAGTTGGTGGATTAGGTGGGGTAAATGGTAACGAGTCAGATCCATGAAGAGTTTCTGACGGCAAACTACTCGCTGTGTCAACACATGACGCAGGATTAGTTCGTTCAGGAGTTCCTACTGGTGTCAAATTCTAGCCTAGTCTCCTTACTAACTTCCGGCCTATGTGTTTTGTCCACCTCCTCTCCATCATTTCCTTCGTTTGCGACATTGTCATTGTCATCTGTATCGGACAATGTCGTTTCAGAGTCATTCTTACTCTGTGTTCCAGTATCTTCATTCACTTGAACATCACCTTCATTCTTTGTATCTCCAGACTACTGAATGTCAGCAAGTCTTTGTATTCTCTTATGCCTTTTATCAACTTTTTCAACATGTTGCTCCTTACTCCCCATCTCTAGTCCTAAATTGGTGCTCGGATCTAATTCCTTATGCGTTTCAGGGTAGGTCCGCTCGGTTTCAAGCTTTCTATAGAAATGAAAGATCTTCTTATATATTCCTTGTAAGCCATCGACTTTTTGTCAACAAGATCAAGCAATTCTTGAGGTATGGGCATTGGAGGCTTAGTTGTTGCATCTTTTGCCGGTTGTAGATTTTTCATGACTTTATCATTAATTCTGACTTCGATCGGCTTTGCTGACAATTTGCTAGATTTCATCATATCTCTAATGAAAAGTATGATGAATCTAACAAAAGTAATATAGGCACCCTTCGCCTTCTTTTTCATCTTGGACTTTAGTTTGTTTTGTATCAATTCAACTAGCACAATCCAAATTAACAAGGCATAGTCAAAGTGGCACTGATTAACCACTCCATAAAAAATCTGATATATAGAGAATCTTCCAGCATCAATTCCCGCTTCTTTTCCTGTAAGGCATCGGTTGAGAATGGAGAACATAGTTGCCCATAAGCCTGGAAGATACTTTCTCTTGAAACTAGAAGTGTTGATGAGCTTGATTAAATCATTATCAATGCCAAGTTCCAAAAAGAATTGCTGAATTTGGTTATTTCCCAGTAGAAATTCAAACCCGTGTCTGTTCTTGTATGTTGCTGCCGGTAACTCCAGTGCATTTCTGAGTGATTCACTTTGTGAGTGTGGTTATGTATCTGTCTACTGTGACTTTCAGCATTGCGGGTTTTGAGTTGTGAACAACATGCACTATGTTCCAGAATTGTTGAATGTAAATTTGGGGAATTTCAATGGCAGTGTTGTTGAGAGCAGGGAATATTGGGTGATTTTTCAGTATTTCAACGATGATTGGGTTATCACAGTTGAACAGGTGTGGATTAAACAGATAGTTGTTGTCACCCGATCTGACATAATTGGTGGAGGGAAGGAGTTGTTCAGAGGTGAGTTGTGGTAGTGATTCATTTTGATTTTCTGGAACTTCTTGTGGTTGTTGTTGTTCTTGAGCCATTGTAATGATTGATTCTGAAATGACATAAAAGATGTAAGAATCTTGATAAAGTTTACAATATTTATTTTTCACTCTGTCTGTTTTTATATGCTCTGGGATTTCTTTTTCGAGCATATTTCATTTTCATTTTTCTTTTCTTATGCTTTCTTACTTTTGTAGCATAAGCGTATACTCTTTTCTTTTCACATGCGATTTTATTCTCTCTTTCTGTTTTTATTTTTCTCACCAAAAAATTTATTTATTTGTGATACTTTTTCAAAAATTGTTTAAGGTATAGATTAAATGTTGTTTTATAATGCTCACGCTTTAGAAAATACGTTTATCTAACCCTTTTAAAGCTTTGGGAAAAAGTATCAAGTTTTATTCAAACAAAAATTTTCTAGTTAAATTAGAACACTTGTTTTGGAAGTAAAATCTTTCACATAAAATTTTGTTGCATGAGCGTAAGATTTCTTAACAAATGCCAATACTTTAGACTCTCTATTACGTGGGCTAGTTAAAGGGTTCCATTATCAGCTTTTAGGTGATAACTAGTCCTAGTAACCATCTTGAAGATGAGAAGTCTTAAGTGAAGTCAATTGTAATACGTCTTAAAAGAGCTTTTGTTGCATAAGTGTGAGATTTCTCAAAACATATCTAAACCTTGGATACTTTGTTACGTTGTGTAGCTAAAGGGATGCATTATCAGTTTTAGGTGATAACTAGCCCTAGTAACTACCTTGAAGATGAGATATCCTTAGTTTAAGTAGTGTCAAGTCGTCTCAAAACCATTTAAATTAGAACAATTAAGAGTGAAAAATATGTTAGGTGATTGCATGAATTGGTTTAAAATTATATTCATGGCATTGGCAATCACTAACATTTTGTAAAAATATCCGGCAAATATGTCATATACACAAAATATTCATAAAAGTTGCAATCGTAGAAAAGTTTAAGTCTAGTAAGTAAACATATGCATCACATAGTCTGTTAAGGCAATAATAGTGATACAATCCTAGTCTAATTAGCAAAGAAAACTGATCATATGCAATATTCTATGTCTCAAAGGTTTTCATTTCATCTTTAAAATGAGAAAAAAAATGTATTTGATGAAAACAAATTGAAAAAGATACTTGTGTAGATTGTTCAATCGCCTTGGCTTTTCTTAAAATCATTAAGAACAAATTATGACTTAATTCGAGAAAGAATGTTTGATCAATGTTTGTTACTTAGTCAAAACGAGTTTGGTAACTCGCGCGTTGCGGCGGGTGTTTTTAGATAGTAGTTTGGTGTTGTGCGATGGTTGCAAAAAAAGAGAGAAATAGCTTATATATTTTTGTAGGTAGTTATTGGGTGTCGGTTAAGTTTTGTTTATGGTTGCAAATATTTAACGGCTTTGGGTTATGGTAATTGGGTTAAAAACATTTTTTTTTTTTTTGCCGTTAGCTACTAAACGTGAAGTTAGTTACCTAGGACTGACTTTGCAATTGATGTATAACATGAAGGACCATTTATGTAAATTATTTAAGGACTAAATTTGCAATGAACCGTTGAGATGACAGACAAAATGCGTACTAAATTTTTTTTAAATGTTAAAGATAACGGTCGTTAGTTAACATCCGTTAAATAACTAACAACCATTAGTACTAAAAAAAATAATAAAAATAAAAAATAAAATAAAATAAAAAAAGTTACTTTAGAATCAACTGTAGCAGCTACAGTGTTTGCTACAGTAAACCTCTTGCCTTTTAGTATATATATAATTTATTAAAATGTTTGAAATACTTTATATAAATATAACATTTATAAAAGTTTTGCAAAGATTTTAAAAAATTTAGGCAGAGTAACATTTAGTTTAAGTGGGTGAAAAAGCTTCGCAATATCTGGTATCGCGGATTTGGTATCGCGGGCAAATGGTCAATGAAAGTCAACTTCGCATTGAAGGTGAGACAGGTATCGCGGACCAAACTAGATGTGATGGTAAGCCATCACATAAAGTTTCGGAACCAAAACGTTCGTATTGAAAACTGTGATGGCAAGCCATCGCATGACATTTAGAAAGGCTCGTATCGCGGAGCTTTTTATCCACGATGCGAAGAAAATTTTTCCATCGCAGTTGAAACTCTTGGATTTTTTAAATAATATTAAATGCACATTTTGCCTCTTATCTAAAGTCTCGTATCGCATCCAATACGATGTCGCATCGAGAACTGTTCATCTTCTTCCCAAAATTAGCCCATTTTAACCAAATCAAACCGTTCAAAAACGCATTTTCTTTAAAATTAGTGATCAAACCGGTCTATCTCAGTCATCTAACCCCAAAGTTTTGACACTAACACACCACAATTTAAACTTAACAGTGAGACATACGTATTCTTGGTATCTAAACCCTAACATCCCAATTGGGTATGAAACAGTTAACATTAAGGGTAGATAAACAAGAATCATATGTAAAATATCATTTAAAACAGATTTGAAAGATTACTTTTTGCACGAAACGGTGTGAATAGGCAATAAAATCTGTGATACGAGAGTTCTTGTGGATGCGAGTGAATGTGTGTTTGTTTAGGAGAGAGAGAATGTGAGTGAATGGTAAAAGTGTGTGTTTGTTTTTCTCGCATCCCATATGTGGGGTTTGTTGACCCGTATTTTTCCATTTTAAACGTTTGTGTTATATCAAAATTATTTTTGATTTTAAAAATAAAATCAATCACTCCCCCTCGAAGTGATGGTTATTTTTCCAACATTTACAACAACTTTTTATCGTGTTTTTCATTTTTCCTTTTAACAACCTTTTATCAACATTTGTTTGCGACTTATTCATGATTTCAAAAACAAACTTCTAAATTTCTCCCCCTAAAAAATAGCTTAATATTTTTAAACCGTTTTTGATCTATTAATGAGGTGAAGCATTGTTTTTGAAAGTTTTATTCTTACTCGAGCTATTCTCAAGATTTGATTATCATGAGCAAAACATTTTATAAAAAGGTTTTTTGAAAAATCTTTTTGTAAAATCTTGTATAGATTTTGTTCATAATAATAAGAAGATTTCTCTCCTTTTCATAAGGATTGACGCACTGAGGCGTACGTTTAGGGTCCTTTCTTTTGTTACGGGTGTTGATCTGTGATGTGATCAACAGCCATTATGTTTGAATAATTACCGTTTTGAGTTTCCAGATGTATGTGTGATGTCTGCTACATTGTTGACTGCTTTGACCTTTGCAGTTTCCTCGTCATGATTGTCACGAATACTTTCCATGCCTAACCGTTGTCGTAGATATTCAAATCTCTCGGGAGGCAAAGATTTTGTGAAGAAGTCGGCAATTTGGTAGTCAGTTTTCACAAAGTACAATTCCACTGTCCGCTTTTCTACATGCTCCTTGATGAAGTGATATCTGACTGCGATGTGCTTCATTCTTAAATGCTGTACTGAGTTTCAAGGGATGGCAATGGCACTTTTCGAATCACAATAAATTGGGATTCTGTCTTAGAAGAAACCATAGTCCGTCTATTGTGTTTTCATCCATAATACTTAGGCACAGCATCTAGAGAGGGTAATATATTCAGCTTCAGCTGTGGAAAGTGCAGTATGATTTTGTTTCTTTGAAGACCAAGTGATTAATTTCTCCATCTGAGCAGGTCCAGAAGTACTTTTGCAATCAATTTGACATCATGCATAATCTGCATCTGAATAGGCAATAAGTTCAAAACCGGTGTTTTTTGGATACACGAGGCCTATGTGAGTTGTTCTTTTTAGGTACCGAAAGATCCGTTTGACAGTAGTGAGGTGCTTTTCCGTTGGCCTGGATTGGTAACGTGCACACATGCAAACGGAAAATTGAATATCTAGCCGACTAGATGTGAGATACATAAGTGAACCAATCATACTATGGTATTTTGTAGGATCAACTGGTTTTCCTGATTTTTCTTTATCTAGTTTATATCTGTGAAGCATAGGAGTACTTATGGAGTCAGATTTATCCATTCCAAACTTCTTCAAGATTTCCATGGTGTATTTGTGCTGAAGGATAAAGATACCACTAGGAGTTTGTATGATTTGTAGACCCAAGAAGAATTTAAGTTCCCCCATCATGCTCATCTAAAATTTCTGTCGCATGATATTTTCAAACTTTTTGCAGTACTTAGGATTCGTAGATCCAAAAATAATATCATCGACGTAAATTTGAACAAGCATGATATCATCACCTTTACGCCTTATAAATAAAGTTGGATCGATTGAACCTTTGACGAATTTGTTCTTGAGGAGATATTTTGACAGAACTTTGTACCATGAACGAGGTGCTTGCTTGAGTCCGTAGACGGCCTTGTCAAGAACATATACATCATCTGGGTGATTTGGATCAATGAAGCCTTCTGGTTGCCTTACATACACCTCTTCTTCTACCTCCCCATATAAAAAGGCCATTTTCACGTCCATTTGATAGACGGTGAAAGATTTCTGACCTGCATAACCAAAAATAAGCGTATTGCTTCGATCCGAGCAACCAGTGCAAAAGATTCATCGAAATCAATTCCTTCCTCTTGATTGTAACCTTTGGCAACCAGACGAGCCTTATTTCGGATTACATCACCATCTTCATCAAGTTTGTTCTTCAAGATCCATTTCAAAGCAATTATAAGTTTTCTAACAGGACGTGGAACCCTTCACCAAACGCCATTCCGTGTAAATTGATTGATTTCTTCTTGCATTTCAATGATCAAATCTGGTTCTGCAAGTGCTGCTTTGACATTGGTAGGTTCTATATGACTTAGGAAAGAATTGTAGAAACAGAAATTAGCTGTAGAACTTCTTGTTTGAATAGGTTGAGAAAGATGTCCAATTATTTGGTGTAAAGGGTGATCATGAGTCCAACTTCTCTTGTGCGGATGTGGTTGGTAATGTTGTTGCATGTTTGAAGGATTGATGTTTTGCGGCTCTGAAGGTTCACCGACCTCATGTTATGGAGTCGCAAATGGATTAATGAAAGTTTCTTCTTTAGACGATGTATTAGTAATTATCTGATCATCAACATTTGTGTGGGAGGTTGGAGTGACATTGTTTGGTGAACGTTCTTTTTGAATGTTAGTGGATGGAGAGGTATCTGGTACGGGATCAGCAGCTTCATAAGTAGTTGTTGATGAACCGGATACTAGAGATGGTATGTCTTCTTGATTGTTAACTTCGATAATTGGAGGTGCAGCGGATAATGTTGACATTTTCATCTTGTTTCCACCACATGATTCATCAAAGAAGTTTTCAAACAGTCCGTCTAACACTTCCTTTTGAATACGGTTAAGTTTTGGTGTTGATGATTTGGGATTAGGTGCGAGTCCTGAACTGTGTTGTTAAGAAGTCATAGTCGTTGTCACGTGTTCTGAACATACATGATCAGAAGCCATTTCTTCTACTTCATCGAAATGAACATGGATTGTTTCTTGTATCAGCTTTGTTCTGCGATTATAAACTCGATAAGCACTTGATTTTGTGGAATATCCTAAGAAAGTTCCGACAACCCCTTTTTCTTTGAGCTTTCCATTATCTTCTCGATCATTGATTGGGTAACATCTACAACCAAAGGTGCAGAGATATTTTACACCGGGTTTTCATTTGTGAAGGATATGATATGGGGTTTTGTTGAATCGTTTATTAATGATAGATCGGTTTTCTGTGAAACAAGTGGTTGATACGACTTCAGACAAGAGGTTTAAGGGTAGGTTTCCGAAGGATAGCATTGTTCTGGAAGCTTCAACTAACGTACGGTTTTGTCTTTCAACTACACCATTTTGTTGAGGAGTGTAAGCCACCGATCTCTGATGAGTAATGCCAATTAAATTGAAGAAATTCTGAAGAATCTGATTCGTGAACCCCGTTCCATTGTCTGTTCTAATAAATCTGACTTGAGCTTGTAAACCAACTTGAATTCTTTTGGTGAACGTGATGATGACACTTGGAGTTTCGGCTTTAAAAGCAAGAAAATGAACCCAAGTGTATCTTGAATAGTCATCCACAATAACCAAAATATATTTCTTCCCATTTTCCTGATGACGCGCATGGGTCCACATAAATCCATGTGTAACAGATGCAAAGGAGCAACGGAACTGGGTTCTGGTTTGGATTTGAGTGTTGCATGTGGCATTTTACCCAATTCACAAGCAGAACAAAGATGGTCTTTCTTGAAAGAAAGTTTTGGTAAACCTCTGAGTAAATTATGTTGAGCGAGGCATTGATCGATCTGAAGTTCAGATGAGAGAAGCAACGATGCCATAGCCAGGTGTTGATACAAAAGTTGGGCGTACCTGGTTGTTGGGCTTTGCTCTTATATCAATTCGTTCCTTAGCACTTTGTTACCTGCGTACTAAGAAAATAAACAACACCGTTAGGCTTATCGAGGGATTGTCTCCCCCGATTAGACTCCGGCGTGAGAGTAAGTAATCGAATTTAGGTTTTGGTTGAAGAGTTTAGGGATTATGTGAATCGTACCTTAAACGGGAATCGTATGATTCTATATATAGGGCTAAGAAACCGTGTTTCTTGCTCCTTACTCTTCGCACGCATGGTGCTTATCCGAGGTAAGGATATCTATTCCTTGAATAGATAATCCTTATCGTGTACCCAGTGGGTTAGATTGGGCCTTTGTGCTTCATGAGCCCAAAGTATTAATACTGCGTCCCATACCATTTGTCATGGTAGCCCATTCGTGATGGGCTTAAGTGTAAGTAATGTCTATCATTTGGGCTTGCGGCCCAAATATAGGCTATACGTCATCATGTCCCCCCAGTCTATTATGCGCGGCACGTAGCCGTGGGTACTAGACTTAATGTAAGCAGCGGTAAGCGTGGCGGGAGAATGAACAAATTGTTACCGCCTTTTTGGAGGTGCAATGCACCTAACAGGTTCAAAATAGTTACCTCGGTAATCGGGGGTGGTGTCCACGTATCACTTGGGATTCGGGAAAAAGTGTTGTACCTTTTGATCTTCTAGCCACACGTTTACTGTGAGTGGGATCCACGTGGGCGTGAATTAGGGTTTTTACCACCCTATATAAGAGTGCCGCCCCCCTTTATTTTCACCACACAGTAAAATACACACACAACCACTATTCATCTTCTTCATTTTGAGAGCGTTTTTGCTAGAAAACCTTTGAACTTCTGTAGGTAATCTTTGTGTGCGTCCACTTAGTTTTGAGATGAACATGGTCGCTCAATTAGAGGAGTTTCGCTCTGCGGTGTCTGTTGAGGACGTGATGCACTTTTCTTCCGACTATTTTGTGCCTTTGGATGTGCATCCAAAGGCGCCAGATGTCGATGCGTGTATAGCCGACTTCCCCGAAGGGAAGATAGGTTTATACACGAAATTTTTCGAGTACGCTAACTACCGCGTACCTATATCTATATTTCTGAGCGATTTGCTCAATCACTATCGCCTCCACATCTCTCAGCTGCACTGTATAGGTGCGGCGAAGGTGTCGAATTTTGAGGTAAACTGCCGTTTACTAGCGATAGAACCAACCGTGGACTTGTTCCGCTCCTTTTACCACTCAACGTGGTCAAACGGTTGGGTGTCCTTTGCGAAGCGCCCGCGTGCGTTTCAATGTTACACGAAAAAGGTTGACGCCCTTAAGAATTGGAGGGAATATTTCTTTTGGGTAGACGACGTGGTCTTTCCCTCTAATTTTGAGTTTTATACTCAGGCGTCTTTACCAAGGGATGGGCGTCCCGCACCCGGTTCCTATAGGATTGCTGACGCGCAGACGTTAGATGCCAATCGATTGGCCATTAACCCCTATCCGGAGGAGTTTTTGGTACATGTAGGATTGAGTCGCGCGTATTTTGGCGCAGCAGATGAGGTTCCCACTTTCCTGAGTGAGGATGGCCGGGGTGGGTGTTCATCCTTTGTAATTGTTTGTAAGTTTTTCATTCTGTATATTCGCGCGTTTACCAACTAATCTTTCGTTGTTTTCTTGCTTCATTTTTGTATGTGCAGAGATGGACTTGTTCGCGGTGGTGAAGCTTGATAAGCCAAAGCAGGTGACCATAGGGGTGCGTCCTCTGAAGGAAGGGGAGCTGCCTTTGCTGGAAGCGACCGCGGGGCGTTTGACTGTTCTACCCGCGACAGTCCCCGAGGACACGCCACCACTTGTGGTGACGCCCGTCCAGAGTGTGGCGCCAGAGGTAGTGGTGGCGCCCACTGTGGAGGCGGTGCCTGAAGTGGAAGTGGCGCGCGAGGAGGCGCGCTCAGGGTCATCTGACAGTATTCGGATCCTGAAACCTGAGGAGGTGCTGAGGGAAGAGGTTGCGCAGAACTTAAAGCGCAAGGGAGGGGCTGGAACCAGTGGCACCAGCAAGAGGCGTCGACACGTCATCAAAGATGCAGAGTCGAACGCGGAAGAAACTTCGACCTCCGGCGCACGATTGAAGGCTGATGCTTCTCCGTTTCTGTAAGTGTGCATTCCTTCTCTCTCTCTCTCTTTTTTTTTTTTTTTTATTTTTTTTTTTGCAATTACTTGTTTTAATTTTTTGTTGACTGTCTTTGTTCCGTAGGGATGACGACGCGAAGGACGATGAGGTTTCCTCTCCGCAGAACGAAAACAAGGAGGGGAATACCGAGGCTGTTGATGGTGGTGAGGCGCAGCAGCTGATGGATGAGCTGGCTGCGACCACTGCCCGCCAAGCTGAGCTTGTTGCTCAGCTGAAGGGAAAGTATGCTGGGGAGAGCCGTGCTCTAGCCCAGAAGGAGGAGGAGTTGGTGGCCCTCCGCGCACAATTGGCGGATGCGCAAGTGGAGCTTGGGGAGTCGAGGGCGCATGCTGAGAAAATCGCCCAAGATAAGATGAGCATTTTGGCGGACCTGTTGTATGCGAGGTCGAAGCTTGAGCAGGTGAAGGCAAAAGCGTCGTGGTCGAGGGCGTATCTTGAAGAAAAAAGGGCAGAGCATTATGCTAGCCTGCAAAAGTTCAAGGAGCGCATGGAGAAGACGCTCGTGATGTATGAGGAGAAGCTGCGCGCCCTCAGCATCGAGTATGACGAGGAGCTGTATCCTCATCTTATGTCTGTGATAGCCGAGCGCAGGTATTCTTACGCCCTTGTCTTTTAAATTTGCTTGTTCGCTCTTATTGCGTATCTTACTTTATTATCACTTTGTGAATGCAGGTGGTTGATCAGCCATAGGCTTCGTCTGGCAGCTCTGAGTACTTTGGAGTCTGCGGAGGTGGTGGAAGCCTTTGGGAAGGTTGTTCACTGTGCGATGGCGCGTGGCCGTTCACAGGTCATGGAGGAGCTCCGTGAGGCCAAGTTGTTGGAGAAAGACTTGGCGGAGATTCCTGGTTATAGCTCAACGGCGTACGACGAGCTGGTGCAGGCGATGGCGGGGCTGAAGGTTCTTGAGTTGCCGCATATAGGGAGGTTGGAGCGCGACCAAGATGACCCCATAGATGTGCTCATGGCGGGTCTGACGTTGCAGCGTCATCTTGGGGAGAATGCTGAAGAGGAGGTAGATTATTATCTCAAACCTGATGTCTCGCAGCTTCAAGTCCTAGTTTTTGCGCGGCCCCGTTATATCCTCAAGCCTTTTGCACTGGAGAAGGAAGTCCCCTTGAAGGAGGTGCTAGAGCGTCACGAGCAAAGGGTTGCCATAAAGAAGGGTATTAAGGGCAAGGCTGTGATGTGCGGCATCGGTGCTGCGCACCTTCCTCGATCTGATGGCGTTGCCGTGAGTGTTCCAACTGTGTCGCTCCAGGATGCTATAACGTTGAGTAAGCTGAAGGAGGCGGGGAGTTCCGCCGCTCCAGAAGAGAGCCATGATCACCGCCATAGCATATAGGTTGTTTGTGAACTTATGTATTTTTCCTTGTAATTTAATAAATATGGAATAAGATACATTTTGTTATAAGCTCGTAACTTAAATACACTTGCATTGTTTGCTAAGTTTGATTATTTTACTAAGTCTCTTAAGTGCGTGACTTAAGTATACTTGCATTGTTTGCTAAGTTTTATTTTTGACTAAGTCTTTTAAGTGCGTGACTTAAGTATACTTGCATTGTTTGCTAAGTTTTACTTTTGACTAAGTCTTTTAAGTGCGTGACTTAAGTATACTTGCATTGTTTGCTAAGTTTTACTTTTGACCAAGTGTCTTGGCTCGTTATATTGCTAAGCTCGTACGGTGTACTTGGTATATGCGCATCCGTCGTGGGGTGCGCATGTGAAACTTACTTTGACGTCTCAAGAGTAAGGCGCTTAGCAAAGATACGTGATCCAATGTTGATGGGTTTGCAACCCTCTTATTCAACGAGTAAATTAGTAGGTTAACTCATCCTTTATGCCTTCGTGGGTCTTTAAGTGGTGCATGCACGCCATGTAGGCAAAAATATAAGATAGACAATATTGACATATATGCAATAAAGTAGAAGTGCGCTATGGAGTTAGCTAGAAACCATAACATTTTATTAATACTTGCAAGTTTATTGAAAAAATGGAAAACATAATTCCTAAAAAAGAAAAGAAAGACAAACACTTATTGGGCACCTCGTAGGGTGTGAGTGTGTTTGTGTAAGGGCCGTAGCCTAAAAGTAACATCTTTTGAGATTACAGATGTTCCAAGTGCGCGCTAGGTCGTGACCTTCCATGTCGCGCAACCTGTATGCGCCGTTGCCGAGCGCGTCTGTGACCTCGTAAGGTCCTTCCCATTTGGGTCCGAGCTTGCCTGTGTCTTCTACGTGGCTCGCGTCATTGGCGCGGTAAACAAAGTCTCCTGGTCTGAATGAAGTGTTTTTGACTTTTGCATCATAATACTTCTTCATTTTTGCCTTAGCCTTTGCTTCACGTATAGCTGCGCGTTCGCGTCTTTCTTCCAGTATATCTAAGTCTATGCGCCGTTCCTCGTCATTTGTTGTGACGTTGACCTCTGCCGTGCGTATAGTTGGCATTCCTATCTCGGCTGGTATGACGGCTTCTGTTCCATAGACTAAGGAGAATGGCGTGTCGCCAGTACTGGTTTTGATTGTCGTGCGATGCGCCCACAAGACGTGCGAGAGCTCATCTACCCATCTTCCTTTATGTCTGTCAAGGCGCGCTTTTATGCCTTCGCCCAGACTGCGATTAGCGCGCTCAACTAGGCCATTGGTTTGTGGGTGTTTGACTGAAGCAAAGTGTTGTGTGATGTTTAATTGTGCGCACCAATCTTTGAATGGGTTATCACAGAATTGTTTTCCGTTGTCTGATACGATCTCGCCTGGTAGGCCGAAGCGGCAGACAATATTGTCCCAAACAAAGCGCTTGACTTGGTTTCCTGTAATGTTCACCACTGCTTTTGCTTCGATCCACTTTGTAAAGTAGTCTATGGCTACGATGAGGAACTTTATTCCTCCAGCTGCGACGGGGAAAGGTCCTGCGATGTCAATACCCCATTTGTAAAATGGCCATGGTGAGGTGATTGGTGTTAGGTCGTGCTGTGGTCGGCGCGGAATAGGCCTATGTACTTGGCAGTTGCTGCACTTTCTTATTAGATCGCGTGCGTCGCGGTGCATTGTTGGCCAATAGTATCCTGACCTTAGAGCGCTTGCCACCATGGATCGTGGCCCTGAGTGCATACTACATGACCCAGCATGAATTTCGCGGAGTACGTAGTCTGCTTGGAGGGGTCCAACACATCTGAGCCATGGTTGTAAGAAAGATCGCCGATAGAGTACGTTGTCACGTAATTCGAATCGTTGCGCTGTGCGCCGTATTCTTCGAGCGTCTTTATTATCTTGGGGTAGGATTCCCTTGCTAATAAATTCGATGATAGGTGTCATCCACGTAGGATTTTGTTCTTCTATCACCGTTGATATCTCCATATCCAAGATTGACTTGTTCTTTAGGGTTTCCACCAATACCTGTTTTGAAAGGTGTGCGAAGCTTGTGGATGCAATCTTGCTGAGTGCGTCCGCCTTCCTGTTATCTCCTCTAGGTACTTGTTTTATTGTGAACCTATCAAAGTTTTTGATCAAAGATTTTGTCTTATCCAGGTATTGGATCATGTGGTCATCCTTGGCTTCGTATTCACCTAGCACGTGGTTAGCCACTAGGCGCGAATCTACGTTTGCTTCTAGGTTGCGTACACCCAGTTGGATTGCTATGCGTAGTCCGGCTAGTAGGGCTTCATATTCTGCCTCATTGTTTGTGGCTGTGAATTCAAAGCGTAGCGCATAGGTGAATTCCATACCTTCTGGATTTGTAAGAATAAGGCCTGCGCCTGATCCATCTGCGCATGAGGATCCATCGGTGAACAGTGTCCAAGGTTCTTGTAGGTCCGTTTTAGCTGCAGATGTTGGGCTGTCGCTATCTGGCTTCTCCACGATAAAATCGGCTAAGACTTGTCCTTTGATTGCAGTGCGCGGCCTGTACGAGATGTTGTACTCACTTAGCAGTACACTCCATTTTTGTAAGCGTCCTGATGCATCCGGTTTGGAGATAACTTGTTTAATTGGCTGATCAGTGATTACTGCTATTGGATGCACTTGAAAGTATCTGCGCAGTCTTTTGGATGCGAACACTAGAGCCAAGACCAGCTTTTCCATAGCACTGTAGTTAATCTCTGTTTTCTTCAAGGCCTTGCTTACAAAATATATGGGTGTCTGGACGGAGTCTCTGTCTGTCAATAGTACTGCGCTAACTGCTCCATGGGTTGCTGATAAGTACATGATTAGTTCTTCCCCTGGTCGCGGTGCGACGAGTTTGGGAAGAGATGCCAGATGGTGTTTAAGTTGTTGAAAAGCTTCTTCTGCTTCGCTAGTCCAGCGAAAGTCTCCCTTTTTTGTGCACTTCGTGAGTGTTTTAAAGAGGGGAAGGGATTTGTCCGCTGACTTAGATAAGAAGCGATTCAGCCCTGCTAACTTTCCATTTAGTGACTGGACTTCTTTGAGTGTGCACGGGGAGGGGAGATCAATAACAGCCTTTGTCTTCTCTCGGCATGGTTTGATTCCATCGGGTTCTATCAAATATCCGAGGAACATGCTTTCAGTTGCGCCAAAGGTGCACTTTTTTGGATTCAATTTCATGTTTATCCGCCCCAACGTTCGGAATGTTTCCTCGATGTCGCGCACCAATTCGTCCTCTGTATGGCTTTTTATGACAAGGTCGTCAACGTAGACTTCCAAGTTGCGGCCTACTTGTTTTTCGAAAGCTGTGTCCACCAGCCGTTGGTATGTCGCGCCTACGTTCTTTAAGCCAAAAGGCATTTTTGTGTAGCAGTATACCCCTTGACTGGTGTGGAAAGCTGTTTTTTCTTCATCCTCCACTGCCATTTGGATCTGATGGTACCCTTTATATGCGTCTAGGAAGCACTTGAAGGGGTACCCACATAAGGACTCGACCTTCCAGTCTATCTCTGGCAGTGGATAGCAGTCCTGCGGGCATGCTTTGTTGAGGTCCGTGAAGTCCACGCACATCCTCCAACTACCATCGCTCTTCTTTACCATAACTGGGTTTGAAAGCCAGTCGTGGTAGTACACTTCGCGCCTGATGCCCGCGTCTACTAACTTGTGTACTTCTTCCAAAATAGCCTTTGCACGATCTGGTGCCTGGCCGCGCTTCTTTTGTCGTATTGGAGGGTATCCTTGTCGGATTTGTAACTTGTGCTCTGTGATAGAGCGAGGTACTCCCGTCATATGCTTTGGTTCCCATGCAAAGATGTCTAGATTCTTTTGCAAGAGTGCGCATACGGCTGCTTTACCTTTGTCAGATAAAGATCCTCCAATCGAAACTTGTTGTTCCGGATAATCTGGGTGAATAGCGACCTTTAAATTTGGCGATTTTTCCCTGCGCTGTTCTGGAATAGTCTCCGCTTCAGTTGTTACTGCGATGCATTCTCTTGGTGGTACCGTTGTGTTGTAGAGAGTGACCACTCCTCCTTTAACTGGGAATTTGAGCATTCCGTGTGCTGTGGATGGTACTGCGCGCATGGATGATATTCCCGGTCTTCCAATTATACCATTGTATGGTGAAGGAGACTTTATTACCATAAAATTTATCCATGTCGCGGTTGAGTGTTGTTCATCTCCTACGACCACCAATAAGCGTAACTGCCCCATGGGCCAAATCTTTTCTCCTGTGAATCCTGTTAGTGACATTGTAGCTGGTGTCAACTGACTTTGGATTTCAGGTCGCAGCCTTTTGAAGCAGTGATCATACATAATGTCTGCGGATGCTCCTCCATCAATATACATGCGGTGGATGTCGTGTCCCCCTGTATGTATTTCAATGGTCAGAGGTTCCACGACTGCGTTGTCCGCAGCTATTGTAGGGAAGGATATCTCTTTTTCTGGAGAGAATTTTTGGCTGACTTTTTGCTTTATTTTGCGCTGCCATGATTGTATCATGTATATAGTATCAGCCTTTTCCTTTGGGGGTTCTTTCTTGCCTCCATTTCTCTGTCTCTCTTTTCCTTCCTTGATGTTTTTTACGAGGTGGTCCATCCTTCCTTCTCTCACTAATTTTTCGATTAGTTGTTTCAGTTGGACGCACTCGTTAGTTGTATGGCCCTTTTGGCCGTGGTACTCGCAGTATCCACTACCTTGGCGTTTTTCTTCTGCCGTTTTAATTGGTGGTGGTTTTGGGAAGTTCGCACCTTTTGTTGCAAATATCTCCCTTGGAGTTTTAGTGAGAGGAGTATATTTGTCGTTGTCTCTTCCACTGCGGTAGTTCCTGCCGCGGTTATTGTTTTGATCGTTGGATTGTCTCCGCGGCTGTTCTTGTTGCCTATAGTTTGAATATCCTTTTTTGCTATCCGCAGCAGCTGCTTCTCCTTGTATAAAGGATCTGGTGCGTTTTGTGAGTTCATCGAAAGACTGTGGAACTCTATCATTGAGCTTTCGGATGAGTTCTGGATTATTAATTCCATTCATGAACCCTAAAATTTTTAGTATTTCGGGACATGCTTTGACTTGTATGCACTCATCCTTGAAGCGCTCCATAAAGGCGCTGGTTGATTCCCCTTGCCGTTGCTTCACCCTTGCCAATTCTACAGGATTTTTAGCGCACTTCTTTCGCTGGGTGAAGTTGTGGCGGAATGCTTTTCGTAATTCCTCAAATCCACCAATGCTCCTACGTGGGAGTTTGCTAAACCATGTGCGCGCGTTTCCTACTAACGTGGAATTAAACATGTGGCACCACACAGGTTGTGGCCAATTTTCGATTGTTGCGGCTGACTCGAAAATTTTTAGGTGATCGTCAGGATCACCTGTTCCATCATATGTTTTTACGTTAGCGGGCGTGCGCCTGCGTTTGTGGTCTGAGTAATCGCTGATGCGTCGCGTAAACGCGTCAATTTTCTGGCGTCGCCATGGGAGGGACATATCTTCATTCTCCTCCTCGCGACGTCTTCCTCTTGACTTCCAATGTCCTGTTTCTTTGTCCTCGTTGTCCGAGGAGTCGCTGGAAGAAGAGTAGTCTCGCTTTCGGCGTTTGCGCCGGCTTCTTTCAGAAGAAGAGCCTGAGGGATCTCTGCTTGGGGATCTCCTCCTCCCCAACCTATCTTGTATTCGCCTACTTTCAGGTTTGGAAGATCCTTGGCTTGGCGAATGTTGAGGCCCTAATCGATCGTGTATTCCCCGACTGCCAAGTCTGGAATGGACATTGGTGCGCCTACCGCTGTCTCCAGAATTTTGTGAGTCAGGTACCGCACCTAACCTATCATGGACAGAGGTACGTTCTGTACTTCTTCCTCGCGGGTGGCGTGGTGGTGATGGTTCGCGTTCTGGACCAAGATTAAGTCGGGCTTGTAGGTCCGTGTTTGCTCTTCTTGTTGCTTCTTCTTGCATGAGGGCAATTAATGTTTCATAATTTTGGGATACAAAGTTCCCCAAAGTCAGATCCGGTGCGTCCTCAGTTGTTGCAAGAATTTCTTCCTCAGTGTTAGGCGCCCTGTTCCGTTCAGGAGCGCCTGGCGGCACAGTGTTGTTCACTGCGGGTGTGGCCTGATGAGGAGTGGTGAAGAGGGTGCGTTGGAGTTCCTCAACGCTGGGGACCTCTAAAGTAATCCTGGGTAGTTCTACCGCTGGGGGAGGTTGGGTTGTCCCTGCCTCGTGGTGACCAGGTGTGCTGGTTGTCCCAGCGACTTGTCTGGAGGTTGGATCTTGTTGATTCTTCCTCAGATGGTCACGTTTTTCTGGCTGCGGAGTCCGCTGGCTCGAATTCTTATGTTTCGTCATTCTAGTTCTTAGTAGGGTCCCACGGATGGCGCCACTTGTTGATACAAAAGTTGGGCGTACCTGGTTGTTGGGCTTTGCTCTTATATCAATTCGTTCCTTAGCACTTTGTTATCTACGTACTAAGAAAATAAACAACACCGTTAGGCTTATCGAGGGATTGTCTCCCCCGATTAGACTCCGGCGTGAGAGTAAGTAATCGAATTTAGGTTTTGGTTGAAGAGTTTAGGGATTATGTGAATCGTACCTTAAACGGGAATCGTATGATTCTATATATAGGGCTAAGAAACCGTGTTTCTTGCTCCTTACTCTTCGCACGCATGGTGCTTATCCGAGGTAAGGATATCTATTCCTTGAATAGATAATCCTTATCGTGTACCAGGTGGGTTAGATTGGGCCTTTGTGCTTCATGAGCCCAAAGTATTAATACTGCGTCCCATACCATTTGTCATGGTAGCCCATTCGTGATGGGCTTAAGTGTAAGTAATGTCTATCATTTGGGCTTGCGGCCCAAATATAGGCTATACGTCATCACCAGGCTTGTGATGATGTTGCTTTTGGCAAGCAAACAAATCGGTTTTGATGATGTTATTTCCATAAGTGCAATTTGGTATAGATTCGAATCCCGGGAGCCTTTGAGAATATAAACGCCTTCAAGGGTACGAACAATACACGAATGTTTCCGAAATGCCACCTCTAAACCGCTATCACAGAATTGACCAATACTAAACAAGTTGTGACCCAGTCCTTCGACAAAGTAGACACATTGAATTGTGACCTTATCATGAATGAGATCTCCATAATCGGTGATTCTAGCTACGTGATCATTCCCAAAATGCAGTATACCTAAGAATTTGGCAACGAAGTTCTTGAGCAGTGCCCTGTTCCCAGTCATATGCCAGGTGTACCCCGAGTCGAGGTACCAGAGGCACACTTGGACAAGCTGCACATCAAAGCAAGACACATAAAATTGTGAATCCGCTGATAAAGTGGTTCCACATAGTTAGACAATAAAGAATCACCTAATGGATTAAATTTAGAAACAGGAGGCATGGTAGGTGATTCTTTCTTCTTAACTGGTTGCCATCTATACCCTACGTGTTTAAACACTCTTCCAGTAGGAACCCAATTAAAGCATGATCTCGGGTTTGAGTCATAGTGATCTATATTCTTGCCCTTAGGAATCATTGGCTTTTGTTGTTGATGCTTAGTGTTTCTTGGCTTCGATGTATTAGTCCTAGTGGTCTTAGCATTCATGTTCACACAATTCATATTAGCATGCACACATTTATTTGAAACCGAATTAAGAGGAACCGAATTAGAACAAGCATTCATGCTTTTAGAAGCATCAGATCCATGCATTTTAATGTTATTACATTCATCCATTCGCTTGGAGTGTTTTTCATTGAAAGCATTAAAATATCTAGGCTTTTCTACAACTTGAGGTTGAGAGGCTCTGGTCTTCCAAGCGTTATTCTTAAGTGGTCTCTCCCTGCTACAAGTAGTTTCTAAACCTGGACCAACATGCAAATCTTTGTTAGGAGATTTTGAATATTAATCATCTTGAACTAAAATATGTTTCTTACGGTTCTTAAACATGTGTTTCCTTGACTCTTTGGGATTCTTTTCTACTGGGGGAGGAGTCAAAGAACACATTGGTGCATCTAGAGGTGTAGCCTTGCTAAGAAATGCTTGCATCCTAGCTTTTTCTAATTCTTTCTTATAAAGCATATCATTTGTACCATAAGGTTCACACTTAGAAGTAGAAGCAACATGGTACATACCAGGAGCAAATACTTTAGGATTAGTTAAAACCTCTTTATGTTTTGGCTCAAGAACATGAGTTTGTTGCTTTGAAGAAGCCAAAAATGTTGGTTGATTTGAAAAGTATGAAAATTTGCATTCTCCAACTGGCTTTTTGAAGCAAACTCAATATTGGTTTTTGTCAAATCAAGCACTTTACATTTGAGTTCCTCATTGTCTTTTAAGATTAGTTTCAAAGAATTTTCGTAGGAAAGCTTGTCATACTTGTTTTCTTCAATCTTTCGTTGCCAATTTGATTCGAATATCAAAGATTGTTTTTCAATTTTGGCAAACGAATTTTCAAATTTTTCATTTTGACAAGACAATTCCTCGTTCAACTCAACATTCTTTTGCAAACACTGTTTTAGACTCTCTTTTAAAGCAAGGTTTTCCATTTCAAGTTACGTTTGTTGATTTTCTAAAGTCGCAATTTTCTCCTCATTTAGTGCGAACACTGGTCTGATTGATTCGAATTGATTTTGAAAATATTCCTTTTGAATGTCCGAATTTAATCAAATAAGATCGTATTCATCTTCAAGAGATGTTACGTATTTCAAATCATTTTGCATTTCAGTCATCGATGTCTCTTTAAAGACTTTAAGTTTATCGTCAATACTTTTCACGGGAGGCTCGATAAATAATTTTATCTGTTTCTTAACTTCCCTTGAGACATCTATTTTGTAGGAATTACATCTCACAAGTTCATCAGCTATGAACTCTTGCTTCACACGAATAGTTCTTAGCGATAGACTTATTTGATTCCTGAGATGACAAAAGGTTTTTCTTGCTAAACTCTCATAATTGCTAGAGTGATATGGATTGACCGTAGGTACATCCACATGTTTCATAGCATTTTTTGGTTTTTGTTCAAGAGCATTTTCTTTATTAATCACGCCATAATCAGTACTAAAATAAGAGAAATTGGTTTTCTTTTGTTTGACCATTAAACGTTTTTGGTTTTCCTCATTTGAGATGTCATTTGGAACAAACATGTAATCTTTGAATGTGTCACGTCTCATATATTCAGAATTATACAAACTTGGTGCTTTATGTTTGACCATTTCAAGATAAGAAGGGTTAGAGAAACCAAGTCCCGGTCTTAGATCCAAAATAGGATCAGATTTAGGAAGATACATGTGCATAGTCTGAGGAGTCTGACCGGTAGTGAAAATTTACAATTCAGCTTTAGTTAATCGTTGAATACAATTAGCTTTCTCTTCTTTAAGTTTAGAAACTTTATTTTCAAGATTCTTTTTGCTTTTTTCAAAACTTGTGATATTTCTCTTAAGAGAAAAAATCTCATCTTAAAAATCTTGAATTTGTCGTTTTAGCACTAAAGGCCGTTCAAACTTCTCTTCATACAACATGTACTTGATTTTCTTTTCTAAGGAAACACTTTTATCATGTTCAAGTTTTATCAAGTTAGCATAATTTGTAATCTGTGTTTGAATAGTGGCATAGTTTTGAAGCATATCAACATGATCTTGACTTGTTGATACATGATTACTATTGGTACTATAAGCAGATAACTTAGGTGTAGCACTTGTAGATGTTGCGCTACTTGTGTTAACTTGAGTTGTCATGCTAGTGGTACTAATGTGACCATGTATAAATTCATCAAGATCATCATTATCACAGTCATCAAAGATGTGTACCTTGTTTCCAAGAGTGTCACCATCTTCAGCATATGTGTCTTAGCTAGGAGTTGAATCATCATCCTGAGCTTCAAGATCATGTTCCATTAAATTATCCATGCTAGCCACTTCTTCAACATGAGCCATGAACACCATGCTTGGTCCAGAAATTTCTTCTTCATCATCTTCAGAGTCAACTAGAAATTCTAGCAATTCCTTTTCAAGAACTTGACCTGATTCTTTCATTAGGGCGATTTCCATTTTCTTCTTGTAATATTCAGAGTCACGAGTCTTTCCCCCTAGGTTGCTGCTTGAACAATCAGAGAGATCACTTGTGTTGATGTCGTTGAGTGAGTAATCTTTGAGACTATTGCCAAGTTTGACAAGTCCTTCAATTAGTGTATGTTCACTCACATCCATATCACATGAAGGGTTCAAGGGATTAGCCTTTTTGTTGAAAGTGATTGATCTTTCATATTCATTATGAGAGCTGTTAAAAGGAATTATTGAAATTGATTCAGAAAAAAGTGTTTGCATTCGGTCCATGTAGAAATGGATACCATTCCTAAGATTATGTTTCATGAGTTGATGTTCTTCTTTGTTGTGTAATGATTCAAGTTCTCGCCACATGTCATGAGCATTGTGATGTTGATCCACAAGTGAAACCAGTTCATTAGGAATAGCTAACATGATAAAATGTTTAGCTCTGAAATCAGCAAGGTATTGCTTAAGTTCATCATCATTCAAATCATTTTGTAATCGTGGGATAGTGAAAGCTGGATGACTTGGATTAGCAATTTGTTTCATAAGATAAGGACCATTGTTGATGGAGTTTAGCAAGCATGCAGCATCATCAAAGTGACTCAACCATGCTTTGAACCTAAATGCCCATGTAGTGTAATTTCCAGGAAAAAGCATTGGTGGTCTTGTAGATGAACCCAATATCATACTAGCATAACATGAATCATGATTAGTAGACATTGTGATAATGGATCTTTGATATGAGATGTTGTTTTGTTTTGAGTGAGGTGTTTTAGTTCGTTTGAGTAGTGATGGTTGAATGTTTGGAGAATTGATCTAGTGCAATGAGTGTGATCAAAGTCTTTTACAAATTTTAAATCTTTTTGAGGGATTTGTTAAATTATAAAAGTCTTTAGGTCAAAGTATCGCAATAGAGTCTCATGAACATTAACTATCGCAGCTTCTGGTGAAAACTGGGCAGAGTTTTCTTTCGTAAAAGGTGGGTAATAGTAAGTCTCGTAAAAGCCAATGTCGCAGAGTCTTAGAAGTATCACACATATACAAGAGTGATAAGGCGAAAAGTGTACGGCTTTTAGGGGGTCATTTAAGCCCAAAGTCGAGATTATTTGATCAAATATTGCCCTAAATCGTTTCTTTTGTCATTTTAGGTACTTTGGAGAAGAAATCTGGAAAAGGAAGCATTTTGGACGTTTTTGGAACGAAAAGTGAAGAAAACGGCAAAGTCTCCAAATCAAGCTGGAAACGGTACCTGACGGCTTCAAGATCTACAAAGTGACGCCATCACTCGTTGAAGAAGAGGTAGACACTTTTACACTTGACGGGCCAGAAAGTTTTCAATCGTCACGTGTAATTTCACCAAGGCCGTCACGTTATAAGACAACAAGAGACGTCCTAGAAGACTTTTGAAGGTGACTGCGTCAGGATTTAACCTGACGACGTCAGATGATATAGAGTGACGACATCAGGAAAAAGGCTTGCACAAGAAGAAACCTTAGTGAAACCGTCACAAGATAATCAAGACAATCACAACTCGCGCGCGGTAGCCGTTACTGTTTTGGCCATAACTTTTGCATACGAACTCGGATTTAGGTGATTCAAAAGCCCACGCGAAGAGGACGAAAAAATCTTTGATTTGGTAAAAATGGCGGGCTAACGCCGTCACTTCTTAGGGATAACGCCTTCAAGCCTTGCTGACAGAAACATTGCCTATAAATATAACTTCATAACTTCACTTTTTGTAAGCCCGCAACCCTAGGTCCGATTTTAGGGTTAGGGTAGGCGTTTTTCCAGCAACTTAGAGGGTTTCAATTACTCCATAAACATCTTGTATTGGTTTGTGTATTCTATCTTAATTATGTCTTTCATTGTTATTGTTGATTGTTCTCCAATCATCATGCTTGGCTAATTCACCTTGTGTCTACTTATGATTGTGTGAAACTTGTATATAATTGATTAGATCTTATTGATTCCTTGTTGATGTTTGTGTCTATCTTCATCAATTAAGGCGTGACACTTCAATAGGTCTAGTTGATTTAGTTTATAATTCTTGGTTCCTATTGTTTCTTGTTTTGATTGAATGTTTATCGATGTTAGGCTTAAGAAAACTGGAAAACTTCCTATTGGTAACTTGCTTGAATGTCTTAAGAAACATGATCAGATGTGTACTACGATTAATTGTTTGTATTTAATGCATAAGTAACTACTAAGGAGGCCATGTTACGAGCTAGTAGTTGGCTCGACATAGGAAGAGGTAGAAGCTTATAGAGTTGGGGAAGATCGTACACGGCCCCACGAATGGTATTAAGGAATACAACCCGTCAATTAAAATAAGGTTAACATTCAATAGGTAGAATTGGATAGCTAGCAAGGAGTAATACATCATAGGTAGACATGCTTCACTTCCCTTGTAGAACCCTAGTTTACTTTTCTTGCGCGTTAGTTTAATTGGTAGCTTTTGGGTTAGTTGGTTAGCAACTAATTCCGCCCCTCCTTCCAAAACTAAGATTTTTACTTGCTTTCCATAAAATATAAAAATACAAAAAGAATCACCCCTCACCTGTAGAACTAGTTAGATTAATTCAATCCTAACGAACACTATTCTTTGGGTTGAACGATCAATCCCCCGGTACTTGCCACTTTACTATACTACAACGGTCAGGTACACTTCCTGGTGGGGATTGCAAGCCTCTTGAGATCCCTTGAGAGGTAAAACCTTTTGCGAGGGCGCAATCCCACGCATCAAAGAGCTATAGCAGAAGTCCAATGTGATCCGAGCAGAGTTTTCTTTCGTAAATAGTGGGTAACAAAAACTTTCGCAGAGAAAGTATCGCAGCCAATTCTTTCGTATCACACAAACTCTTATCACAGACAACTATCGCGGAATCCACAACCCTTGTATCGCGGCCTAAGCCCTTGCGATGCGAGCAAAACAATGCGAACAAAATCTTAACCCCTACGTTTACGAGCAAAAAATACACTTATACAAAAACCTTAAAACCACAAAAATCAGCCTAGATCTTCACTATATACTTAGAAACTATGAATATAATGATGAAAAACTCTTTCTTTTTCAGAAATAAGTTATCCTAACATACATATAACAAGATTAACCACGTAAATGAGTAATCTAATCACTACATATGAAGCATAAGCTATTTTAGAGAGAGAAAGTGAAGATCACCAAGAAAAACAAAGCTTCTAAAGACAAGAGAAGATTAAACAACACTAAAACAATCACGACAAGAAACAACGATTCATATTTGGCTCTTGATACCAATTATTGTACCAATAATATCACGTCTACAACTAATAGAAATATGTAAAGTAGGTGTGAGCACTTTAGAGAGAAGAGAGAGAGAGAGAGAGAGAGAGAGAGAGAGAGAGAGAGAGAGAGAGAGATAACAAAAGTCTCGCATTGCTTGAACATAGAACACACACCTCATAACCCATGAGGTAGGGGTATTTATACCCAACGTTTAGTCAAGCCTCCATCGCGGATATACAAGTTCCGCGATGGTAAACTTGTGTCACACACATCTAATATTACACAACATACCCTATACTAAGATAAAATATAAATAGAAGTCCCTAACAAATGATTTACACTTTTCGTGTTTCAACAAACATAACCGCGTGCTTCATGTTTTCTATATTGCTTCTGGTCTTAAAACATTAATAAGTTCAATTTATATAGGGTGCGGGTTTGGGATGTGTGGCTGGCCTCCTCCCGTTAACATATCATGGGTTGCCTATATGATCTAACATGAGTATTATGAAATGTAAGGTGTTAATAGATTGGTTCAAGTCTAGTTTATCAGGTCCGAAAGCAAATCTTTTATCTATATGTGGTCGTCTAACTCTTATCAAATCGGTGTTAGAGAGCCTTGGAATTTATATAATTTTCAAGGTTCCTGAAATAGTAATAAAGGTACTCGAAATTTTGTGTGCTACATTTTTTAAAGGGGCTACTTAGGACAATAAGAAGATTGAATGGATTAAATGGTCGAATGTTTTAGCTTTGTTTGACAAAGGAGGTTAAGGAGTGGGAAGTCTTAAAACTTTCAATTGTTCTCTCTTATTAAAGTGGAGATGGCATTTGTTAAAGAACCCGGATGCATTGCGGGTGAAAGTGATCAAATCTATTTATGGGGTTGTAGCAGGGATAGATAGAAATGGGTGCCAAACACATGGTTGATGGGCTAGGATTGTTGGCTCGATAAATCATCTTCACTCGAGTGGTCTTGTTCCTCTAAGTTCTATTCGATACAAGGTGGGGGACAGATATATGATTCTTTTTTGGAAAGATACATGGTTAGGAGATACGCATACACCTCTTTATGATTGTTTTAACAGATTGTTCCACTTGGAGAAAAACAAAGACAGCTTGGTTCGTGATCGCATTTCCTATGGGTCTTGGACGTGAGATTGGCTTAGACCGATCAATGTTGGGAGGTCGCAAGTTGATTTCATCCGTCTTTTAGAGGAGATCGGAGTCTGTGGAGGTGGTTCAAAGTGGTGATGCTTGCATGTGTTCTCTTTCTCTCGATGGTAAATTTTCAGTGAGTAGTGTGAGACACCATATCGACAATTGCATGCTTCCTTCTAGGTCTCCATGTAAGAGATGGTGTAAGATTATTCTGTGAAAGGTAAATGTTTTTATGTGGCGTTTATTTTTGGATAGGTTGCCCCATCGTTTAAACTTGTCTTCTCGAGGATTGGATATTCAGTCGATTATGTGTCCGATTTATAACGAGCAAGTGGAGTCTATCGATCATGTATTCTTCTCTTGTACACGGTTTGGATGGTTTGGAGGCTTATTCTTTTATGGAGTGGCTTAAAGATCCCGGTTTTGAACTCTCTTGGGCGGGATAATTGAGTCTTGGCACGCTTCAAAGGAGTCTAAAGATCGTGCATATGTCATTTTTGCTGCGACTTGTTGGGTGTTATGGCGATATCGAAATAATGTCACTTTCAACTCTCAGTGTTTGAGAAAGTGTATCATTTTTTATAACATTTGTCTTTTCTTTTTTTTCTTAGCTTAAGTATAAAGATAAAGCCGGTAGTAGTTAGAACGATTAGTTAAATTCGCTTTTGTAATTTGTTAGCTTCTTTCTAGTTTTTCTTTTAATATAAACCGTTGTTAAAAAAATTAAAAGGAAATAAAAGAAGTGAGTGATAAACACCGATGATACAACCATGTTACTATGTGATGATTCTTTATAAATTTTGTGGAAAATTTTTATTTTTTATTTTTCTGAAATGCTATTTTCACATCAAATTTATAAAATAAAATTCATATAATAATGTATGAATATCACTTGTTCAATCAAAGCAATTATGTAAATGAAAAAAAGTTATTTGATTTGACAATTAATTTTAACACATTATTGCGTGGAGATTTTCTTATAATTTTTTTTTTTAAATATAGCATAACGTTTTGATTTAGCTCTATATTTGAAAAGATGTGCTAAAGCCACACAAATTTCACAAAACAAAATCTACATAATGATGTCTTAGTCACTATTGGTTATACACTGTATTTTGTGACTTTTATTTTATAAAAATTATTTGATTCTAGCAAATCTTTTATTCAAAAGAACCGATGAAGAAAGGAATTGACCGATCTGGGTACCAATAAAAGTTGCATAATTGACTAGTAAATGGAGAGAGTTATGCAGGCACGGTTTACTAGGATTTATGAGCACGAGGCAAAACATGAAGAGAAAGATAAGCATGAGTGGTAGTAAAAAAAAAAAAAAAAAAAAGACGGTGAAAAAAAAGTTTCTTGTTACACGTTGCTAAAATAAATGAAAATGAAGTTCGAAAACTAGCTTGAGCAAATGCATTTTTGAGAGGAATTGCGCCAATATATAATGATCTTGTGTTGCGTCACAATTGAGCTCCAGACATGCATTGTGTTGCCTTGCGTCGCAACTCGCTTTAGAAGTCTTTTATGTATAGTCCTTTTTCATTATTTTTTACAGCGTTCATGGCAAATTTGTTTTTTCTTTTAGGTTACATTATTCAAGTTATTATATGATGTTATGATATTGAGTTTATTAAAAAGAATTAGTCGGATACCCGCGCACAGCTGCGGCGAAAAATATAGTAATATGGTTAGTAAATGAATTGCTAGCCCAACTCTCCCCGCAATTCCCTACCCGCTTAGTGAATTCGTTTCATAACACTCCGAACGTATATGTGTTTGTTTGGGTTTTTCGTAGCTTTCTCGTGACATCATTATTACCGTATATAGAAATATCCTCGCAATCTCTTTCCCGTCAAACACTCACCCAAAAGTATATGATTTTAACGAATCAAGATTGTATTGATTGAAATAAAGGTTAAAGTTGTAAAATTTTGAATAAAAAACCCACTAAAAATCTACAAAACTAAAAACTTGTAAAAATATATCAAAATGGATGTTGAATTAAAGAGCACAAAATTTTTGAAAATATGGTGAAATTAGATAACAAAAAATAAATAAATAAATAGATAAAAAGATAAATAAATATGAATTTTAAGTTGGGAAGTGACACATGTCATCTTATTATTAGAGCTCCTTATCTTAATTTTTGATTATGAGTTAGGCTTGGAGTTAGTTGAGAAGTGACACATGTCACCTCATGATTGGAGCTCCTTATCTTAATTTTTTGTTAGGAGTTAAGCTTGTTTTATCCATGCATTATATAGTAGCATGGATGATATTCACATAGGATTCAATTTGATGTTATCAAAATTCGTTTGTTTGCTGTGGCCAATTACTAATATGACTCGTCATCATTTGGTATCAATGTTTTTGGTGCAAGTGGCCGATTGGATACATCGATGAAGTGAAAAACCTATTATCATGACGTGATACAAAGATTGAACGTCTGCGACAATGAGTCCCGGAGTTCGATCGGAAGGAATCCTTTATATATGTAGTCTCAGAAAGCATGTCGAGTTGTTTTCAGAGAGTGTTGGTTATTTTGCTCAAACTATCATGATCCATTATGTAGTTTCGAAAAGCATATTGCATCGTTTTTTTTTTATTCCGTTAGTAAGATCCATCTAAATTATCACAGTTTCTTATGTAGTCAAGAGATGTGAGTTTCGGTTCCTAAGTTTATCGGTAAGTTCAAACCATATTATAATGGTTTTCGTGGTGACTATCAAGATGAACCTTTGTTGGCAAAAGAAACTAAACCTAAGCCTTTTTCTAGCATCTACGGGGAAACGGAGTATCATTTGTTAACACCTATCCTGTTTTTCAAGCATACTCGAGGTTGAGTCTTTTTCAAATGATGAAAGATGATCCAGATTTGATAGAAGATCAAAACATGCATTGCGTCACAATGCCTTTGTGCTGCACTGCAACTGGGCTCCAGAAACATTATTGTCTTTTTATCATGTTTTAAGTTTTTTCTTGTTAGGTTTATAACGAATATGTATTTTTTAAGTTAAGATAACTTTCTTTTAAGTTATTATCTAGTTAAATACTGATTTATTTTATAGATATGATGTTATGATATTGACCAGGGCTGATCAATGGATTTCGGAGGCCCTGTGCGGTAATGATAAGAAGACCCGTGCATGTTTGACGAATTCTAATGTACAAAACAAAGATTTGTCGACTTTTTCATTCTCAAACATGCAATTTTTAATCTTATATTTTGCCTATGATCACATAACATTGTTTCATAATAAACTTATCCAATGACTTATCGAATATATAAAAAGAAGGCTTATAAAATTGAAGACCTTTTTGCAGCCACCCCATTTACAAAGTTCACCGCCTCTGATGTTGACTTTGTGAGAAAAATTGTACACGATTGATATCGAATTTGATGTTATTTGAACTCATTTATTTTGTGTATGGCTTATTTAATCGTGAGCCACAAAAAGTCTTTTGGATATCTTCTTAATGCACCTTTTGTTATATAGTGGGTTATATTTTCTTTTGTACAAATCACGTGTTATTTATGACGATAATAGTAAGGGGCGTTTGGTTGGAGAGTTTAAAATTTCAGAATTTTAAATTTTAAAAAATTTAAATTTTTGAAAATTTAAATACCTTCGCATGTTTGGTTGACAAAAATTTATAAGTATTTTTTTTTATTCTTTTAATATAAATTTCATAAATATTTTATTTAATAGTTTATAAAAAAAATAAATTGTGGAAAACTAGAAGGGGGGGTTGAATAGTTTTACGTCTTTTTAATTAGTTGTAAAAATAGTTTTAGTGTTTACTTAATTTTAAAACTTAGATTCAATAATATGTGATCTCAAGTATTGCACAATACAAACAAATATCAATACGAAATATATATCAATGATAAGTAAGAGATGGAAAGATCGAACCGCGAGACAAGAGATTTATAGTGGTTCGGCTACAAGGACACCTTCCTTGCCCTACTCCACTCCCCGAGCACCTAACTCGAGAGTTTTCTTCACTATATCAACAAGCTCCCTTATGGCGGAGAAAACCTTACACACCAATTTACACACCAATCTTCCTCGTCTCTTGAAGAATTTCTTGAATTCTCTTACGGCCATTGCATATTCTTCATCTTCACTCTCGTCACTTGAGTCACTATCATCACAAAGTTCCTTTTTGGCTTTTAGAGCAACGGATTTGACTTGTTCTTTCTTGACTTTAACCGTTTTCAAATCTTTTCTTATAATTTCTTCATGGACCTTCAAGTTGCCAATAAGCTCATCTAGTGACAATGTCATCAAATTCTTTGATTCTTCAATAGCCGTGACTTTAGCTCGCCATTTCGGATGAAATGCCCTAAGAAATTTCCTAACACAATTTTTACTAGAAAATGTCTCATCAAGTGCTTTTAAACTTGTGATAATGGTGTTAAATTTAGCAAAAGGATTATCAATTGATTCCTCTTCCGGAATCGTAAATTGTTCATATTGTTGTACAAGAAGATCTATTTTGTTATCTTTAACTTAACTATTACCTTGGTGAGTGATTAGTAAAGAATCCCAAATTTCTTTTGCGGTTTTACACATAAAAATTCTTTCATATTCTTTGCGTGGTAACGCATTATAAATAACCATTTTAGCCTCATTATTTTTTCCTAGTTTCTTTTTCAAATCATCATTTTGTTTTTCAAAAGCTACAATTTCATCCATTTTAGTTTCAACATTATATTGAATAGGGGGAAAATCACCAAAGGTAATAATATGCCAAAGATCAAGATCTTTTGATTTCACATAGGTTTCGAATCTATTTTTCCAATATAAAAATCCATCACTTTCAAATAGTGGTGGTCTTTGTATAGATTGCCCTTCTAAATATTTTTCAGATTCCATAGATCGTTACAAGTTTTAAAATACAATATATTTTAAAATTCTTGCTAGACGTGGCTCCTGATACCAATTGTGGAAAACTAGAAGGGGGGGTTGAATAGTTTTACGTCTTTTTAATTAGTTGTAAAAATAGTTTTAGTGTTTACTTAATTTTTAAAACTTAGATTCGATAATATGTGATCTCAAGTATTGCACAATACAAACAAATATCAATACGAAATATATATCAATGATAAGTAATGAAATAAGTAAGAGATGGAAAGATCGAACCGCGAGACAAGAGATTTATAGTGGTTCGGCTACAAGGACACCTTCCTTGCCCTACTCCACTCCCCGAGCACCTAACTCGAGAGTTTTCTTCACTATATCAACAAGCTCCCTTATGGCGGAGAAAACCTTACACACCAATTTACACACCAATTTACACACCACAACACCTTCACACCTAAGTCACAACTTCTACACACCTTCTTCAAATCAATCTACTTCACAACTAGCTACTTTAACTCTATCTTCTTCACACCAATAGATTTCCTAGCTTTTCTTCTTCACACCAAGCTATCCACTAATCACACAATCTATATCTAACACAACTATCTACAAGCAAATATTCACAACAATCTTCACAAAGAATATGTAAATAATCTTGATGATACACCAACAACTTGGATGTGGAGATCACAACAAGTTGTAATACTTCTTGTCTAGGAAGATAGAAGTATTCTTCTCTTGCACTTGAGAGGATGGAAATTGGATCACTTTGAAACTAAGAATATATACACTTATGATCAAAGGATAAGAGAATAGAGAAATGGATCTAGATCAGAAAGTTTAGAAGTGCAAAAGGTGAAGAAAAAGTGTGAACTGATCCAGTATTTATAGGGGAGGAAAAACACTGTTCTGGAGCGTGGTCGGTCCCCTTAATTAGTAGCCGGTCCCCTTAATGATTAAGGGGGCCGCCTAAGGAATTAAGGGGGCCGCCCATATCAGAACATTGGTTTTTCTTGTCTTTTAGTGGGGAATATTTTTCTGGATAGAATTTGCCATTTGTGGTTGAAAATTTGAAATCATATATTTATTATGAATTAAACATATTCTTTTAATTCCAAAAGTAATTTTGTAAAAGATATAAGATGTTTAATACATTTTATAAAAATTCTAGTGATTAGAAAAATTTCCTTTGATCATGAAATGTAATAAACCCTTTGTTTATTCATACCTTAAGTGATATGGAAGCAAAGACCAATATTAAGCACTAAAAACTTGTTTACGTCATAAGTTTTAGATTAATGAGTTTATGCTTTGTAATTATCAAAACATAGAGACATTGTTAATATGCTAACAATGTTTTAAGACATTATTTATGTCAACAATCTCCCCCTTTTTGATGATTACAAAACCTTAAACTCATTAGGTCTAAAAAATAATTTTTAGACAAGAATTTAGAGTTTAACATTCTCTTCTCCCCCTTTTTGTAAAATCAAAAAGGTTAAAGCTCCCCCTTGATGTATACTCCCCCTCATTTGAGAGCACCAAGGAGATGAGCTAAGGAAATCTTGGCTACACAAAACATTAAAAGAGAGCAAGGCAAATATACATGCAAAACAATAGTTATAAAAATAGATTCATTCAAGCATCATAGAAAGCACTACAACATTTAATATGCTTAAGGCATATTAATCATAATAAAACAAATGAAAAGACATAGTCCTATATTGCCTGGAAAAAGCACTTGGACTTGCTTGCAACTCATGGTTGATTGTTTTATTTGCTTGAAGGATAACATAAGCATGAAGCTTAGATGTTTGATGGAGAGGGATATGGGGTGGAGTATGGAGCGGAAGAGGTGGATCTCACGATGTTGTATCGTGTTAAGGGTGGTATTGGATGATTACGAGTGAGAAGATATTCAATCCAAGAAATATCTTCACTCAAGTAGAGGATTTGTTTTTGAAGGAATATGCAACAAGGGCAAAAGTGAGTGTGGTTGGTAACTTGATCCAAATTGAGAGAGTGGGGAAGGCAATTTGCATAGGGTGATGATGGAGGTTGCCCTTTGTTGCGTTGTGCAAGATGCATAGCAAGGAGATCACTAAGATCATGGATTTGGTTTATTTCATCACGGAACTTTTGCTTTTCCGTGGCAATGTGAAGAGGATCATAGGTTTGGTATGGATGTGTTGGGTTTGTGTAGTTGGAATTGTAGTTTGATGGTTGACCAATGTTGTATGGTTTGTAAAGAGGATCAAATGAATGACCTTGTGGGTTTGAGGTAAAGTTTGGGAAGTAAGAAGTTGGAGGTGTTGAATGACTTCCAATTTCATTGGTTATGATGGATTTGTTTCGAGGGCTTTTTCTTCGCCAAACGGGTTTTTCCGTCATCCTTGCTAGCCTTGAGGCTTTTGATCTTGGTTTGTTTGGAGAGTTCATGATGGGATGAATGGATAGTTTTTAGGATTGGGGATATTTATAGTGTAAGATTTGTGTGTTTAAGGATGGATAAAGTTTGTTGGAAGATTGGGACAAAGTGTGTTGGTTAAAATTGGGAAATGTAGGTTGAAATGGGCTAAAAAGCAGAAAAGATTCTGTAAACCCGACCATCAGATGGCCGGTCCCCTTAATTAGGGGGCGGTCCCCTTAATGATTAAGGGGGCCGCCTTACAAAATTAAGGGGGCCGCCCATCTGGTGATTTCCAGGTTGCCAGAATTGGGTTTTTGGCAGAAAATTTGCAGAAAGGTTATGTGTTTGGATTAGAATTCAAGCAAGTTCAATTCTCTTAGGCAATATAGAGTCTAATCTAATCAAGATATAGCATGCATGCAAAAACATATAGGCAAAAGAGCAAATAATCAACACATAATAAGCAATAGGAGGTAAACAAAGGCAAGCATACTTAAGCTTCCTAAGGCACCTATCTTAGATTGAAGGCAAGAATAATTAGTGAGTGAAAAACTAGTGATGGATCAAGATGACACCATTATTAGTGAATTTGTCCTAGTGAGTGTCTATATGCAACAAATGTGGAGTTGTGATTGTTTCGACTCCTAGAAGCAAAAAGAAATAACGATCCTAAGAAACAATCCAAATAATCTCCTTGATTCAATTTTTGCTCGATCATGAATGTCAAAGACATATATTAGATTATATACCTTGACAATTTATGTGAGAGTTTATGCATAATTTTGAAATACAATGTTTTTAGAATTAGTCAACAATGCAAGGAAAATGATCTTCATGGGGTTCCTAGATTGTGAGAATAATTTTTAGAGAAAATTGATTGAGTTTTACAAAAATGTTTATGTAAAGAAAATAAGTTTTCCCAATCTTTAGTTTTGTGCGAAATAGGTTCCTAGACTCAGAAAAGGTGAAATGGAGGAAAAATAAATTTCATGCAAGTATAAATTTGAAGTAATTCAATATAATTTAGTCAACTTGTTCCATCATTCCTAATCCTAAACGCAAGTGGTTGAATAATTCACGCTTAAGGGGTTTTGTGAATATATCCGCAATGTTGTCTTCCGATGCAACCTTTTCTATAGATATATTTCCTTTTTGTACATTATCCCTAAGAAAGTGGTGACGTATTTCTATGTGTTTAGTCCTAGAGTGTTGCACCGGATTTTTACTTAAATCTATTGTACCTTTGTTATCGCACATAATGGGGACATTTTCTAACCTAATGCCATAGTCTACGAGAGCTTGTTTCATCCATAGTGCTTGTTGACATGCCTTTCCGGCGCTTACATATTCGGCTTCGGTGGTAGAAATAGCAAGAGCGGTTTGCTTCTTCGAAAACCAAGACGTTACACAACATCCCATAAACGTGCAAATACCGCTAGTGCTCTTTCTATCTACGTAGTCTCCCGCATGATCCGAATCCGCATAGACAATGGTTTCTATGCCGGATTCCTTAGGATACCATAATCCTAAGTGTATAGTGACTTTAATGTATCGGAAGATACGCTTAACCGCTTCTAGGTGAGAGGTTTTGGGATCCTCTTGAAAACGGGCACAAAGGCAGACACTAAACATGATATCGGGTCTACTTGCCGTCAAGTATAGTAAACTACCTATCATTCCTCTATACTTGGAGTTATCTACGGACTCACCTTCATCGTCCTTTGTGAGCTTTACCTCCGTAGACATGGGTGTTTTTATGGGTTTTGAGTCTTCTAGGCCAAATTTCTTAAGCATCTCCTTAATGTACTTAGATTGGTTAAAGAATATTCCATCTTCTAATTGTTTTATTTGTAATCCTAGGAAGAAGTTAAGTTCACCCATCATACTCATCTCGAACTCATCATGCATGATTTTGGCAAATTCATCACACATGTCTTGACAAGTCGATCCAAATATAATGTCATCAACATATATTTGAACAATGATGAGATTAGGGTCTTTCCTTTTAGTGAAAAGAGTGTTATCTACCATTCCCATGGAATAATCATGTTTAATAAGAAAAGCTTTTAATCGATCATACCAAGCTTTGGGAGCTTGTTTGAGTCCATACAAAGCTTTCTTTAACTTATAAACATAATCAGGTTTTGCGAAGTCAATGAATCCTGGAGGTTGTGCCACATATACCTCCTCATTGATAAAACCGTTAAGGAATGCACTTTTCACATCCATTTGGAATAACTTAAAATCTAGGGCGCAAGCATAGGCAAGTAATATCCTAATTGATTCTAGTCTAGCTACGGGGGCATAAGTTTCATCATAATCAATTCCTTCTTGTTGATTATAACCTTGGGCAACTAACCTAGCTTTATTCCTAGTAACTATTCCATTCTCGTCTAACTTGTTCCTATATACCCATTTGGTTCCTATGATAGTCATATCCTTTGGATTTGGGACTAGTTCCCAAACATCATTTGCCTTAAATTGATTTAATTCTTCTTGCATAGCTATAATCCAACTTTCATCCTTTAAAGCCTCGCTAATATTCTTAGGTTCTATTGCTGAGAGGAAACAAAAGAAGTTGTTTTTATCTTGGGCTTGTGACCTAAGGGTTCTTTGGTTAAGATGTCCTATTATATTATCTAATGGATGTGATCTAGATTCTTTAATATTAACGGTTTCGTTATTTTCTAAGTGAATGTCTTCATTATCATTTCCTATGGGTTTTGTTTTACTAACCTCAATGGCTTCATCTTCGATTAAATCATCATCTTCTAAAGGTAGCATTTTAGGAGGTGGTGGTGTTTCATCAAATGTTACATTTAGTGATTCCTCTACTTTCATTGAGTGTTTGTTAAGTATTATATATGCTTTACTATTTTGTGAGTATCCTAAAAATATTCCTTCATATGATTTTGGATCAAACTTAGTGAGGTAGTCCTTAGTGTTTAATATATAGCATTTACTTCCAAATACTCTAAATTAGCTTAAGTTTGGTTTTCTATTTCTTAATAACTCATAAGGAGTTTTTCCTAGAATTCTTCTAATTGATACCCTATTTAAAGTATAAGTCGATGTATCTACGGCGTGACACCAAAATTTTTGTGGAATGGATTGTTCATTTAACATAGTTCTACTCATTTCTTGTAGTGACCTATTTTTTCTTTCTACTACTCCATTTGATTGAGGAGTACGAGGAGCGGAGAAATTGTGAGATATTCCATTTAACTCACAATATTTTCCGAATTGTACTTCGTTATCAAATTCCCTACCATGGTCCGTCCTAATGGCAACTATTGAGCATCCTAACTTATTTTGAATCATTTTACTAAATATTTCGAATTTTTCAAAGGCTTGGGTTTTGTCACTTAAAAACCTAGTCCACGTGTATCGTGAGTAGTCATCTACTATTACTAAGGTATATTTGTTTCCTCCATAGCTCCGCACAGCGGATGGACCAAAAAGATCCATATGTAATATTTCTAGGCACCTAGTAGTGGATACTATATTCTTAGCTTTGTGACTAGCATGAGCTTGTTTTCCAATTTTACATGCATCACAAAAATGTTTGTCATATTTTAGATTAGGCAAGTTTCTAACTAATTCCTTAGAGGCCAAGGATTGTATTTGTTGCATGTTAGCATGTCCTAATCTCCTATGCCACAATGTGGAGTTTTCGTCTAGGGTCGTTAGGCATATCCTATCTTCAGGTTTGTTTCCTAGTTTCATAACATATACACCTCCTTTCCTAATACCTCTACCTATAATTTTTCCATTCTTAACTATTTCGCTATCTTCTTCGGAAAAGATAACTCTACATTTATTATCGCATATTTGGCCTACACTAAGTAAGTTATATGTTAAATTATTTACATGTTCAACATTTTCAATAGTAAGTGAGTCTTGAGAAATCGTACCTTTGCCAATAATTTTTCCACGCAAGTCATTACCAAAAATAACGTTACCTCCGTTGTATGCCTTATATGTAGAGAATAGCTTTCGGTTCCCTGTCATGTGCCTCGAGCATCCACTATCCTTGATCCATTCGTCAGGCTCCAAGACAATTCCAAGGCATATTTCGTCGGTTGCTTTTGCCATGAAACACTTTTCTTCTCTTGGTTTTTCCACTTCTTCTTTGTCACTATCACTCCATGTTCTACCAACAAATGCACCTTGATTATCATAACTTGGCGGCTTTAGACATTCACCAACGAGATGATTTGGACTTCCACATCTAAAGCATTTTCTTTTCACGTAATTGTCACTTCTATTTCTTTGGAACGATTTTCTATCGTCATGTGATGATCTAGTGAATCTTCCTCGTCTCTTGAAGAATTTCTTGAATTCTCTTACGGCCATTGCATATTCTTCATCTTCACTCTCGTCACTTGAGTCACTATCATCACAAAGTTCCTTTTTGGCTTTTAGAGCAACGGATTTGACTTGTTCTTTCTTGACTTTAACCGTTTCCAAATCTTTTCTTATAATTTCTTCATGGACCTTCAAGTTGCCAATAAGCTCATCTAGTGACAATGTCATCAAATTCTTTGATTCTTCAATAGCCGTGACTTTAGCTCGCCATTTCGGATGAAATGCCCTAAGAAATTTCCTAACACAATTTTTACTAGAAAATGTCTCATCAAGTGCTTTTAAACTTGTGATAATGGTGTTAAATTTAGCAAAAGCATTATCAATTAATTCCTCTTCCGGAATCGTAAATTGTTCATATTGTTGTACAAGAAGATCTATTTTGTTATCTTTAACTCAACTATTACCTTGGTGAGTGATTAGTAAAGAATCCCAAATTTCTTTTGCGGTTTTACACATAAAAATTCTTTCATATTCTTTGCGTGGTAACGCATTATAAATAACCATTTTAGCCTCATTATTTTTTCCTAGTTTCGTTTTCAAATCATCATTTTGTTTTTCAAAAGCTACAATTTCATCCATTTTAGTTTCAACATTATATTGAATAGGGGGAAAATCACCAAAGGTAATAATATGCCAAAGATCAAGATCTTTTGATTTCACATAGGTTTCGAATCTATTTTTCCAATATAAAAATCCATCACTTTCAAATAGTGGTGGTCTTTGCATAGATTGCCCTTCTAAATATTTTTCAGATTCCATAGATCGTTACAAGTTTTAAAATACAATATATTTTAAAATTCTTGCTAGACGTGGCTCCTGATACCAATTGTGGAAAACTAGAAGGAGGGGTTGAATAGTTTTACGTCTTTTTAATTAGTTGTAAAAATAGTTTTAGTGTTTACTTAATTTTTAAAACTTAGATTCGATAATATGTGATCTCAAGTATTGCACAATACAAACAAATATCAATACGAAATATATATCAATGATAAGTAATGAAATAAGTAAGAGATGGAAAGATCGAACCGCGAGACAAGAGATTTATAGTGGTTCGGCTACAAGGACACCTTCCTTGCCCTACTCCACTCCCCGAGCACCTAACTCGAGAGTTTTCTTCACTATATCAACAAGCTCCCTTATGGCGGAGAAAACCTTACACACCAATTTACACACCAATATACACACCAATTTACACACCAATTTACACACCAATAATTACACCACAACACCTTCACACCTAAGTCACAACTTCTACACACCTTCTTCAAATCAATCTACTTCACAACTAGCTACTTTAACTCTATCTTCTTCACACCAATAGATTTCCTAGCTTTTCTTCTTCACACCAAGCTATCCACTAATCACACAATCTATATCTAACACAACTATCTACAAGCAAATATTCACAACAATCTTCACAAAGAATATGTAAATAATCTTGATGATACACCAACAACTTGGATGTGGAGATCACAACAAGTTGTAATACTTCTTGTCTAGGAAGATAGAAGTATTCTTCTCTTGCACTTGAGAGGATGGAAATTGGATCACTTTGAAACTAAGAATATATACACTTATGATCAAAGGATAAGAGAATAGAGAAATGGATCTAGATCAGAAAGTTTAGAAGTGCAAAAGGTGAAGAAAAAGTGTGAACTGATCCAGTATTTATAGGGGAGGAAAAACACTGTTCTGGAGCGTGGTCGGTCCCCTTAATTAGTGGCCGGTCCCCTTAATGATTAAGGGGGCCGCCTAAGGAATTAAGGGGGCCGCCCATATCAGAACATTGGTTTTTCTTGTCTTTTAGTGGGGAATATTTTTCTGGATAGAATTTGCCATTTGTGGTTGAAAATTTGAAATCATATATTTATTATGAATTAAACATATTCTTTTAATTCCAAAAGTAATTTTGTAAAAGATATAAGATGTTTAATACATTTTATAAAAATTCTAGTGATTAGAAAAATTTCCTTTGATCATGAAATGTAATAAACCCTTTGTTTATTCATACCTTAAATGATATGGAAGCAAAGACAAATATTAAGTACTAAAAACTTGTTTACGTCATAAGTTTTAGATTAATGAGTTTATGCTTTGTAATTATCAAAACATATAGACATTGTTAATATGCTAACAATGTTTTAAGACATTATTTATGTCAACATAAATAAAAAATTTATAAAAAAATTGTAAAAATGTTATAAAAAAAGTTTATAAAAAATTTATAAAAAAAGTTTATAAAAAATTTTTAAAAAAAAAATTTATAAATATTTATAAAAAAAGCTTATAAAAAAATTTATAAATATTTTATCATAAATATTCTATTTTAAAGTTTATAAAAAAACAATAAGAAAAAAAGTTTATAAAAAAAATTTCCAGGTAAATTAAAATTTCTCACTTTTTGAAGGCATTCTAACTCTCTCTCTATTTTGGCAATTCGTGAAATTGTAAATTACTTCATTTGAGTTACCAAACAGGATATTAAACACTCATAAGTAGATTATAAATTGACAATGTTGATGGGTTGCGACGCTTTTCTATGTGCTTTATCAAATAAAATGTTTTAAGCTAACATATAAAATAAAATAAAAAATTAAAACAATCCTAAAAATGGAAATCATCAGTTTCGAAATTACAGAAATTTAAATATTCTAAACTCTTATATCCCAAAAGATGCACGATCCCAGTCATCATCTCGATGAATGAACCTGGCTGTCATCTTCTATAATCCTTCACGTTTCAGATGATTACCCAATCACATCTACCTTGCACTTAATGAAGCATCGTGTTTACCACAGTTGCAAGACGTGCCTTTCTTCTCTTGAGGCTCTAGAATTAACATTGTAAGCATCAATTCTCTTTCTTGTGAACTTCAAGCCACATAAATAAAGGAATAATAAAACAATCTATAATATATAGATACCTTTTTCTTCCTTCGCGAACTTCATGTCGCAAATGTACTCAAAGCATTTTCAAATCTTATGCCGAGGCTTTTAACAACAATAACACTTAGAGGATACCTTTCTCTTTCTTGTTACTGGTTCATAGATGAACCCGTCAGTCTTTCCAGTAACTTGCACGTCATTCACCTCCTCAGCCTTTCGCTTTCTGACCCCATCAGATCTGACCATCACGCTATCTTTAGATTTACATACCAACTCGTAAACCCGTACTAGCATAGGCTCATCGCAAGTCTCAAGTAGGTTTGAACAACACTCAACTGGTAGAGAATGCATGATACTAAATACCATCGATGCCTTACTCATCGGATGATCAATCTTCTTGAGACGATTGAAAAGTCCTTCCATCATAGTGAAGCGAAACCTTGCAAATGTATCAGCTCGCATGTTATAATTTCTTATCTCATGTGTGTCAACATACATCTCAGCATTCCTTGATTCAGGATGAATATCACAAGGAGCTATAGGTTTCCAACTATGTTAGACATTGGTAACCCAGTTACACTCATACAACGGTTCATCGGGTGATAAGGCATTTCAGGTCTTTCATCGGTTAAAACGTTTTTCATGAAATCATATGGTTCTCACCTTGAGGGTTTAGCCAAATCATTAGGATCAGAATGACCATGCATTATGTGGTAGTATGCCATCTATAGTTTTAAAAAGACAATGAGTGAATTCAGTCATTTTTTCGTAATAGCTACTAAACCCTATAACTTCGCATATTACACTCGGGTCCCTATTATACTATCACAAGGCACCATGCTATGGCGTAACCTACATTGCGACAGTTTTTAGATATGTGTTTTGCCACACCCCAATTGCCTCCTAGAGACAACTCGTAGGCCTTAGACTCCAAAAACAGTTGGCGTACTTAGCCTCGTCATGCAGCCATGGGTCCGCTACGGCGGAATACCAATAAACTCTACCATAAACGCCAGTGGCCTCGCAATTGATTGATCACTAATATGGCATATTACCAATGAATAAAAGAACTATCTTTCCTGAGTCAGCCATGAACCCACAGATACTGAGCTATGACATCTACTATCTGCAGGGTTTGACCTAAGAGAGTGGAAACAATTTTTGGACATCACATTAGTCTAAGATTACCATAGGGTAAGACCTTAAACCCATGGATTTAGTAGTCTTATCCTTTTGTATCTAGTATTAAAACGATTTTCCACAAAAAGTGATTTTACGTATGAACTACGCATGAATTCATACAGCAATTTGTTTAGTTTTAAAACAAATCATTTTTGTAATAAAAGATGTCTAAACTAGGGTTTACCCTTCCTAAGCAGTTTTAGATAGGTTGACTAATTCATAGACTTAATCAATTTTGTTAAGCGAAGTCACTATCAAGGACCCGAACATAAGTACTAATGGGCCGCCTACCTCACTTCTATATTACAAAACATTTGTTAATCTAATACACATTACAAGACCGGATAATAAATAATTTTAAATGAACCCTAATAGAGGGTATTTTTCGGGCCCCTTGTGGTGAGATGATTTGTGAGAGCATGGTCATGCGACAAGTGTCTGGGAACACTATAGCAGACAAATAATTCACGATAACAAGAAATGATGAAAGTATTTCTAGATTAACAAATCAATATCTTGTACTATTTGAAATTGCAAAGTACAAAAGGATATAGTAATATACCTAAACTCAGTTGAGGTGTTTCTGGTGTTTTTATAAATCACTATGTGGGTATTGAATTGGTTTATGTTAGATAGGCACTTGAATGCTTTGTTGGGAGCCTCTTCGTACAGTGAAAGTGGTTATCGTGTTGTTGCTTTAGACAAGTGGGAGTCTGAAAGAATTTGTGTGCAAAGAACAACGTTTTCCACAACTGCTACTCAAAGAAATGTCGATGGGTCACATCGGTGTACACTAAATGGAACAAACAATTTGATAATGAGAAAAGAGTGACGAAATAAAATGCAAATTAAGAGGAAATGAATATATGAAAATGTTCTCATAGAGGGGTAAAATGGTAATTATCCAGATTGTATATATTTATCTAGGAAAAATATATTTAAGTGTAAAAGGCAAAACCACAATCCCTAAGGGAGGGGGAAGTTTGACACTTTGTGAAACTCGTAGTATATATGGATAATTACATAAGGACTTATAGTGCAATTGGGATTGTCTTTGGCTTCCTATAAACACAAAGGCATTCTATCCTTGAAATCACTTTAATCCTCTATACCCTAAACATTCCATCTCATCTCCCCTCTAAACGTTCAATTAACTTGTTATTGCAAATATTACGATGTTTAAACTAAATGGTTTCATCGGTATTAATAATGAAAAGCATGTAATTTGTAATGCATAACGTAAAATGCGCAAGTTACTTGTTAACATAAATCATCAATGCATACTTACATCAACACCTCTTGACATCTCAAGTATGCTTCAACAAAGTCGTAGATTTTCATCCCGACGTAAATCACTCAAGGTATGGACAAACAAATCTACTACTTGACAAATGATCAAAGAATTATATTTTTCCAAACTTCACATTTTTATTGTGACAAAACTTTTTTTTCAAAAATACACTTTACAAATCATTTTCTCCAAACTTCCCCAAATAAACCTTCCCTACTAAAGACAAACAAAGGACCATTTTTGTCCCCTATGGCACCATTAAATACCCACGGAACCACTAAATTTAGTGGTGTCGTGCCCCCTGTAACTGCTATTTTCTCTTTGCCTATAAATAGTGGACCATTTTACACTCTCAACTTGATTTTTCCAGCCATTTCTCTCTGTTCTAATCCCTTCTTATTTAGATCACTTTCTTTGGTCATTTAGAGACTCTTAGTTTGTTTTATAGTGATCCAATCATCCATTCAAGTGATCACCTTCATTCCTCTTGTAGTCCAAGAGAAGAACACAAAGTATCAAGAAGCTATAAAGTGTTAGAGTCTTTGAGTAGTGCATTTGCATTACCAATTGTTTGCTTGATTGTATCTTGATATACATAAAGTGTTGTAATCTTGTATTTGCTATCTTGTGTGGATCTTTGTGATTGTGTTGAGATCTTGGGGATCTCTTGTAGCTAGTGAGCTTGTGTGTTGATCAAGAGTAGATCGGGTAGATCATGTATGTTGTGTTGATGGTGTGATTAGTAAGGATCGGGTAGATCGTGAGTAGATCGAGTGTAGATCATGTATATCTTGTAGCTTGTGTGATTTGTGAGGATCGGGTAGATCGTGGTAGATTGGTACTAGCTAAGATTAGTATTCGACATTTAGCTTAGTGTCGGAAAATAATGTAAGCGACGTTGTATGGTTTTCTCCGCCGAGAAGGGAGCTTGTTGATTAGTGAAGTAACTCTCGAGTTGGGTACTCGGGGAGTGGAGTAGGGCAAAGAGGACCTTCGTGACCGAACCACTATAAATCATCGTGTTCAGGTTTGTTTTTTCTTTACTTATCTCTTTACTTTTCATCTTTGCATTTACCGCCTTATATTTATATTTGCATTGCATTTATATCTGTGTGGTTAGTTGCTTATTTCAAGTTGAGTATGTTTGTGACAAGACATGAATCTTATGTTATATTTGTGTTGTGATCTAGTTGTTAATACCTCTAGTTGTTTTATATTGATAATTGAGACTTTTCATATTGCGTCACACTTGATCGGGTATTTGATACAAAAGTTCTAAGTTTTAATGGAAACGTATTCACCCCCCCCCCTCTACGATTTCCACATAACTAAAAACCCTTAGCCCTAAGGTCGATTGGTCGACTTTTCCAAATCAATTGCATAATTAATCGACTAATCCTAGTCAGTTTTGTCCTCTCCAACTTGCATAGGTTTGTAGCCTCAGTTCTACATGTGCAAAACTGGTTCATACCTGACGTAACTCACGTGATAATTCTCCCCAAAAACCCTAACCATTCGTCTTAAGCATCAGGATAACGATGAAGGTGATTCCAGGTAAGCTATAAAGGTCTAGGAGCTTACATTAATGAAGGATCAAGTAATATTCCTTAAACACCCCTTATACGTGGTATATTAGATTATATCACTGATTAGGAGATCTATATATTAGGGGTTTGATATGCATGACCTTTTATGTGTTTATTTTTAGTTGTTTATGTTTTATAGGCAATGCGGGTGACCACCAATACCCTACAAATGGTTATCTAAATTAGCTTCAATTAAATGAATCATATCATTGTCTTAGCAAAAGTAATTTCATATATAGGCTAACACAAAGGGTGTTAGTCCATAATCTCAAAAATCATAAGAACAAAACTATAAATAAATAGAAAATTGAATTCATAATGAATCGATATGAAAACTGGAGTAGAGTTATGCCTATGATGATTGGTCCTCGTCCTCTTGATGTTGCAGCTCTTTAATGGTAGAAAAAGCTCTAGAAAAACCATAAGCGACGAGTTGTGTGCTAGAGGATACCTAAAAATAATTTTTAAGTTGTTTAAATAAGAAAATTCCAAGCCCGCCATTGACACTGTAACCTTTCTCAAAATACGATGTTACTATTCAAATTATTACGTCATTTAAATATTACATATTTTACGAGTTACATTTTTGTTTTTCCATTGCTATGGAAACATTGTACGATTAATATTCCACATAATTCCGAACCTGCAATTTTAGGTTTTAACAACGTCTACGAGTTTAAATAAATGTATCTATCATTTCATATACTAAGTTTTAGTATATTGAGAGTTTCTACATTTTCACAAATTCTACATTTTTACCTTGTCCGGTTTTCTATTTCACAAATTATTTACTTAACGATAATAACTCCTAGAAATAAAAAAACTATACTCTAAACACTAGACAGGAATACATTTAATTTTCTTAGTTTCCACCTCATTTCCTCCCCCTCCTTTTGTGGCATTTAATTGAGAAATCACCAAGACAATTTTGTCTTGGTGATGAGTAACTAAACTCATTTCCTCATCAAATCAAACCCTTAGTCCCCAAGATTACTTAGTAATATCTATTACACCTCAACATTAGAGGAGGTATCCAATTTGACTACTCAAAAACCCATGGCTTGTTATGCTTAAATCCAACACAAGATCTTGACACCTAGCTTTCCTTAGCTAGTAAGCATGATGACTCTCGCAATTTTTACCTCCTCAAGAGGTTATAAAAGCCCCTCTTCTCCCCCCTCTCCTTGACGCCAACGAAAATACATAACAACACATTCATAGTTTGATTTCTACTTCAAAGTATTTCCAAGGAGATTCAAGATACAAGTAAACTACATCAAATCCCTTTGAATTTTTGGTGATTCTCTTGAGTTTAATTCCACTCACATAACCAAGGTTCCGTCACAAGTCTTGCAAGATCACAAGAAGAGTTGAAGGATTCTAAAGGAGTGGAAGAGTTCTAGTCCTTGTCCTTGATCTTGTTTCCCTTGTTTAAAGGCCAAAAGTTGTAAGCCCTAGCTTATACTCATCAACATCATCACTCATTATTTCTCATACTTATGCTATGCTATATATGGTCATTATATTGATATCATAATGTACAAAGTCTTAAAAATTAAGTTTACTGTTGGGAACATACTTTAGTATTTAGTCAAGTCTCGGTCATTACATTTTGTAATAGGTTGCTTAAGTATTATTTATGTTTATGTTTTAGTTAATGGGCAACTTGTAAAAGCCCAAAAGGCTTAGTAAGCCCACGTTGAGATGATGAAAGGGACTAGGGAATGTTGCCCTAGCTTCCCTCCTATAAGTACAAGGCTTATGATGCCTTAAATGTTGTTGGTTATTTTGATATTCTAATGAAACTCTTGCTTTTATAATTCTCTCATATCTTGTAATCAACTAATCCTTATCTCTATCTCATTCTTTATTTGTGTGATATCAATATGGGCACCTAACAAGTGGTATCATTCGCCTAATAGAGATTAAAGTGTTGTTTATTTGGTTAACGTGGGGTTTAGGTGTGTTTTTCCTTATATTTTTGCTTTTTCTTTGTTTCTATCACTTAATCTTGAAGCTTGGACAAGTTTCAAGGTTGATATAGTGATTAGAAGCTTGGATTTTGCATAAAGTTTTGATCTTTCATAGCTTTTAGTACCTTTTCTCTTTGTTTCTTAAGTTTTATAGCTTCTTTGATATTAGAAAACTCATCTTTGGTACCTAAAACTTTCATATTTAGTGTTTTCTAAGTGTTGGGGAAGTTATTTGATCAAAAGATACTCATTTCTAAGCATTTTTCTTCAAAAAGTAGTGATTTTTACTTGTTTTTGGTCACTCTACGCATAAGATTAGTGGAACAGTACAATTTGAAAGCTGTCAACAGTACTATTGGTCTCCCTACGCAAAAGACAACTTCTTACGCGTGAGTTTTGGTGAAAAACCCCATTTCTACGCGTAAGAGAGCTTTCTACGCCTTAGTTCTACGCTGAAGTTACATTCTACGCCTAAAATCTACGCAGCAGTCATTTCTTACAAATAAGATTTATCTTACGCGTAAGTTCCTATAATCTACGCAAAAGTGTCTTCTCAGGTTTTCTCTTCCAGCAAAGGTGACTCAGTACTTCCCTAGCTTGGACAAGTTAGTGGAATACTTCGACTAAGGATATCTTTCAAGCTTGGACAAGTTTGAATGATTTTTTGGTTTTTACCTTACGCAAAACTTGCTTTACGCAAAAGATTTAATCTTACGCGTAAAAAGGATAATCTTACGCATAAACCTTGTGTTTACGCATAACATCACCTTTCTACGCATAACTTTAAATCTACGCATAAGTTTTGTTACGCGTAAGATTTCAACTTTGCCTAAGGATTTTGAACTTTACCAAAGGAACGTACATTTCAATCTTCTACAAGATCCATTTTTTCACACAAGTGTTTTAATATGTCTCAACCACCGTACTACAACTTTAACCATCCTCAGCAACATCAGAATCAGCAGCATGATCAGCAACATCAACAGTATCAACAATCACCACAATATTATCAACAACCGGTTTACTCACAACAACATCTTCTCATGCAACAACATCAGATGGTTCCAATGCAACAATCCTATCCAATGTCACAACAACAAGGCCAACTCTCATCAAAACCGAATCACTGGTTTGACAGGATGTGTGAAGTCATTTCAACTCAACAATCCAGACATGAAGCAGGATCTATTGACACTCCACCAATGCTTACACCAGGTAATTATATTCAGTGGGCAAATCAATTCTTAAGGTTTATAGAACTCAAGAAACCCAATGGTAAGTACATGAAACAAGTTATCCTTGAAGGACCGTTTCAGTGGCCTGTTAACTATGCTGGAGGTGACCCATCTGCTGACCCTCCAGTAGCTCCAACTGCTGTGCAAGTTCCTGAGTCTGCACTTACTACTGAACAACACCTTCATCGTGATGCAGATGAGTATGCTATGTCTTACATACTTCAGGGAATACCAAATATCATATTCAGAAGTGTTGATGCTCAGACAACTGCAAAAGCTATGTGGGAACACGTCCATCTACTTATGCAAGGCACACAACTGAAGAAAGAAGACATGGAATCTAAACTTTACTTGGAATATACTAATTTCATGATCGAACCAGGGGAATCACTTGAATCTTACTATCATCGTTTCACCAATTTCGTCAACGACTTAGAGAGACATGCAGTACACCTTCCAAGGATCGCTGTCAATACAAAGTTTGTTAGTAGTCTGGGTTTCGAGTGGTAAAAGTATGTGACATTTGTGAGACAAGCCAAGAATATTCATCAAGATCCATATGGTTTGTTGTATGACTATCTGAAGCACTATGAGTCTGAAGTTGAAAAAGATAGAGCCGCACGAGGAGGATATATACCACCACCTACTTCTAATCCCCTAGCACTCGTTGCTCAATCTCATTCTGCACATCCTCCGATGTCTAATCATGCTTATGTTCAGGAACAGAATTATTTCAGTTACCAGCAACCTGCTACCTCACACAAAATGGTCCCATATGAATCATCCTCACAACACGCTTCTCCTCAACCTGCTTTATATGACAACCATGATAGCATGTACTACTCTAATCAGATTGAAGATGATGATGAAGACGTCAATACGTTGAATCAAGGACTTGCTCTTATCGCTCGTGCTTTTAGCAAATTCTCTAACAAAACCAACAACCATCTTCGTTCTTCATCAAATACAAGGAATCAAGCTGTCATTCAAGATGGTCGAGTTGAGATTCAGATCCATAATCCTGGACGTTCAGGATCAGGAGGTTATTTTGGAAATTCTGGGTATGGACAAAGATTCAACAACAATGGGGGATTCAGAAACATTTCAGGTGCTCCTCAGAGAAAAATGACAATGTGGCAAATGGCAATACAGAATCTGGGAATGCGATATGGTGCTACAATTGCAACGAAAAAGGTCATATTGCAATAACATGTCCAAAACCGCGAACCCATAGCAGTCAGTTTCACAAGCAGGCATTACTAATGGCTCTCAAAGATGAAAAGGAAGGAACTTTCAATGAACAAGAGAACAGTTTCTTCGCTAATGCTTACAACGATGATGATATGGAAGATCTTGAAGCCAATGCAGCTGTGATGCTTATGGCCAACATGCAGGAACATCAGTTGAATGATTCAGGCCCAGTGTTCACCACTGATGGTTTGTCTCAGGTACAAGACCTAACCACTTACTCCATACCAGTTAATGCATCACCCTCTGCTTCTGAATCAGATAAGGCGCAAGTTGTTCCATCTGAATCATTTTTATCTTCTCAAGATGATGAACAATTAGACACAGTTGTTATATTTGATGATGACACTGTCGTTTCATTTGATGATCCTATTGAGCAAGACAAACATGACCATATTGAACGCCATGAACCTTCCTCTGATCCAGATCCTGACTATATTGTCATGGCCAAACAACTTTAAGAACAACTTCTTACTACTCACATAATGGACGAGCAAAACAAAGTTTTGAAAGAAACCAATGCAGTTTTGAAAAAGGACATTAAATGTTATAAAATACAACTTTCACATTTTCAAAATGCAGTTCAACATGAAAAGTGCTTTGAAAAGTCATTTCAGGAATCATATGTCAAAGAACAAAATCTTCAAAAACAAATGTATGACATAATTGAGTCAAACGGTAAATTGGTTTCCAAACTGCCAAATGAAAAACATGATCTTCAAAAACAAGTTGTATAACTTCAAAAGGAACTGTAAGGAATTATTGAAGATACTGCTGACTGATACTGCTGACAGGTTCCTATGGAAGCTTAGAGTGTTTCTGCTGATGACTGGTTCCTGCGGACGTATAGAGATCCTACGGATAGAGTTAAACCGTGGATAGAACTTATGTAATTTAGGACAAGATATGTAGAATATCTTTTATTAGTTTATGATTATTTGTTTCTTGTAAGAAAGGTTAGGGTTTCCACTAGTATATAAGGAACCCCAGGTTATTGTATTAGGTACGAGTTTCATAACATTATTAGTAAAAGTATATTGATCTATAGAAGATCAAGTTTAGTACATAAAGTTTGTTTTTATATTCCGCAATAATTACAAGCTCACAGAGATTATCTAACTTAGTCTTACTGGTGATTACATTAGTAGGCTAACGATCTATTGGCTCGAGATCTATCAAGGTATAGATCCTAACAAGTGGTATCAGAGCCACGAGATACTCTCTGTAACCTCAACACAATCACATAACTTTTCACTCAGAACCAATAGGAGACAAACCAGGCAGTGAGGTTGCTCTCTCAGAAGCAGACTCTCTCACTTAACAACTACAACAGGTGGCTTTCTCTAACAGCAACGCCAACCTTCCTTTTCTCAGGAAGGATGAGTATGAGATCTGGACCATGAAGATGCAAAACTGGATTGCAAGTGTTGACTATAACCTCTGGAATGTTATACTCAATGGCTGTCGTCCTAAAAAGAAAACTGTAGACGCTGATGGCAAAATTAAGATTTTGGAACCTGTTTCTGCTGAAGAAATTCTTGCTATACAAAGGGAGAACAAAGCAAGAACCATATTGCTGTAGGCAATCCCTGATGACCACATGGGAGATTTTCATTCCATGACTGATCCAAGAGAAATCTGGTGGGCTATAAAAGCTAGATTTGGGGGGAATGAAGAATCAAAAAGGATGAGAAAGAGTATGTTGAAGCAAGAATTCCAAGAATTCAAGATAACTGAAGAAGAAGGTCTCCACAAAGGTTATGACAGGTTTCAGAAGATTTTGAGTCACTTGAATCAGCTTCTAGCCAGACCTGACAACGAGGAGGTGAATTCCAGGTTTCTAAGAGCCTTGCCTCCCTCATGGTCTCAGGTGAGTATATCATTGAAAACCAAAGGTGGCCTGGACTACCTCAGTTTTGATGACTTGTACAACAAACTCAGAGCTTTGGAAGGTGACATAAAGGGATTCTCTCCATATGCAGCAACTCCTTCACAATCTGCATTTGTCAGCTCTAACTCAAACTACATGCCACATACCTATACAAGTCCATCCCTAGTACCACAGGTTTACTCAAGTCCATCCACTCCAAGCCAAAGTCTTCCCATTACCACATTGTCTTTTTCAAATGCTAATCCAATAACTCATCTAAAGATTAGTAATGTGATGGAAGATGTACTTCATTCATTTGTTGCTAAAGTTGATAAATAGCAACAAATAGCTTATGAAGATTTTGAGTAGATTGATAAACTTGCTTTGGAAGAGTTGGACTTAAAGTGGCAAATGGCTATGCTCTCCTTCAAGGTTAGAAGATTTGAGCAAAAGGTTGGTAAAAAGCTCAATGTTGATGGTAGAGATGCAGCTCGGTTTGACAGGAGGAAAGTGAAGTGCTATGCTTGTGGAGAAATTGGCCATTTTGCAAGAGAGTGCACAACCAAGAAGGGTGAAGCTAGTAGCAGATATTCAGCATACAAGAAGAAAGAGGTGGAGGCTGGTGAATCAAAAGCCTTGGTCACTGCTATAGATGCTAGTGTTGAGTGGAATGAGCATGAAGATGCAACAAGCAGCTCTCCTCAAATCTCTTGCATGGCTAGTTGTGATGATGACTTTGGCCTCATGGGAATCACTCCTCAGGTATCTACTTGTGTTTGTGATTGTGATTCTAAATATACAACTCTAAAAGAAGCTTATGATGAGATGAAACCAAAATATAATGAGTGTTTTATTGAAGCTGCAACTTACAAAGAAGCTTTTAAAACCTTAGAACAACAGAAGATGTGGTTTCAGCAAAATCAATTGGCTTATGAGGAAAAGATTAGAGTTTTAAGTAGAGATTTAGAATGTACTAGCAATGAATTAAGTTTTCTGAAAAAGAAAAAGCTAGAATTGAGTCTGAAAAAGGTGTTTTGCAAGAGAAATTGGATAAAGAAGTAGCTAGGCATAAAGAGTGGCTAGTTTCAGGTGATAAATTATCTAGGTTACTCTACAGTAGTAAGTCTGTAACATCTGAGATAAGTCTAGGGTTTAAGAAATATGTTGGTCTAGAAGCAAATCACTATTTAGATAAGAAAAATCATAATTATTCTGTCCCTATAAACTATCTAAAGGAAGGTGAGATGCATGCTGTACCAGGACCTATCAGAGGTGTATTTATGCCTACTACCAAAACCTCTGACTTTGATGGTTCACACCATCTGTTTGGCAAAAAGTCTAAAGACTTGCCAAATAAGTCTGAAGACCCTCCAACCATAGGAACCCCCAAGCCTACATCCCGTAAGTTGGACTTACCAGAATCAAAGGAAACCACTGGCATTAGGATCAATGACTCCCCTGACTCCAGAAGTATATCTAGTAATGATTCTAACACTTATGTCTCTTGTTCTTCCAGGGACAAGACCTTAGAGACCTCTAGTTATGCCAGCTGTGATTCCAAGACCAAGTCAGACTCACCCAAGTCCTCAATAAAGATTTCTGACAAGTCATCTTACAAGTCTGTAGACTCTGAAGTTGCTGCTGATGAAGTCCTTTCTAAGACAGCCTCTTCTGAAGACTTGTTATTTACTTCTTTTGAAAACAATTCCTTTCAGTGTTTACAAAACAATTCTATTTCTGGTGTTTCTTTGAATAATTCTGTGTTTAATAAGACATCTTTTGGATTTAATAAATCTTCTAAGAAGAACAAGTGTTTTGTTTGTGGTAGAAAATTGCATTTAATTAAGGATTTTGATTTTCATGATAAGAGGATGGGTGTTTCTGTTGTTAATAATAGACCTAGACAAAAGTGGACTAACACTTGTACCAAACCCTCATTAGTTCTACAGGCAAATTATAATGTCAGCAGAATGCATTCCATTCCTGCTGATTGGTCTATTCCTTCTGATAGGTCTGTTTCTGCTAGTAGATATATGAATACCAATAGAAATAGATATGGGTCACGACCATTTTATGGATTTAATCATTGGTATGGATATAATGACCCAATGTTTATGGGAAGGGCTAATTGGGATTCTGCTGAAAAGTCCTTAGCAGATTGTTCTTGGACATATAAAAGGCCATATAACTACAGGGAATCCAGGAACAATTATGGATCTAACTCATCTTTTTGGGTACATCATAATGATCCACAGGGCAGTCTCAAGTCTTTCATGACTTAAGTCTATTAACATCTTAATGTTGTTGTATATTAACTTTTTTGTTGTAGGAACATCCTCTTCTTAATAAAGACTTAGGTATTGTTGATAGTGGCTGTTCAAGAAACATATCTGGGAATCAGGAGAAGCTACATGACTTTGTGCCTAATAATGGAGGTATAGTGAGGTTTGGAAGTGGAGTAGGAAGGATCACTGGCAAAGGAACCATTAGAACTCCAAAAGTGGATTTTGAGAATGTCTACTATGTGAAGGAGCTTCAAGGATTCAATTTGTTCTCAGTTTCACAAATTTGTGACAAAAAGCTTCCTGTACTTTTCACTAAAGAAGGGTGTCTCATTCTTTCACTTGAGTTCAAAATACCTGATGACAATCATGTATTGCTAAAGGCTCCAAGAAATCATAATCTTTATACATTTGACTTGAATGATGTCAAGCCAGAAGGTGATCTCACATGTTTGGTAGCTAAAGCATCCTTGGATGAATCTACAAAATGGCATAGAAGGATGGCACATGTTAATTTCAAAGTTATCAACAAACTTGCTAAAGATGGACTTGTTCATGGACTTCCTTCCAAGATCTTCACTAATGAGCATAATTGTGTTGCCTGTAACAAGGGTAAGCAACACAAAGCTTCTTATAAAGCCATTACTGCTGTGAGCACAATCTCAGAACCATTGGAGCTACTTTATATGGATCTTTTTGGTCCAACATCCATCAGGAGTATTGATCATAAGTACTTCTGTTTGGTAATCACTGATGCTTTCAGTAGATTCAGTTGGACATTCTTTTTGGTGACTAAAGATCAAACCTTTCAGGCACTTAAAGAATTTATGGCTCTTATTGAAAACCAACTTAACAAGAAGATTAAAGGTATAAGATGTGACAATGGGACAGAGTTCAAAAATGCTAATCTCATTGAACTTTGTGGTTTAAAGGGTATTAAAGGAGACTATAGCACTCCTAGAACTCCACAGCAGAATGGGGTTGCAGAAAGGAAGAATAGAACCCTTATAGAGGCTGCAAGATCTATGCTTGCTGACTCTAAACTTCCCACCATGTTTTGGACTGAGGCAGTTGGCACTGCTTGTTATGTATTGAATAGGGTGTTGATTACTAGACCTCATAATAAGACACCCTATGAGCTACTGACAGGGAAGAAACCTACCATTGAACACTTGAAACCTTTTGGTTGTCAGGTGACCATTCTAAACACAAGTGATCATTTAGGCAAATTTGAAGCAAAAGCTGCTGAAGGGTATAATGTTGGTTACTCAGCTCATAGCAAGGCTTACAGGGTATATAACTTGACTGCAAAGAAGATAGAAGAGACTCTTAACCTGAAATTTTTGGAAGAGAATGAAAATATTCAGGGAAAAGGTCATGAATGGTATTTTAACCTTGATTACTTAACAGATTATTTGGGGTATGCTAGACACAAAACTAACCCCTCTGCAGGTATCTAAGTGTCATCTTCTAACAGTGCAGGTATCCTACAGGATGATTCAGACATTGATTCAGAATGTGATGAACCCACTATTGTTGTAACTACTCTACCAATTCAAATAGCAGATCCTCCTACCAAAGAAGCCTCTGATGCCAAATCTGTTGATGATGTGGAAAACTCAACCTATGTAGAAGATCTTGCTAGACTCAAAAAGCAAGAACATGCAGCTGCTAAGGAAGCTAAAAGACTTGGTCTTGAATTTGCTCAAGACACTGAAGCACTCTTAAAACAAGCTGCTGTTGAAGAGAGCAGAAAAACTAGTTCTGCTGATACATCTGCTGATGCAGCTGCTGATACTGCTGATGGAGATTCTGCTGAAGGTATTTCTGCTGCAGTTCCTGTTTCCACTAAAACATCCACAAGCTTGGATGAACCTTATGGCAGGTTTCCACTTCCCTCAGATCTTGCTAATGTTGAGCAAGGTGATGGCATTTTTCAATCAGCTTCTTATGATGAAGACTTTGCTCCTACATTAACCAATCTTGATACCTCCATTGATGTTAATCCTGTTGCAACTAAAAGAATCAACACCATTCATCCACAAGATAATATACTTGGTGATCCAAATGCTATGGTTCTCACCAGGAGTGCCATTAAGAATACCAAGTTTAGGCAATGTGCATTTCTAACTTATGTATCCACTCAGAAGAGAGACAATCACACAGATCAGAAGCGTTGTTTGTTTGCTTGTTTCTTGTCCCAAGTTGAACCAACAAGCATTAAACATGCCTTGAGTGAGCCTAGTTGGGTTGAAGCCATGCAGGAAGAGATGCAACAATTCAAGAATCAAGATGTTTGGGTACTTGTTGATCTTCCTGCAGGGAAAATTGCAATTGGGACCAAGTGGATCTTAAAATGCAAGAGGGATGCCAGAGGTATTGTGGTCAGAAATAAAGCAAGATTGGTGGCTCAAGGTTTCAGACCAGAAGAAGGGATTGACTATACTGAGGTATTTGCACTAGTTGCTAGGGTTGAGGCAATTAGATTATTTTTAGCCTTTGCCTCATATATGGGGTTTAAGGTCTATCAGATGGATGTCAAGAGTGCCTTCCTCTATGGCAAAATTGAAGAGGAGGTATATGTTACTCAATCACAGGGCTTTGAAGACCACCATCATCCTAAGAAGGTGTACAAAGTTGTCAAGGCACTTTATAGACTTCACCAAGCACCAAGACCATGGTATGCTAGACTGTTTACATTTCTTTTGGAGCATGGCTACAGAAGAGGAGCTATTGATAAGACCCTCTTTATTAAGAAAAACTCCAGGGACATCATTCTAGTACAGGTTTATGTGGATGACATTATTTTGGATCCACAAAGGAAGCATGGTGCAGGGAATTTGAAGAATTGATGAAAGGTGAATTTCAGATGAGTGCAATGGGAGAGTTAACCTTTTTCTTAGGGCTACAAGTCAAACAACAACCTGAAGGGATTTTTATCCATCGGGAGAAGTATGTTAAAGACATTTTGAAAAAGTTTGACTTTGAACTCTTGAGGACTGCTACTACTCCATATGAACCACCCAAGCTTAAAAATCCAAATGAACAAGATGAGGCTGTGAATGTTTAACTCTATAGATCCATGATTGGATCACTCATGTATCTCATAGCTTCTAGGCCTGACATTACCTTTGCTGTCAGTGCTTGCTCAAGACATCAAGTCACTCCACTGACTTCCCACCTAAATGCAGTGAAAAAGATTTTCAAGTACATCAAAGGCCAACCCAAGCTAGGCCTCTGGTACCCAAGGGAATCACCATTTGTGTTAGAGGCTTACAGTGATAGTGACTATGCTAGAGCTAATTTGGATAGGAAATCCATAACAGGAGGTTGTCAATTTCTTGGTAGAAGACTCATCTCTTGGCAGTGCAAGAAACAAACCATAGTGGCTATTCCTACTACCGAAGCAGAATATGTTGCTGCTGCCAATTGCTGTGGTCAGGTACTTTGGATTCAGAATCAAATGTTGGATTATGGGTTTAATTTTATGAACACTAAAATCTACATTGATAATCAAAGTACTATTTCTATTGTTAAAAATCCTATTTTTCATCAGAGAACTAAACATATAGAAATTAGGCACCATTTTATTAGAGATGCAAATGAGAAGCATCTAATTCAAGTGCTTAAAATTCATACTGATGATAATGTAGCTGACTTGTTAACAAAAGCTTTTGATGGACCTAGGTTTAATCACCTAGTTGTCACCATTGGGATGGTTAACCCTTGAATGCTATGTTTGAGTGGAGGCATAAGCCTCAGGGGAGGATTGTACATGTTGTATATTAAGTAGATTATTATGTTTACTAACTTTGTCTTGCAGGTTTCTTGCTAATCTTGTATATTATTATGGTTGTCCTTTTGTGTTCTGTTTGAATGTTTGGTTGCAGGTCATGTTCCTGCTGATGTACAAATATATACACTACTTCTATCAGTGGAATCAAATGTTAAAGATATAAAAACAAGATCTTCCACTATTTAAGGAAAACAAAGTACATCCACAATAACATCATTCAACAGAAGAAACACAAAAGACATCATTTAACAACATACAACCATCAACAAACCACCACCTCCTAAAGCCCCAACCTTCTACTCCATCTTCCTCTTCCCTTTGCCCAAGTCCTTTGGGTTAGGCATCCTCTTGTGAACCCCTCTGGACTGCATATCCTTGTTCCAAAGCTTAGGAGCAGCAAGACCTAGGACCACCTTCAATGGACCCTTGTTCCTCTTTGAGGACTGTGGCTCTTCAGGGACAGAGATCTTCCTCATATCTGCACACACCCTCTCCATTTCAGAAGTCAGGAATGCTGTGACAGGAGTAAAATCAGGGACAACCATAGCTAGAGGAGTTGGAGCTTCCTCTGCTTCATTGGTTTCTTCTGATGAGGTAGGAGATGGACATAATTCAGAAGGGCCTTCACCTAGGTAGTAGTATGCTCTTTGGATCTGAGGTATGTCAAAGGTGGAGTCTGATGATGAATCAGAGGAAATATCAATGATCTTGGGGGATGGTTTCATAATTTGGGTGTTGAGAAAGACTTTGGTGGTATGTTATTAGTGTACTAATGGGTTGTGAGTAGCTTATGCTTTGAAGACTTCTTTATAAAGACTTGATTTGGGTTTAATGTGAGTAAATGCAAGTTAATGGGAGGTAGTTGAGTCAGTAGCAATTACTAATTGTGCAAGTTGTCCACTTAAGTGGATTCTTTGGATGAAAGTCAATGGGTTTGACCACATGCTACTGATAATATCTATTTTGTTGTTAACTGTGTTCCTGCTGATGGTTTATTAAAGATCACTTTATTCAGGGGAATGCAAATCTTTCAGAAGAATTAAAATCAAGTTAACACAAACAAGGCAAAATTTTTATTGATTCTTCAGAAGTACAATAAAGGACAATAAAATTGAAAGTTTAACAACAAGTTCCTATTCTACTTTGCCCTTGCCCCTGCCTTCCACAGTATTCTCCTTGCCTTTGTTGTTGATGTTAAAGATTCCTTGCCACTGAGGACAGGGCAACCCAATCACAATCTTTCTTGTCTTTGGCAATGGGGGATTTAATTTTCTTCCTCTTGATGGTCGTCTTGGACGAGAGGACTGGGGCTTCTCAGGGGTTGTGGGGTTGTAGAGTGCATCATTCTCATCATCTTCTTCATCAGAAGAAGTGAAGATGAAGGGAGACTCATTAGGATTGGGAACTCTGTTTGCCCTCTCCAATGCATTCCACTTTCTCTCCATCTCTTTCTGGTACTCAGGATCATCAATTTCAGAAGGGTATGGTGGAAGATCCTCTGATGATGATGAACTTGGAGCAGGTACATCATGTTTCTTCTTCTTGGCCTTTTCTTTTGTGAGACCACGAGGAAGTGTTGGCATTCTGAGTGGTGATGGAGATGTTAGTGATTCAGACGTATCAGATGAGTAAGAAGAAAGGTTGATTATACTTTGATTGGATGCCATGGTTGTATTGTTGATTGGTGGAATTGTAATTAGGGATTTGATTTGTGTGGAAAGATTTGGGGATAATTATCCTTTATTTATAAGATCACCCAAACCGCGTGTCTTTATTACCATAAATGCGAGGTGGTTTGGAGATAATTAAGAGTTTGAATAACGAGATTTTTCAAAGATATTTGGTTACCACTGAAGGGGTGATTCTGCTGATTGATTCTGCAGATAGTGCTGATTCATAAATGGTTGACCGTTGTCAACGATTGACTTATTTTCTATGGATTGACCATTTGGTTCCTTCCGTTTGACTTGGTTTCAGCTGACGAGTCAGTTTAATTGGGATTTTATTAAGTTGATTATTGGTCATAGATTACTTTCTAATAATTCATATCAGTTTCATTCCACGTTTGGTAACTTCCATAATTAACCAAGACGTGCATATCACTCTCAAATTAACTGATTCCCTCTCACTATAAAAGTTTAAAACCATTTCAACATTCTTCAGCACTCCCAACCCTAATTTCTTATTCTCAATCAATGGCTGAACTACTTTTCAAAGGTGATCATAACAAACATGCCTTTCTTGGTCGTGGTAAGGGTGATGAAGATTATGTAGGTATGATAGAATTTCTTCAAAGATCCAAGATTCGTTATGCTTTGATCCATTATCCAAATGTTATTCATTAATCTCTGGTTGTACAATTTTGGGGAACGGCAAGGACCAGGACTGTTGAAGATGGACCAACAGAGATTGTTGCTATGGTGGATGGGGAAGAATGTGTGGTTACTGAGTCATTGGTCAGAACTCAACTGCAATTGGATGATGAAGGTGGGGTGACTGATTTGCCTAAGGAAGAGATACTTACAGGTATTCAGGCTACTCGTTATAGTGGTGATGGGAAAGTGTGGTACAAGAATCTGTTTTGTCCTAAATGGAGGTTTTTGACACATACTTTGCTTCAGTGTATGAGTTCTAAGTCTGGTGGATGGGATCAATTTTCTACAGACATTGCTCTTGCCATTGTGTGTCTCTCTCAGGGAAGAACCTTTAATTTTTCTAAGTATATCTTTAAGGAAATGCTAGATATTGTTAAGGATACCAAACTTAAATATTTAATGTATCCTAGGTTTCTTCAAATTATTTTAGGCATTCAGACCAATGACCCTACCCATTTGCCTGTTAAGGGTTTATCTAAAAAGTTGTTTTCTCAAATGAAAATTAAATTTACAGGAGAACACAGACCCTACTCCCTGCTATGTTGCCTGCTGGCAATGTTCCTGAGGGAGTAGCTGCTGATGCCCCTGTGGGCAATCCCCCTGATGGAGTGGCTGCTGATGCAGCTGGTGGTGGTCAGGATCCTCCTGATGCTCTAGCATTAGAGGATTCTCCTGACAGGACTGAAGTTGCTCCTAATGTAAGTGCATCAGTTGCTCCTGATGTTCAGCCACCACCCTCTCCTAGGTCACCCACACCTGTACCTTCACCAATGGATATTACTTCTCCTGAGCATGTGCTCAATGAGAATTTAGGCCCTGACCAACCTGTAAACTCACCACAATATACAAGACTTCCAACACCTAGTCCATTGAGACCTCATTTTGAGGATCATGTAGATGTAGATGTAAATTTAGATTATTCTACTCACAGGACCAATGATGCTTCCAATGCCACAGATATCCCTGTTGGTGGAACTGAAGGTCCTGCTACTGTTACTTCTGTATCTGCTTTGTTGAAAAGGTATGTAACTAAGGTGGACAAGTTGGAGAAGGATCTGAATTTCACCAAAAAGAATCTTAGTAATGCTGTTTTAACTCTCATTGGAAGAGTTAAGAAGTTGGAGGCTAAGCTCAAGAAAAGGAAGAGACAAGGTGTTATGTATGAATCAGATGAGGAATCTACTAAAGCATCTGACACAATTGATTTGGAAGGCCTTGAACTTCTTACTGCTACCACATTGGAAAGTGTTCAAAAGAATGCTGCTGCTGCTAGGCCTGCACCATCTACTCATTCTACTGATGATAGGCCTGCACCAACTACTGATGCTGTTCATTCTGCTGATACAAGTGTTCCAAATGATTCAAGAGTAACTTATGTCAGGAGAAAGCATTCTGCTGATAAGACTTCTGCTGATGCTTCTAGGAAGGAACCTTTTCCTGCTCCTATGCCAGAAGTGGGTACTCATGATACATCAGCAGATATCCAAGTTGACTTTCCTGATGATTCTATTAAAAAGACTTCTGTTCCTCCTGAGACTACTACAATTAAGGAAGACAAAGGAAAGTCCATCATGGTTAATCAGGACATTCCTTCAAGAGTGAAGTCAAAGGTGGAACTTGCTAATGAAAAACTTAGTGAGATTGCTGCTGCACACTTGCAAGATAAAGAGAATGTTGTAGCTACAAAGGTTCAGTTGGATATGAAAGCCTCAGAAGCACTTGCTCGGAAAATACAAGCTGATTTGGATAAGATGGGAACTCCATTTACTAGTACTCTTCCTGCTGAAAGACAAAAGGAACTAGATGAAATAGCTAAGAATCTTTCTGCAGAACAATGGGAAAATTTGGCTGCACAGGCTGCTACTAAGCCTAATTTGGGTGAATCTGTGCTTGGAGTTAATAACCCTACTTTTGTTCAGATGATGGTTGAAAGAGGAAAGTTGCAGAGACAACAGGAGGCAGAGAGAAAAGCTAAGCATCTCAGGGAAAGACCTTGGACAAAGGCAGAAATAAAGAAATACATGAGGAATTTTGTCAAGAATCAGGGATGTTCTATGTTTGGGTCAGGATGGACTCAAAAGAAGGTTTGGGGATTTTCAGATAAACAGCTCACCTTCTACTATGACAAAATCATTTCCAATCTTCATTCCTCTGGTATACATGTCCAAGATGTCTTAGAGATAAGGGGTAGACTTTTGGATGGGCCTGTTGCTAAGAGAATCAGGCTTATTGATACTGCTGATCAGCCTGCTGAGTCCATTGGGTCATTTCATGGTGGTCAGGAGAAAGTGCATTATCCTTCAGTGTTGCCTCAGATGGATGATACTCCTGATGCTCAGATGGATGATACTCCTGATGCTTTTCATCATGATACTGCTGAATCTCAACCTGATACTACTAAAGCTCCACATGATGTTTCACATGATGCTTCAGCAGATACTCCAATAGAAGTACCTGATGATGATTCTGCAGATGTTCCTGCTGATGTTTTAGCACAAGTTACTCCTGATACTTCCAAACAAGTGCCTAAAGAAGAACCTGAAGAAGAACCTGCTGGCACTAGGAGAAAGACTAAAGCTATCAGGAGAAAGGCTTCTAAGGATGCTCCATTAGAGGATAGTACTTTCCTTGACTATGATTCTGATGATGGGCAAGATCCAGTTGTTTGGGAGAAAATTGTGAAATGGGAACTTGTTGATTCTATGCTTGGTCAAGGACAAGTGAATGTTCTTCATAGACAAGATGGCTCTACCAAGACCTTTACTTTTCTGAATCAGATATTGCATATGGTGGACAAGCAAGATCTTCTCAACCTTTATGATTGGGTTATCAATTATTATCAAACTCATTCCCCTGAAGGAATTGGAATGTATTTGATGGGCGATTTACAAATTCTGTGTGATTCTCATCGTTGTGATTTTGGTGTGAAGTTTTAAGTTTGGAAAGGTCAGAAGACATGGGTGGTTGATTATTGGAAGTTCTTTCCTCTTCCCAATGTTCATATAATTGTTACAACCACTGGTAAGAACTTATACTGCTGGGCTGATGTTCTTTACCCAATTACCATGGAAGTGATGAATCTTATGCTGGAGGCAAAACTTTCTGTTCCTCTGGATATAACTGAGAATGATCTTCATCTTGCTGAACAATTGATAAGGTTCATCAGAAGAAGTATCTTGACTAAGCAGGAGCTGAAAACTAAGTATGGTATTCAAATGGAATCATATTTGCAATGAGCTGGTCTTGGTATGGTAATTTGTTGTATCTTTTATTTCTTTTCTTTTAGTGTAGTATAAAATAAAATAAAATAAAATAAAACCCCTAACATATTTGTATAGTTTTGTGTATGTTGTATGCAGGTTTGGTGTTGATTCTTATCACACTTTCTCTGGTCATCAACTTACTTGATGTTGACTATTCCATCAAAAAGTTGGCTAGTCCAAAGGGTACAGCTTTGGTAAAGACACATCAAATCTGTTGATAGCTATAATGGTTTGCTTAAAATCATAGGGTTCTCAACTCACCCATGCTTTATTGCTGAGAGTTGAAATGGTTGTCAATTGACCATGGATTTTTCCTTTTTGGATTCCAAATAATTGGCTAGCCCACATGTATATGGCTTGTGGTAAAGGCAGTGGAAAACCATATTTGGTATTCAATTGACCAAGATGATTTTTCATCAATAATTGACTAGTCTTGAGCAAACGGCTACAGGTAAAGACTTCTCAAATCCGTTTATAGCTGATGATTTGCTAAAAATCATATTCTTTGGGTTATCAGTGTACCATAGTTTCTTAACTGAGAACACTTGGCTACTCTAGTAGTGATGGCTATTGGTAAAGAGACATCAAATCCATTATTTTCAATGATTCACCTCTCACAGGAGTTAACACACCTGGATGTGATGAGAATAGTATGAAACTAATCTGTTTTGATGTACATTTGGTCATGTGTTGCTGCAAAGAATGGTGTTTTTCACTTACTTGCTGATCATAGAGATTCTACTTATGAAGATTCTTTGCTGCTGATGTTCATCCTTAATCCTCTTGTTTGTGCTATTGGCGATCTATTAAGAAATCTTGAACTTAACTGTGTCAAATTCAAGATTAGGGGAGGATTGTAAGGAATTATTGAAGATACTGCTGACTGATACTGCTGACAGGTTACTGCGGAAGCTTAGAGTGTTTTTGCTGATGACTGGTTCCTGCGGACGTATAGAGATCCTACGGATAGAGTTAAACCGTGGATAGAACGTATGTAATTTAGGACAAGATATGTAGAATATCTTTTATTAGTTTATGATTATTTGTTTCTTGTAAGAAAGGTTAGGGTTTCCACTAGTATATAAGGAACCCTAGGTTATTGTATTAGGTACGAGTTTCATAACATTATTAGTAAAAGTATATTGATCTATAGAAGATCAATTTTAGTACATAAAGTTTGTTTTTATATTCCGCAATAATTACAAGCTCACAGAGATTATCTAACTTAGTCTTACTGGTGATTACATTAGTAGGCTAACGATCTATTGGCTCGAGATCTATCAAGGTATAGATCCTAACAGGAACTTTCAAAAACACAAACAGAGGTGTCAACTTGCAAACAGGAATTTTATGAACATAAAGTGCAAAAACGAGAAAAAGAAAATTCTTTAATTGAAGAAAATATCACTCTCGAACGTCAAATAAAAGCATTTCAAAATATCGTTTATAAACATGGAGAATCTGTAACGACAATTCAAAAGTTTACTTTAAAACCTAGACTCGATAAAGGTTTTGCCATTGGCGATTACAGATCCACTTTTCTTCACACTGCGTTCAAAACAATTCCTAAGCTTTACAGTATGGACCAATTGATGGATAATAATGTTTGCGTGTTATTGTATATAATACTGAGGAAGAATATGAACTTGAAGAAAAGAGTCGATCAAAAATGAGTCAAGTTGAATATTGCAAACCATATGATTATTCAAAAGTTCCTCACATTTCAAAATCTTTTGTTACATCAAGAGAAATACCTGAAAAATCATGGTATGTCACTGAGTCTTACATTTCATCTTCCAATAGGGCTCTTGTCAAACCCGTGGCACAAGTAAATGGTCCATTACCATCTTCTGGTACTGTGACACCCTTACCAACACGTTGTCGAGTTTTAGACTATTTTAAAATGTTCATGAAAGGCATAGAAAACTTGGAAAACGTAATTGAACATCATTCAGAAATAAAAATTGCTACTTTTCAATCAGCTTACGAGCGTGAAAAGCGAGACATTTTTCAAAAACAATTTCTGCCTTTAGTTCAAAATTTGTGTCATTGTGCTACTCGTTGGGAACAGGAACTCCAAAAAGAAGTTAAAGATATGCAAAACATTTTCGCTCTAAATGAAAATGCAATTTTGGTTCAACAACGCAAAAATCGATTTTTGAAAACGGATTCTGATCGAGTCTTGGAACAACTTCTCACAGCTGATATTTATACTCTCATTATGAATGATCTCTACTATTCCAGTAATGCTACTGTATTTGAAAATTACTGTGCTGATATTGATTTGCTGAATACGGAAGCTGAGACATTGAAACATAAATATGAAACGTTGCGTCAAATCAGTGATGATGTGAAAAACAAACTTTCAAACGAAATTTGTCAACTCAAACAAAGGCTTGAATGGTGTCAAGCTCAAAGTCTTGAAATAGAATTGCAACTACAAAGTCAAAATGTTTTAAAAAGCTGTCAACTTTGCAAAGACAATAATTTTCTCAAAAATAAATGTCTTCAATATGAAAAAGAAATTGCGGAGTTGAAAATCGAAAACGTCGAATGGCAACAAAATCGCGATGACATTCGTTATTGCAATGGTTTACTTGAGTCTGATATTCAAGAAAAAAATCACATCATTATTGATTTGAAAGGGAAAATTAAGCTACTTCAAAAAGGAAAGTTTGTTGACACCACAGTGATAGCACCAGGAATGTTTCAAATAGACAAAACAGATAAGGATAATCATGCTCAGAGTTCAAATGTTAGCTCTTCCACTTCTACAAGACTAGTTTCCCCTAAGCGCGTTAGCAACCCAAAGCCAAAAAGTGTTAAGAAGACTAAAAAGACTAGGCTCTGGCAACGTAGAAGAGGAACACTAGAAGTGCAAGAAGTAGAATATCACCCTAGGAACTTGAATAAAAATCATGTCGCATCTGATTTAGATTATAATTTGGCAAATTGTAATCAAAATCTTAATGTAACGAATGCTGAACCTTTAAATGTTTTAAATATTAATGCATCTTGTATGTTTTGTCGTCAAAGTGTGTTATCTGGTGATCATACTAAATGTGTAGCTAATATCTCTTACATCGTCACAAGAAACGTAGATCAGGCATTTTCTCTAGGCCCACTACTGCCTCTAAATCTACCTTAGGAAAAACGCCAACTACCATTTCAAATGATGTTGTAGTCAACCCAAGATCAGAAATCAACAAATCTAGGAACATGCCAAAAGCTAGTCCATTTACCAAAAATAAAGCAAAAACTAGCTGGAATTGGTAACGTTGGTTACAATACAAACCAAATTTTAAATGGATTCCTAAACTGTTGAATACTTGTGTTTCTAACCAACAGGAACCCACCATTTCTTCGGGTTCCACCCTTACTTCTGTTCCATCTTTGTCGTCTATTTGTGATGCAGGTGGTTCAGATAGTTCTCTGGATTGTTGATAGCGGTTGCACCCGACATATGACAGGCAATCTCAAACTGTTAACTAACTTTGTCTCAAAGTTTATCGGAACTGTCAGATTCGGGAATGATCAATACGCTTTAATCATGGGTTACGGAAACTATGTGAATGGGAATATTAAAATTAGCAGAGTATATTATGTTGAAGGCTTGGGTCACAATCTCTTTTCTGTCGGTCAGTTTTGTGATGGGGATCTAGAAGTTGCTTTTCGTGAGACAACTTGTTTTGTTCGCGATCTACAAGGAAACGATCTGATGTCCGGCAAACGTGGCACTAACCTTTACACAATTTCAATGTCTGACATGATCGCTTCATCTCCTATCTGTCTTCTATCCAAAGCTGAAATGACTAAATCATGGTTATGGCACAAACGCCTTTCTCACTTGAATTTCAAAACAATGACTGATCTCGCTCGTCACAAATTAGTTGAAGGCTTTCCAAGATTCCGCTACGCCAAAGATCACCTATGTCCAGCCTGTGAACAAGGCAAAAGTACCCGTGCTCACTTTCCCTCAAAACCTGAATACAGTACTAATCATGTTTTACAACTACTTCATATGGATTTGTGTGGTCCGATGCATGTTCAAACGATCAACGGTAAACACTACATTTTAGTAATTGTTGATGATTACTCTCGCTGGACTTGGGTTTATTTTCTTCGAAGTAAAGATCAAGCTCCTCAAATGATCATCACCTTTCTCACAAAAATACAAGTTCAGCTACGCAACACAGTAAGAATTGTTAGAACTGATAATGGCACAGAATTTAAGAATCAGACTCTAAGGTCGTATTTTGAGAAAGTGGGAATTGAACATCAAACATCCATTCCACGAACACCCGAACATAATGGAGTAGTCGAAAGACGTAACAGAACATTGGTGGAAGCTGCTCGAACGATGTTAATCAATGCTCAATTACCAGATTACTTATGGGCGGAAGCTGTCTCAACCGCATGTTACACTCAAAACCGTTGTATGATCACAAAATGCCATCACAAAACACCATATCAAATTGTTCACAAAAGGAAACCGAACATCAGTTACTTTCATGTATTTGGAGCTCTATGTTATCCAGTCAATGATCATGATGATCTAGGTAAACCTAAAGCAAAGGCTGACATTGGTATATTTATTGGATACTGTGAAAATTTAAAAGGCTTTCGGATATGGAATCGTCGTACCAGAGAAATTCAAGAAACAATTCATGCTAATTTCGACGAACTCACTCAAATGGCTTCTGAGTAAAACAGCTTAGGACCCGCATCCAACCGTCTAAACTTTCCGGAATCTTCGGCTGAACCGTTGTCACTCTCCCGTCAAGAAGTGGAAACCTTATTTGCTCCATTGTTTGATGATACGATTGTTAACCATCCATACGAGGCCACACCAAATTCCGCTGCACATCTTGATCAACATCAAGTACCTGATACACCTCAACAAACTACTACTAGTATTGGAAGAGACGGTCCTTCAATCATATCACCTACAACAACAGAACAAACCAGGTCCAACTCACAACACTCAGCTAGAGACACCATACCTTTATCAGTTCCACAAACCGCAGAGCATGACCCAAAACAGTTCATCAACCCATTTGCACCGGCTCCACCTGTCCCCGATATTGCTAAGTCATCTACATGCAATTTGGGTCCTGCTCACTTGCGAGATACTTATCAACTTCATCCTTCGACACACAAATGGACTAGAGATCACCCCTTAGTTCAAATTATTGGCCATCCAGATGCACCAATTATGACAAGACAACGCCTTCACACAGACGGTGAAACTTGCATTTACGCACTCACAGTTTGTGAAACCGTGCCTAAAAACGTCAAAGAAGCTATGACTTATGAAAACTGGATTGAGTCTATGCAAGAAGAATTCGAATCCTTTCAAAGATTAGAAGTCTGGGAAATGGTTGAAAAACCAGAAAGAATCATTGTCATTGGATTAAAATGGATCTGGAAAAACAAACTGGATGCAGAAGGCACTGTCATACGCAACAAATCACGCTTGGTAGCAAAAGGATACTCTCAAGAAGAAGGAATCGATTTTGAAGAATCATTTGCTCCAGTAGCTAGACTTGAAGCTGTACGGATCTTCTTAGCATTTGCTGCTCATCGGAATATGATTGTTTACCAAATGGACGTGAAAACGGCTTTTCTGAACGGTCAACTCCGTGAAGTAGTTTACGTCAGTCAACTTGAAGGATTCGTTGATCCAAAATGTCCCAATCATGTCTACAAACTTAAGAAGTCTCTATACGGTCTCAAGCAAGCCCCAGGGCGTGGTATGATAAGCTTTCTAAATTCCTATTGGCTAATGATTTTACTCTAGGCTCGGTGGATCCAACACTGTTTACAAAAACATACGGGATGGACTTATTAATCGTTCAAATTTATGTCGATGACATTATTTTTGCTTCAACCAACAAAATTTACTCAATGGATTTTGCAAAATTAATGACAGATAATTTTGAAATGTCCATGATGGGTGAACTTACGTTCTTTCTAGGACTACAAGTTCATCAATCACCCCGTGGAATTCTTCTAAATCGGTCCAAATATGCTCTTGAGATTTTTAAGAAACATGGAATGCAAAGCTGTGATACAATGAATACACCTATGGCCAATTCCACAAAACTAGATGCTGATATACATGGGACTTCTGTTGACCCCACCAAATACCGAAGTATTATTGGGTCCCTCATGTATCTCACATCTAGCAGACCTGATATTGTATTTGCTGTCTACATGTGTTCGCGATATCAGTCTAAACCAACTGAAAAACACCTCAATGAGGCAAAAAGAATCCTTCGATACACAAAGGGAACCATCCATTTGGGGATCTGGTATCTGAAGGATTCTGGTTTTGAACTAATAGCTTTTTCAGACGCTGACCATGTAGGATGCTTAGACACGCGAAAAAGTACATCAGGTGGCTTACAGTTTCTTGGAGATAAGCTTGTATCTTGGCAATCAAAGAAGCAGGACTGCACATCACTGTCATCAACAGAATCTGAATACGTACCTATGTCTGCTTGTTGTGCTCAAGTCATTTGGATGAGATCACAGCTTAAAGACTATGGCTACCTATTCAATAAGATTCCAATCTACTGTGATTCCAAAAGTACCATTGCAATCTCCTGCAACACAGTCCATCACTGCAAATCCAAACACATCGATCTCCGATATCATTTCATCAAGAAGCATGTCGAAAAGGGTACAGTTGAATTATATTTTGTGGGAACTGAGTACCAGTTGGCAGACTTACTCACTAAAGCATTACCTCCAACAAGGTTTGTTGATTTAGTCCACCAAATTGGTATGCGATGTTTGACACCAGAGGATCTGGAAAAGTTTTTAAAACACAAATGATCGTCAAACATCAAACCTATCCATGTAAACATTTTTTACTATAAACAAAAAAAAAAAAATCAAAAATATAAATCCAACAAAAATACAAAAAGATTTTTCTCTTTTCTACTCTTTTATTAAAAAAAAAGAAAAAAAAAATGCTAGTACAAACCAATCTTTTCAACACCATTTTTTATAAAATGTCTTAAAATATTACAAAAACAAGTGTTGAGGGGGAGGTAAAGTATTTTAAAACTTCTCAAAATATTTACTTCGTACTTGCATTTTACCAAAAACATTTTTCTATTTGTTATAATATAAGTGATGCTTAAAAAGGATTTTCGGGTTACTCTCTTTGACTAAATGAAACAATTTTTTTCAAAAATTACAAGACATCGGTCTAAGGTCAAGGGGGAGTAAAATTATCCTAGTTGCTCTTATAATGCTTAAAGGAGTTAAGTAATGATTTAACATAAGTTAGTTAGGCATTATGTGTGATAAATACTTTGAGGTTAAGGGACCATTTGTGACATTTTGTAAAAGATGTATTAACCCTTAGACAAAAGTAGTTTGACCCTAGCATTTACTACCACTTGCCAAACACATTTACTATCTACACCAACCTCATCAACGATCCAAAATCATTCTGCAAATCCAATCGTTTTTCATCCAATCTATAAGTGCAAAAACGTTTTGATTATGATTTTAAACAATGGTTTTGAATTTCATAAAGATCTAACGGCCCAATTTGTTTAAATCGTTGAAAATAGAGTTAGGGTTTGCGTAAGATTAGTACATAATATTTAGAGTGATTGTGTTTGTAATTAGTGGTGGGATATGATCCTTTGATGATGCTTAAACATATTACTAAACTCAAATCGTGCCCAGAAACATCCATAAATTAAAATCAAAATTAGGGTTCATCGTTAATTTGGGTGTTTTTGTAATATGATGTTTTGGTACAATTAAATGGTTAAGATATTGTTAGAAGTGGTTTAGGAACATGTTGTAATGGTTTAATTGTTTCAGAAAGATGCATGATTCATGAATCGTTGATCTAGGGTTCATGCGACACTAGCAGCTAAGAACATGAGATTTTGTGGTTGAAAGGTGTTATAACTTGGTCAATATGTTCCTTAGTATGCTTAAAACACTCGCCTAACTTCTTTTTCCACCCAGAATCTTGTTTGTATGTGTTTGTAATTTGATGTTCTTGCGTATTTACGCATAAGATTGCCTATTGCATGTTTACGCATAAGTTCATGTGTTTAAGTGTATTGGGTTGCATTTGGATGTAATATTGATCAGTGGTTGTTGTTTAAAAACTTTCAGGATTCAAAAGATACAAAAATTTTCGAAGGTGAATTTTTAAGGCAATCCTACGCAAAAGATGTACTCATCTTACACGTAAGATGAAATCTTACGCGTAAGATTCGACAGTTTGATAAACTTGCCTTGGATAAGACAATGTTTACGCAGAACCTTAACTCTTACGCATAAGTTTATTTCTTACGCATAAGATTTATCTTACGCATAAGTCAAAAACTTACGCATGAGTTATATTTTACACATAAGCTTCAAACCTTTGCTAAAGTTATTATCTTACGCTAAAGAATTTATTCTACGCATAAGATGTAACCTACGCAAAAGTTTAAAGCTTACGCGTAAAATATAAGTTATGCGTAGATTTTTTCATTTATGCATAATATAACTTCTTACGCATAAGAAATGTTATGCGTAGGATTCCTAATCTTACGTGTAACATTGTCTATTCCTTTGAAATTTGTCTAAGTGTTGTAAACTTTCAATTGTGTAATCTTTTGTATTTGTTAACACATATTGTAACTTGATTGTTATCAGTTTCTACTATGTTTTAACATCATATAACAATTGTATTTGTTAATATATCAACACTTTAAACAACAATTAACACCCACTGATCAATCCATTCATGCATAAACAAGTATATTGACTAATGTACTAACAAATGATATTATTGCAATGCCTATGTTTGTGTATGATCATCCAGATGGCCCAACCAGCTAACATCCCACAAGCACCAGCACTTGAACCTAAGCTCACATGGGAAGAAACCTTTCCTGAAAATTACTCCAGAAAGATTGGAAAGAACAACTTACGGGTCAACTTCAACAAATTCACGTGCAATGAATCGTCTTGCATTGTAGCTATTGATGCCTTACTCTATCACCCTTACAAAATCCTGCTCACCAAATCAGCATCAGTTGCCTGTTTCTACATTCACCAGTTTTGGCATACTATTCAACTGGACCTTGGGGAAGAATTTTTCACATGCATGCTTCACAAGAGACAAGTCACGGTGGACAAAGATATTCTTCGTGGCATTCTAGGTTTACCTGAAATTGGACCAGATGAAGAGTACGACCCAGTTCCTAATGAAGAAGAGTTGATCGAATGGCTACGGGATATTGGTTACGATGAGTCAGACGAAGTCGTGAGTAGACACTCTAAGGTCAACACAAGGAACCTTCCACAACCTTGGAGAACCATGTATATTCTTATAGCCAAGTCTATGTCTGGCAGAGATACTGGTCACGAACACCCCAAACTCCAGCATCTCAAACTTTTCTGGGCTATGGAAAATGTCAAGAAGGTGGACTTTGCTAGCATTATCTGGGAAGATGTAGTGTGGCACATTCAACACAGAACTGCTAACATTACATTTGTTCGCTACACCAAGCTGCTCATTGAAAGCTTCCTTCGTGAGTATGACGACATTCCTCAAAGACTGGATGATAAAGACAAGAACACATTCAGAAATGAGTCTACTCTTAGGCAAATTAAAAGACTTGATACTAGTACTCGTAAGCAAGGACAGATACTTCCCGAGTGCCTCCTGAATGATAAGGTAAAGAAATGCTCGAACTACAAGTACTATGTCCAAGCTATCAAAGAAGATAAAGTTGGCTTCTTGGACGAACTCCCTCTACCATCGTTCATGCAGAAAAAGGGAAAGAGAGGTAGCAAGTCTGGCAGCTCCGAAAGCTCTACAAAGACCACCAAATAGCCTCACAAGAGAACTCTCAAGATCAGATTACCGGCCAAGAAACCAATCCCTGAACCAGTTCCTGAACCCACACCATCACCTTCTCCAAAACCATCTGACTCAGAAACCGAATCTGATAGAGGTCTAGTTTACAGCGAAGCTTGTAGGACCTTAAATAACACAACTTTATCACACACAATATAGAAGAAAAGATGAAGAAGAGATAAGAAATATGGAACTTTTATTCAAAGAAAACACACACAAATATACACACAAGCACACACCTCAAATGAGCCTTTGAGGTATTTATATAGTAAGATACATGATATGCCCTAAGGCTTTCTATGGGCTTGGGCTTGGACTTGGTTACATGATTAGATAACAAGGCTTATGTAACATAGCACATAACATATTAGCTTGCCAAGTCCAAAGCCCAATGACTAAACTATTACTAATCTTAACAAACGACACAAAGTTATAATATGAGAATGACCATCACTTCTATATATATATTTTTAATGCTAACAATCTCCCCCTAAGGGGTGGTCATTCGAATGATGCTCCACGTGATTAGGTCTTCCGTGTTCTTAGTCTTTAACTTTGTGTATCGTTGTAGAATAGTCATTAGTCTTTTGTTCCTTCATGCTTTGTGATCTTTGATGACTGACTTTTCATTGTTCTTTGTTCCTTTGTGATGTGGAGTTATCTGCCTTTCGTCACTTCTACGTCTATGGTGGTTGTTTGCCATTACAACATGCTCATACGTCTTTAGTCTTAGTGATACATGCATTTGTTATTCCCGTTCTTTCACACCGATCTTTGTCACTTTACTTCTGTAGATTCTTTCACAATGCGTAGAATCTTTCTTTGAACCTTGCTTTGCTTTAATCTTTGTGAGAACTTTCCTTTGACTTTGTGATGCATGTATGAGCATGCGGAATCTGTCGCCATGGAGGTGATATGTAGCTGCAGGTAAGTAGTTAGCAATAAAACAACTGGTACTTACAAATAAGGAACTAGAGATCGTCAACAGCATAGTGTGAAGACTCCTTCTAACCCTTACCAAGGCCGTTCCCATGTCAGATACTCTCAAGAGATCTTACAAGACCTACTTAGTAGCTCAATGACTGGGTGAGTGACTGGGGATCACTCCACGACTGTAGACCGTTTGAAACCACCGCGAACACTAAGCGTAACCCATAAAGAATTACCGAAGTGACCTGCTGTCAGGACTGCTTGATGTTGACCCTGGCAGGAATTTCCATTCAATCATTGACAATCACTAAAGTGAATCCTCTCATAAATGTTCTGGCAGTTGCTAAGATCTGCGTAGGACTCTTAAGTTTACATCTGGCGTCCTTAATGTTGAACAACCAGTGTAGAAATATCATGTGTTCCTATGAGATCTTTTGATGAATCTCGGGGTTCTAGACTCGATAAGTGCACATTTGGTTTCCTATGCAGAGATTAGGGAGAGGTCTCCTGCTTCAATATCAACCATCTCTAAGAGACAGGTCGATAGATTACACCAGTTCCCAGTGAGAATGAAACAAGCTCTTTTAAGAGAACTTGAGTGGTTAAGAAGGTTTAGTGCAGTGCGTCACTGGGTCTATGACGTCTTTGTCTTCAATACCGGTGTCACCTTAGTAACAACTAGTAGCATACGAATTGTACCCGGTGTCTGCCCTAAGGTTGAACATATGGAGGGCTATTTCTTTTCACCCTTTTTCATAACTTTTCTTTTTAATTCTTCAACCCCTTCTTTCTCCTTTCTCATTTTCTCCTTTTTTCAATCATACCTAAGGACTTCTAATTCTAATCTATTGGATTTGTCCTTGGGTAGATCCCTCCGGCTCTGGCGGATCATAGGACGGTTTTACTTAACCTTAGTCACCTTATAACTCAATGACTATCCTATCATTGATCACATGCCATAAAACCTTTTTGTGAAAAATCTCTCAAAGTGTTTATGATAGTAAACCACATTGTTGTTACCACTTTGAGAGTTTTGCAATTTTGAAGGACTCCCCCTTCACATGTGCTCATGAATATTTAAGAAATTTGCACATGCGAGAGGAGTTTGCACTTTTTGAATTGATCCACTTTTAGTGAACATGACCGATTCAAGACACGCTTACATCACTAGTTAGACTAGCTTGAAATTATTACCCGTCCTGGTCAAGTCCAAAGAAAGTCTCTCGATACGGTACATTCTACTCAGACAAGTCCTATTCGAGACATGCTTACATCACTAGTTAGACTAGCTTGAAATTATTACCCGTCCAGGACAAGTCTTTTTGATTACTGACATTTTAAGCTTTGTCAATTCATTGGTACTCACTGAGTCGAGCTCTTCTGAGATTCAGTCACAAACTTTAAACATCTTCGATCACATTTTAATCATGTCTTCTCCCCCTAAAAAATAGCATGGCGTGATATTTTTTATATCAACTGATTAATAAAAACCTTTTTGGAGAGAAAGACGGATTTGATTTTGCATGATTTCGGAACATTTTAGTGTTTGTACTCCCCCTTAATGATAGCACATTTTAAAATCAATTAAGGGTTTAGAGGGAGTTTTCTTGAGCACAAATTTTGAGAAATCATTTGAACAATCTTGAAAAAGTGCTCAAGAATTCTATTTTGAAAACGAGTTTATGCTTGAAATATTTTTCGTTTGTTTTGACTCGAACTTTTTTGAAAAATATTTCGTCATTGAACGTACAAGTCCTTGATTTGAAAAAAATCAGAAGTCATCATTGAAGTATGGGTTTCGTACTAAAGTATACGAAAGCCATAGTGAAGAAACTTTTGGAGAAACGACATGTTTTTAGAAAAACATTTTAAAGAACTCCCGTTCAAGCATCTGTACATGTCCGTATCATTGTTGAATGACATTTCTAGAAATGTACAAAATATTGATATATACGAGAGACATGTCGTGAGAAGAATATTTTTGGATTTTTTGATTTTATATTGTTTTCGTATTTTTTGAAAATTTTATATTTTTGTATTTTGTTTTTGTTGGTTTTTCAAATTTTGTATTTTGTTTTTTTTTTCAAAAAATATTTTACAGCGAAGCGATTTTGAAAACATTTTTCAAGAAGATTCGAGAAGACGTTCTAGCTCCTCAGGAGTTAGGCTTCGCATGCCAATTTGTCGAACTAAATAGTCAAACCGTTCTTTTGGAAGGGCTTTAGTAAAAAGATCGGCGAGTTGGTAATCAGTCTTAACGTAAAATAATTCAACAGTACCCTCTTCCACATGTTCTTTGATGAAATGGTAGCGGACGTTGATATGCTTCATCTTAGAGTGATGTACGGGATTGCACGAGATGGCTATGGCACTTTTTGAGTCACAATACATAGGTATTCTGTCAAAAGTAAAGCCATAATCTGTGAGCTGTGTCCGCATCCAAAGAACTTGGGTACAACACGCAGATAGAGACACATACTCGGCTTCGGCGGTTGAAAGTGCAGTACAATCCTGTTTCTTTGACGACCAGCTTACAAGCTTTTCACCCAAAACTTGTGCTCCACCTGATGTACTTTTTGTTGTAACTTGATCACCAGCATGGTCTGTATCTGAAAATGCTGTTAGATGAAACCCCGAATCCTTCGGATACCAAAGTCCCATGTTAATGGTGCTTCGTAGGTACCGAAAGATCCGTTTAACCTCTTTGAGGTGAAGTTCGGTAGGCTTTGCCTGAAACCGTGCTAACAAACAAACAGCAAATTGAATATCGGGTCGACTAGCGGTTAGGTACATGAGAGAACCGATCATGCTCCGATATTTTTTTGGATCGATAGGTTTCCCAAACAAATCAGCACCTATTTTTGGTGAAGTGACCATTGGTGTACCAACAGAATCACAATTTTCCATTCTATGTTTTTTCAAAATCTCTATTGTATATTTAGCTTGATTGATAAAAATACCATGAGGGGATTGATGTATTTGTAAACCAAGAAAGAATTTTAGTTCCCCCATCATGGACATTTCAAATTTACTTTTCATGAGATTTTCAAAATGTTTTGAATGGTTAGGATTGGTTGATCCAAAAATAATGTCGTCCACGTAAATTTGAACTATCAAAATGTCATCTTTGAATTTTTTGATAAACAAGGTGTCATCAACCGTTCCTTTTGTGAAATTGTTTTTAAGCAAGAAAGATGATAGTTCGTCATACCACGCTCTTGGAGCTTGTTTTAAACTATAAATTGCTTTCTTAAGCTTGTAGACGTAGTCTGGATGATCTCTATCGATGAATCCTTCTGGCTGACTCACGTACACTTCTTCTTTCAGAGTTCCATTTAAGAAAGCAGTCTTAATATCCATCTGATAGACTGTGATGTTTTTGTGAGCGGCATAGGCTAAGAAAATCCGGACTGCTTCAAGTCTAGCTACAGGCGCGAATGATTCCTCGAAATCTATCCCTTCTTCTTGTGGATAACCTTTAGCCACGAGACGAGCTTTGTTGCGAATAACAGTCATTTCCTCATCCAGTTTGTTCTTCCACAACCACTTGAGATCAAGAACACGTATATCAAGTGGTCGTTCAACAAGTTCCCAACTGTCATGTAAATCGTATTGAAGAATTTCCTCCTACATCGCTTCAATCCATGGGTATTCTGCCATTGCTTCCCGAATGTTCTTTGGTTCTTTGAGGCTGATTGAGCAAATGTAAATGCACAATTCGAGATCAGTGGCAAGTTGTCTCCTCGTCTGAACTGGCTTTGAAGGTTCACCAATAACATGTTCTATTGGATGGTCTTTTGTCCATTGACACGTAGAAGGGTACCTTGGGTTTAACGAATCTGTGTTAGATGGTTCTTGTAACCTTGAAGAAGATTCAGCAGAGTCTGTTGCAAATGGGTTTTCAAATATTTCTTCTTCTTCTAACGCAACATCGTTTGAATTATTTGTTGGTTCTTCTTGAAAAGTTGTGTTTTGGTTTTGCTCATCAACTCTTGGTAGAACAATTTCAAATACTGGAGTTGCTTGAGTAGATGTAGATGATGCTGATGTAGTTGGTGCTTCAGCTTCGATTGTTGTAGATGCATCTTGTGATGGTGGTGGTGGTGGATGGTTTTGAGCGGGTGCAGCGGAATGTTGTTGAGATGCATTTTTCGAAGTACCACTATAGTATTCATCAAACATTAACTCGAAGAACTTTTCCAATTCTTGTTCTGAAGGTTTATCCGTGTTTGTTGACTGAGCTCCTTGAGGCACGAGTCCTGAACTGATGTGTCCAGAAGTCTGCATGTTTGGTGCGGGTCCTAATCCATTTTGATTAGAAGCCATCGGATTAAGCGTGGGTTCTAGAGCGTATCTCTCAGAAGCCATTTATGAAATCTCGTCAAACTTCACATTCATCGTCTCCATTATCCTTTTTATTCGTCTATTATACACCCTGAATTCCCTCGAGTTTTCTGAATATCCAATGAAGATTCCAATATCACCCTTAGCTTTTAATTTCCCTAGATCTTCTCTGTCATTCATCGGATAGCACAAAGCGCCAAATACGTGAAGGTAAGAGATGTCAGGTTTACGGTTGTTCACTAGCTCATATGGGGTTTTATTGAATCTCGGATGGACTAGGGATCGGTTTTGAGTAAAACAAGCAGTGGCTACAGCATCAGCCGATAAGAATAGAGGTGCACTAGAAAAAATCAGCATTGTGCGAGCAGCTTCCACAAGAGTTCGGTTTCTTCTTTCAACTACCCCATTCTGCTGTGGAGTTCTAACAACTGATGTTTGGTGTGTGATTCCAACATCTTCGAGGTAAGTTCTTAACTCCTGATTTGTAAATTCTGTGCCATTGTCTGTTCTTATAATCCTTACTGGAGCTTGAAGTAGAACTTGAATACGCTTCAGAAAGGTGATGATGATGCCTGGTGCTTTGTCTTTTGATCTCAAAAACTTTACCCAAGTATATCTTGAATAATCATCAACAATAACAAGAATATGCTTCTTCCCATTAATGCTTTCAACTCTCATTGGGCCACATAAGTCCATGTGCAACATATGTAACCTTGCTTCCAAACTAGGTACGGTTTTGGGTTTATATGATGCTCTTTTACTTTTTCCTTGTTCGCATGATGGACATAGGTGTTCCTTGGTGTATTTGAATTTAGGAAGTCCGGTGACGATGTTGTCTTTGGCTAACTTGTTGATGGTGTCGAAATTGAGATGGGATAAATGTCTATGCCACAGCCAGGACTTAGTTTCGGTTGCCCTTGTCATAAGACAAATTGGTGATGTAGAAGCCATTTGGTTGATGTCGATAGCATACAAGTTTGTACTACGATTACCAGTTAAGAGATCATCACCAACCAAATTTCGAATAAAAACCGTGTTTCTCCTGAATGCAACTTCTAAATCAGCATCACAAAACTGCCCGACTGAAAACAAATTGTGTCCCAATCCATCGACGTAGTAAACTCGAGTGATTAAAAAATTCCCAAATTGAAGATCTCCATAACCCTGAATAGCTGCTACATGATCATTTCCAAAGCGTACAGTTCCCACGAATTTCCAGACGAAATTGATCAGCAGCTTTAAATTCCCGGTCATGTGCTTGGAGCAACCCGAGTCGACGATCCAAAGACATATTTCGATAACCTGCCAAGAACAAAAGATTTTGTATTTGGAAACCGTTTTGAATTTGGTTCCATTGGGTTAGGGGTAAAATCTGAATCACATTCATAGAAAGTATCAATTTGACCATTTTGACTTTCAATTTGCCATCCTGAAGAATGAATTCTCTACCCGTTGGTTTCCAAACACAATACTTAAGATAGTTCCTAGGCATTCGACTAATAGTGGTAGTCTTAAAGCGTGCAACTAAGCTTTCTATAGATCTAGATCTAGCACTAGGTCTTTTTGGAACATTCTTCTGTTCAGGCGTAACATTCACATTCTTAGAAACACATTCATCATGAACATCATTAATTAAACATTTCTTGCATATTAAACAAACAGAGTCATTACATGCATTAGAACCAATACTTTCGACATTACATTCAGATGAATCATGTTTCTTATTAAAAAGCGATAAATTCCTAGGGTGTTCTTCTACTTCTTCAACTTTATTCTTGCTACAACTCTTATATGCAGGCGAGACTCTATTGTTCCTTGTATTGTTCTTAGGATTTATATTGTTGTCCATTTTAGCATCCCTAGATTCTTTCGAATTAGCCTTTATGCACTTGTCATTTGTCTTAGATGTTGAGGCAGACGCACTAGTCGGACTAATCCTAAAAAGGCCAGGTGCTATCACTTTTGGTGTTTCGACAACGGCTTTTCCTTTATCAACAATCTTAACATTTTCACTTTTCTTAGGCAAGGGTGTTGAAGTGACTGGTTTTGTCAAATCCTTTTTCTCATCGACTTTTGGAGCAAACCGTGAAATTGACATTTTTGGTTTTTGAACCGTGTTTGAAACATTTGGTTTCTCCGATGTCAATGGTTTTGCAAACTTAGTTTCCTCACCCTTTCCTTTTTGACTTTCAAGCTGAGCCCTCAAAAGATCATTTTGCTCTTTCATGTTCTTTAAGTCATGCTCATACGACAATTTGTCATACTTGCATTCTTCCTTTTTTCGATCAAGTTGTTTAAAATATGACACATTTTCTTTTTCAAGCTTTATAAGAGCATTTTCATATTTTGAAACAATTGCGGAGGTCTCAGCTCTTAGTCGTTCATCGTCTTGAACATAATATGTTTGTAAAATGATGGACATAATGTCAGTGGTCATAACAGCTTCGAAGAGAGAATCATTTAGGTTTTCCAAAACATTTATGTTTTCACGAGTATCATTAGCTTCGTTTACCAGGGATTTGTGGTCCTTGACAAAGTCGGCCATTTCTTTTAAGAAAGGTTGTTCAAAATGGATTACCCTCGCACTGATGTTATTCAGTGGGATGGTAATTTCGTTTTCAAAAACTTTTTTCTGCTCAATATGAAAACTGGAATGCCAGTTGTTAATATTGATTGTAGTTTTAGAAGCAACAATATTTTGAAGTTCTTGAATTCTCTTTTTAACGTCATCCAGAATGTCTCTAGCCTCACTTGTATTAAAAGTGTTGTTAGAAGACATTTGTTCTTTTTTTGTAAGAGATTTGGAAGCAATTACTTTCTTAGAAAACATTTTTGAAAATGGTCGTTTTATGGAAAACACAGATGGTTCTTTTTGTGGAACAAAAGTAATTCCCGAAAGTTTGTTCAATTTGTTGTAATCAATGGGTTTCAAATCCTTTTGTTTCATTTTATTTATGCTCTCTTCGACATGTTCTATCGTTAGCACAGAATCCTGAACGACGGGAGGATCATGTTTGGTGTAAATCACATTACCATTGTACAAAACATTCTGTTCTTGCTGAGCTTTCTTGAGATTACAAGGGGTGTTGTTACCAAGAGCCATTTTATGTTTCGTATGGTAAATCGGATTAGTTTGATTTGAAAGCATTTTCATTGTTTGACTTGACTGACCCGACTTAACCACTAAATCTTCTAAATGAGCAATCATGTGTTCTGACTCTACGATTTCTTCCAAAAGTTTGTCTTCTTTCTTTGCAAAGTCCTTTTTCAACTCATCCCTTTCTTTTTCAAGATTGGTATAAGCTGTTTTTTGTTTAGAAAGGTGGTTTTGTAAATCAGAAATTTCCGTGTTTAAAGATTTTATCTTTTTGAAAGAATTAACATCAAGTGTATCAAACTTGATTTGCAATTGTTGTTCCCTTGAAACGGAATTTTGATAACCAGTTTCTAATTCAGACAATCTTTTGTTATGAAATTCAAAAGCTTTAACGTTTTCTTTGTAACTCTCAAGCTCAGCGGTCAATTTAACATTCGCGGCCTTAACCTCGCGATTGACCTTTTGCACATTCTCAATTTCAATACGACAATTATTCAATAATGATTCAAACAAAGCACGTGTTTCCTCATCATTCTCAGCATGCTGTGAAACGAAGCCTCCATTATCATTCACATCTGGAGTTGCTGAAGGAGTATTGCTACTACTTGGCGTGTCTAGATATGTATCATAATTGTATGCTTGCTTCTCAGAATGCTGTTCCTGATGAGGAGACATATCAAATATATCATTATTGTGACATGTGTTGAAATTTGGTACCTCAGACGGTGCATTGGTGTCATAAACAGGAAATGTGTCAGAATCCGTGTCATACTTAGCTTCCTGAAGATTCACCATGAATATGCAGTTCGCATCGATATCCTCTCTATCTTCCATGTCATCCATAAGAGCCATAAAATCATTCTCCTCTGCGTTCAACTGAAATCCTGCCTTTGCCTTTTGTGCCAACAGCACTGCTTTCTGCAAGTACTCTAGATCTTTCTTGTTAGGCTTAGTAGGACAGTTCCTTGCCATATGACCTACACCCTGACAGTTGAAACACTTTACCGGATTACCCTGATTCACATTTCCCAAATTCCCAACTACTGGAGCTGCAACATTTCTATTCTGATTACCCATTGCCTGATTACCAACATTCTGACCCCTCTGATTTCCAACAAACTGATCCAACTGATTCCCTGCATTCTGACCGTACTAATTCCCTGCATACTGACCTGCATTCTGCATATTCTGATTGCCCATATTAAATCCAGTAGCATATCCTTGCTGATTCCCATAAACTCCAACCATTTGGCCTCCGTTGCCCATATTGAAACTCGGCTGAGCAATCTGCCTGTTGCGAGTATTCGATGAAATCCTTTGGTTGTTGTTTGTTGGTGTAGAATAGCGTCCTTGGAATGCCTTTGACAGAAAATCAAATGCTTGTGTCAATGCTGCAACAGCTTCATCATTGTCAGTGAATTCTGGTTGTTGGAAGTGTGGGTATTGCTGTTGTGGAATAACTTGTTGTTGTTGTTGGTAGACCGGTGTTGGTTGTTGAATGCATGATGGTTGCATGTAGTTGTAAATGGAAGATGATGATGGTTGTTGAGTGTTCACTGGCAATGGTGTTGGTGTATTAGCAATTAATGCGAGAGGATCATGATTCTTTGCCAATCTTTCTTTCCTAACTTCATTAGCCTCAGCTTGGTTTTGTTTCAGAAAATCATAGAGTTGATCAAAATTCACATTATGTAAATCCTTTGTTTGATTGACAATTGTAACATAACGACCCCATTCTTCTGGAAGGTTATTGAGGAATTTGATGTTTGTTGCAATTGTTCGTGGTGTCAACTTGTTTCTGATTAACTCATTCATCAAAGTGCAAAACCTTGTGTAGTAAGAATCAATCTGTTCACCTTTAGTGGATGTAAAGTTCTCCCATTCAGTAAGAAGTTTGTTCTCAACGTCTTGTTCTCCAATTTCTGTTCCATGACATATTCTTCTAACACGTTCCCACATAGCATAAGCAGTTTCACAGCTGTCGACCGCAGCAAAGATCTCCCGTGGTAATCCAAGTTGGATTAAATGCATTGCCATATCATCAGCTTTGATCTGCGTCTTGTCTTCATCAGTGTAATCTGCTTCTGTTTGTATACGCACGAATGGTTCAGTAGGAGGTGTTGTATTTGGATTACCTTGAATTTGAACTTGTCTTGGCTAAAATGGACCGTTTTCTATGGATTTGATCATAAGGTGACCGTTATCCTTTGTTTTCATGTAACGAAGCATGCGGCTTGTCCATGGGAGATATCCACCTTTTTCAAGCATTGGAGGTCGGATTTCCGCACCGGCTGCATGAATGTCTTGCTGAGTTGCCATTGATGAAGTGTAGATGGATAAAGGTGATTCTTGGATCGTTCCAACGAAATAGGAGTAAAGTTTAGAAACATTTAAGTGTTCTCGAAACTTTTATGTTTCTCGAAACTTTGAGGGTTCTCGAAACTTTCACAGTGATCTCGAAAAAAAAAATTTTTTGTGTTGACATAAATTAATGCCTAAAAACATTATTAACATGTTATCAATATCTCTATGTTTTGATTATCACAAAATATAAACTCATAGAACTAAAACTTGTGACATAAACAAGTATTTAGTGATTAATATTTCTCTTTACATCCAAATCACTTAAGGCATGAATAAACAAAGTGTTTAGTGCAATTTATGATCAAAGGGGTATTTAATTAACTAATGCAAAGTTTATTTAATTATATAAACATATTATATATTTTTGAAAAACACTTTTGGTAATAAAGAAAAATGTTTTATTCATACTAAATATATGAATTCAAATTTTTAACCAAAAACAGTTAGTTTTTCACCAAATAAACTTTCCCCACTAAAAGACAAAGAATTTGGCCGTTTCAGCTGGGCGGCCCCCTTAATTATAAAGGGCGGTCCCCTTAATTTTAAGGGGGCCGGCCATGATTTAAGGGGACCGGCCACGCTCCTCTGTCAGATTCTTTTGCCTATAAATACCACCTTAAACCTGGATTTTTTCCTCACCTTTTGCACTCCTAAACTTTCTGTTCTAGATCCCCATTTCTATTCTCTAAATCCTTTGATCATAAATACATAATCCTTTGTTTCAAAGTGATTCTTACATCATCCTCTCAAGTGCAAGAGAAGAATACTTCTATCCTCCAAGACAAGAAGTATTACAACTTGTTGTGACCTCCACATCCAAGTTGTTGGTGCATCATCAAGAATATTTACATATATCTTTGTGTAGTGTGTTGTGAATATTTGATTGTAGATAGTTGTGTTAAGAATATAGATTGTGTGATTGGCTAGTAGATTGTAGTGAAGATAATTGGTGTGTAGAAGATAGGTGTGAACTAGATTGTAGTAAAGATAGTTGGTGTGAAGTAGTTGTGAAGATAGGTGTGTAGTAGATTGGTGTGAAGTAGTTGTGAAGATAGGTGTGTAGTAGATTGGTGTGACGTAGTTGTGAAGAAGGTGTGATTTCGTTGTGACGAAGCTTTGGTGTGTAAGTGGTGTGTATATTGGTGTGTAAGGTTTCTCCGCCATAAGGAGCTTGTTGACATAGTGAAGAAAACTCTCGAGTAGGTGACTCGAGGAGTGGAGTAGGGCAAGGAAGGTGTCCTTGTAGCCGAACCACTATAAATCCTTTGTCTCGCGGTTAGATCTTTCCATATCTTACTTATTATCTTGCTTATATCGTTATTACATTTGTAGACGTAGACGTATATATATAGTTGCTCATATAGTGCTAGTATTGATTTTACTTAAAGATCAAACGAAAGTTTCATTCACAAAACAAAGTTTTTACAATCAAACTAAAAAGGTTACATACATATAATTGATCATTTCGATCAAGTATAGTTTTTATACAAAATATAACTAAGGATTATAAAATAAACGATTACGTACTTATCTCTCGTATATAGCTATAATTGTTTATATTATGCATGTGTTGATTTCACATACTTAGCTTACATTATTATTATTGTTCATACTTAGATATACTTGTTCATATTGTTCAAGATTTGAGTTCACATAAGATTGAATCAAAGTTTTAAAAGCAAACAAGGTTTTAAAACTAAACTAAGTTTTCATAATAAAATTAAAAAGACGTAAAACTATTCAACCCCCCCTTCTAGTTTTCCACAATTGGTACCGGAGCCACGTCTAGCAAGATTTTTAAAATATATTGTATTTTAAAACTTGTAACGATCTATGGAATCTGAAAAATATTTAGAAGGGCAATCTATGCAAAGACCACCACTATTTGAAAGTGATGGATTTTTATATTGGAAAAATCGATTCGAAACTTATGTGAAATCAAAGGATCTAGATCTTTGGCATGTTATTACCTTTGGTGATTTTCCTCCTATTCAATATAATTTTGAAACTAAAAAGGATGAAATTGTATCTTTTGAAAAACAAAATGATGATTTGAAAAAGAAACTATCAAAAAATAATGAGGCTAAAATGGTTATTTATAATGCGTTACCACGCAAAGAATATGAAAGAATTTTTATGTGTAAAACCGCAAAAAAGATTTGGGATTCTTTACTAATCACTCACCAAGGTAATAGTCAAGTTAAAGATAACAAAATAGATCTTCTTGTTCAACAATATGAACAATTTACGATTCCGGAGGAGGAATCAATAGATAATGCTTTTGCTAGATTTAACACTATTATCACAAGTTTAAAAGCACTTGATGAGAATTTTTCTAGTAAGAATTTTGTTAGGAAATTTCTTAGGGCTCTTCATCCAAAATGGCGAGCTAAAGTTACGGCGATTGAAGAATCAAAGAACTTGTCAACTCTTCAACTTGATGAGTTGATCGGCAACCTGAAAGTCTACGAAGCAATAATAAAGAAAGACTCCGAGATGGTCAATGGAAAAAGAGAGCAAAGCAAGTCAATTGCGTTGAAAGCTAGGAAGGAATCTAGTAACGAGGATAGCTCAACCTCCGAAAGTGATGACGAAGAATATGCGACGGCCGTAAGAGACTTCAAGAAATTCCTCAAATGGCGAGGAAGATTGGTTAGACAACCGTATGATGAAAGGAAAGCAAACCAAAGAAATAAAGATGACAAAAATGGCAAAAGTGATAGGAAGTGCTTCAAATGTGGTGATCCAAATCATCTCATCGGAAAATGCCCAATGATGTCAAGAAATCAAAATCAAAAGGCGTTTGTTGGAGGAGCTTGGAATGATAGCGATGACGATGAGAAAGAAATCACAAATGAGGAGAAATGTCTTATGGCTAAGACATCAAGCGAGGTACGTTCAGAAACCAAATACTTTAGTGACGAAAATTTATCATTAGACGAAAAAGACCTAGATAGTGAATATAATAGGTTACGCAAATTAGGTCAAAAAGTTATAGCTAAAAATAAGTCACTAAAACATATTAACAATCTATTAGAAAATGAAGTACTCGAATTAAAAATTAGACTACAACATTTGGAAAAAGGAAAAGAAGTTCTTATAGAATGTAAAACATGCATAGAGGTTAAAAATGAAAACGAAAAACTTAAAGATGAAATTTTCAAACTTGACAAGTTTAAAAATAGTAGTAACCCACTTAAGAAAATAATAAGTGTTCAAGAAACTTCGGGAGACAAAACCGGTCTAGGATTAACCTCAACTAATGTTTCAACTAGTGAAAATAAAAATATAAAGTTTGAATGTGAATCTAGTAAACAAAAACCATTAGAGTCAAAACCTAAGTATATACTTAGAGAAGATAGAAAAATACCTATTGCAAGTGATGTGGAAGTAAAAAGTTTTTATAAACCATCATTAAAAGTCAAAACCAGATTTTCTAAACCTAAATTAAGATCTAAAACTTCACCACCAAGAAAACCTAACAATCATCATCCAAGATCTAAAACACCTCAACCAAGAAGAAATCAAAATAGACAAAATTACAATAACACTAGAAATCAAATGTGGAATTATCTACCAAGTTACAATCCTTGGGAAATATTACCACCATACATGCATCCTAGCCAAATGTTAAATATGTTTGGACCAAACAACTTTGGACCAATGAGACAATGGGGACCAAGTGGCTAAGTTGTCAATCTTGGAAGAAGTTGGAATATCATCTACTAATGACTTCTATAAGTCAACATGGTCACTTGAAGTGCTTGAAGATATTCCATTGAAGACTAAAAGGTACACGTTTCTTTTAAGTTCATCACTATAATTTGCATGCTTAGATAAATGATTAGTTAGATTAATGCTTAGTACATAATTGCTTATATTCTTATAACCTAGAAACATCATTGGTTGACTTTCCTAGGAATAAGATAAAATTGTTCATTGCCGAACAAAATAGAAAATGGAAATCTTCTATATCCACTATTAGGAAACTCATGGTGATGAAGTGAAATGAGTTAAGTGGATAAATCGTTAATATAGAAGTAGGATTAGATTCCTCGCGTAAGAAAACTATGGATGAAACAAGCTCTTGTAGACTATGGCATTAAGTCAGATAAGCGTGCGAAATCAAAGGAACTATAGATGTTAGGTTATACCCCATTCAACACTCTCGCATCCTACATATTAATTTTCGTCATCACTTCCTTTAGGATCATAGGATATGTAGAAACGATAGCATGAGATAATAGTAGGCTTAACCAATCCTCTTGAGCATGAGATCTATAACAAACATCTTTTAAAATATATGATTAATGATATTTGTTGTCAAAAATCTAATATCTTTAAAAATATGCAAAAACCTCACATTTTGGAAAGTAGTTTTTCAAATAACTATCCCACTTTTAAATAAGATGTTTTCACAATAAATATCCACAATTCTGTTTTGATCAAAACCAAAGATTGAGAAAATTTTATTTACCTTTCATTAACACATTTTGAAGTAAAACCGAATCTATTTTATTCAATTAACTCTCATATCTACATGAAAACCTACTTTCAAACATTGTTGAATAATGCTAAAAACGTCTCTTTAAATCATGCATGGTGATCTCATATTTGTCATCTATATTTATATAAATGACACTTATAAGTGAACTAAATCAAATCAAGAGGGCCATGGTTTATCTATTAAGACTTCGTTTGTAACAAGTCTAGAAACCCATGCTATCATAATACACATTAGGATTAATCCTCCTAGTTATGTAGTTATGAAATACTTGATGTTGCTTATTGTTTCCTAGCACTTATATTTTGCTTGCTAGATGAGTATGTTTGCATGCTAGATGAAATTGCTTGATTACTTAATCTCTTTGGTTAACATGCTTTAGCTACATAATTGCCTACATAATTAGTCTATGTTTAATTGCCTCAAAGAGTTGGACTTGTTTGAAACAAAAAACACAACCTTTCTGCAATGCACTACCAAAAACCCTTTTCTGGCAATCTGGGAATCACCAGATGGGCGGCCCCCTTAAATCATAAGGCGGCCCCCTTAATTATTAAGGGGACCGGCCTCCAATTAAGGGGACTGGCCATCTGATGGTCGAATGTGTTGTTTCCCTTTTTCTATTTTTTAGCCCATTTCATCCTACACTTCCCAAAATTCACAAACCTATTCTATCCTAAACCTTCCATCAAAGTTTATCCATCCTTGATCCCACCAATCCTACATTATAAATACTCCCATTCCTCTCAATCTCCACTCATCTCATCATTTCCTCTCCCATTAAACCAAAACCACCAAGAAACTTGTTTGGAGAAGAAAGCCTAACTTCCTTTAAAAATCCGTCAAACCAAATGACGTTGTCAAACATTCAACACCAAATTCCACCTATGTTTTCAAACATTACTTACCTAACACCTCACTCTCCTTCTCACGAACATTACATATCAAAAACCTTTACTCACCCATATCCTTCTCCATTACACTCAAACCTCATAATCTTTTCACAACTCAAGCGATGTTGTTCATAATCAACCAACACCTAAACCTCACTCTCACACAAATGATCCATTTAACAACAAATCATCCATTAGTGCTTCGACTAATGTTCCTTCTTATGATGAGCATGCACAATCCCAAAACAATAATCCCAACCTCATTACCAACACTTTACATGTTGCTCATTCAACAAAAACACCATCCACTCATGAAGAATGTCTTCCACCCATATCATGTTTTCATGATTACCCAAGCTCAAACATGTCTCCACCACCAAGAGTATCACCACCACATCCTACAACTTCACATGCCATTCCTATGTTGCATGTTAAAACCCTCACCCAAGACAATTATCATGCTCCACCACCATCACCTTCCTCCGAACACTTGAAGTTCGTTGAGGCGCTAAAAGAAGCCCATGAGCTTAGTGCTCTTTTAGTCTTACATCTTGCTCAACGCAATTTGGATCCACCTTCATCTAGATCACCCTCATCACCACACAACATAAATCAACTTGAGAAGCATGTCAACAATTAACCTTGTTACATCTTTCTCCTAAAAACGATTGCATTCAATGAACACTTCACTTGGATTGAATATCTTCTCACTAGATCACATCCAATACCCTCACTTGAACAACATCCAAAACCTCAATCAACCTCTTCCGCTACAAACTCTCCACCACCAAACTATCCAACATTCATGACCCGAACATATACCTCCATTAATCCAACAACCTCCATTAATCCAACAATCTTACCCTAACTCAACCATCCTCATTCCAAACACTCCATCATCAACCATCTAAGCATACCATATGCTTATGATGTTCACTTTCAAATACGAATCAACCAACCTTTGGTTGCAAGCAAGTCCAAGTGCTCTCTTAGGCAATATAGGACTATGTCTTTTCCTTTGTGTTATTTTTATCAATATGCTTCAAGCATATTGAGTGTTGTAATGCTTTTCATTTCTATAATGCTTGAATGAATCTTTGTTTAGTTGCATAATTGTTGCCTTGCATATATGTGTATCTTGCTCTCTTAAAATATTTTTGTAGCAAAGATCTCCATAGCTCGTTCCCTTGGTGCTCTCAAATGAGGGGGAGCATACATCAAGGGGGAGCATTCTACCCGTTTAAACTTCCCTCGCGAAGCTTACTCGGCTTAACCTTTTTGATTTTACAAAAAGGGGGAGAAGAGAAATGTAAACTCTATAATACTTGTCTAAAAACAAGTTTTAGATATATTGAGTTTAAGGTTTTGTAATAATCAAAAAGGGGGAGATTGTTGACATAAATTAATGCCTAAAAACATTATTAACATGTTATCAATATCTCTATGTTTTGATTATCACAAAATATAAACTCATAGAACTAAAACTTGTGACATAAACAAGTATTTAGTGATTAATATTTCTCTTTACATCCAAATCACTTAAGGTATGAATAAACAAAGTGTTTAGTGCAATTTATGATCAAAGGGGTATTTAATTAACTAATGCAAAGTTTATTTAATTATATAAACATATTATATATTTTTGAAAAACACTTTTGGTAATAAAGAAAAATGTTTTATTCATACTAAATATATGAATTCAAATTTTTAACCAAAAACAGTTAGTTTTTCACCAAATAAACTTTCCCCACTAAAAGACAAAGAATTTGGCCGTTTCAGCTGGGCGGCCCCCTTAATTATAAAGGGCGGTCCCCTTAATTTTAAGGGGGCCGGCCATGATTTAAGGGGACCGGCCACGCTCCTCTGTCAGATTCTTTTGCCTATAAATACCACCTTAAACCTGGATTTTTTCCTCACCTTTTGCACTCCTAAACTTTCTGTTCTAGATCCCCATTTCTATTCTCTAAATCCTTTGATCATAAATACATAATCCTTTGTTTCAAAGTGATTCTTACATCATCCTCTCAAGTGCAAGAGAAGAATACTTCTATCCTCCAAGACAAGAAGTATTACAACTTGTTGTGACCTCCACATCCAAGTTGTTGGTGCATCATCAAGAATATTTACATATATCTTTGTGTAGTGTGTTGTGAATATTTGATTGTAGATAGTTGTGTTAAGAATATAGATTGTGTGATTGGCTAGTAGATTGTAGTGAAGATAATTGGTGTGTAGAAGATAGGTGTGAACTAGATTGTAGTAAAGATAGTTGGTGTGAAGTAGTTGTGAAGATAGGTGTGTAGTAGATTGGTGTGAAGTAGTTGTGAAGATAGGTGTGTAGTAGATTGGTGTGACGTAGTTGTGAAGAAGGTGTGATTTCGTTGTGACGAAGCTTTGGTGTGTAAGTGGTGTGTATATTGGTGTGTAAGGTTTCTCCGCCATAAGGAGCTTGTTGACATAGTGAAGAAAACTCTCGAGTAGGTGACTCGAGGAGTGGAGTAGGGCAAGGAAGGTGTCCTTGTAGCCGAACCACTATAAATCCTTTGTCTCGCGGTTAGATCTTTCCATATCTTACTTATTATCTTGCTTATATCGTTATTACATTTGTAGACGTAGACGTATATATATAGTTGCTCATATAGTGCTAGTATTGATTTTACTTAAAGATCAAACGAAAGTTTCATTCACAAAACAAAGTTTTTACAATCAAACTAAAAAGGTTACATACATATAATTGATCATTTCGATCAAGTATAGTTTTTATACAAAATATAACTAAGGATTATAAAATAAACGATTACGTACTTATCTCTCGTATATAGCTATAATTGTTTATATTATGCATGTGTTGATTTCACATACTTAGCTTACATTATTATTATTGTTCATACTTAGATATACTTGTTCATATTGTTCAAGATTTGAGTTCACATAAGATTGAATCAAAGTTTTAAAAGCAAACAAGGTTTTAAAACTAAACTAAGTTTTCATAATAAAATTAAAAAGACGTAAAACTATTCAACCCCCCCCCTTCTAGTTTTCCACATTTTGGAATCTCGAAACTATCACAGTGTTCTCGAAACTTTTTTGGAATCTCGAAACTTTCACAGTGTTCTCGAAACTTTTTGAGTGATCTCGAAAATTTCAATGTTTTAGAAACTTTTCAATGTTCTAGAAACTTTTCAGTGTTTTAGAAACTTTTCAGTGTTCTAGAAACTTTTCAGTGTTTTAGAAACTTTTCAGTGTCCTAGAAACTTTTCAGTGTTCTAGAAACTTTTTAGTGTTCTAGAAACTTACACCAAAACTTTCTAAATTATACAATTTAGAGAGTATACCACGAGTCGAAGTGTTTTCTCACTTATACAAGCAAGGGAAACACCGAGTAAGCAACGGGAGCAAGTGTGTTCTCGAAACTTTTGTGCTTTAGAAACTTTGTGATTTAGAAAGATGGTACAAGTGTGTTCTAGAAAGTTTGCTAGAATTTTGATTTTGCTAAAAGCTCACCCAAATGAAGTTTGTATTCCAAGATTCTTGTACTTCTAGTTATAAAAACACCAAAACTTAAAGAAAGTTGCAAACTTGATGATTTTTATGAAAATTTTTTGTGATCTAGAAAGTTTGCTAGAATTTTGATTTTGCTAAAAGCTCACCCAAATGAAGTTTGTATTTCAAGATTCTTGTACTTCTAGTTATAAAAACACCAAAACTTAAAGAAAGTTGCAAACTTGATGATTTTTATGAAAATTTTTTGAGATCTAGAAAACAAGTACAATAATCAAAATCGAATTTTTAAGCTATAAATCTTCAAAAAGATTGAAACTTTCTTGCTAGAAAAGGTTTATAACACTAGTTTGTAATAAAAAAAGTGTTAAAAACCAAGAAAAACAAGAAAAGTAAAGAACCTTTTTTTTTTGAAAAGAAACGTGTATATTGCTTAAAAAAACGAAAAACACAAATTCCCAACACTCCCAAATCATTGCTTGGCGATTGATACCACTTGTAGGACCTTAAATAACACAACTTTATCACACACAGTATAGAAGCAAAGATGAAGAAGTGATGAAAGATGGTGACTTGTATGATGTATATGTAAATCGTGTATATATAGAGAGAGAGATAAGAAATAAGGAACTTTTATTCAAAGAAAACACACACAAATACACACACAAGCACACACCTCAAATGAGCCTTTGAGGTGTTTATATAGTAAGATACATGATATGCCCTAAGGCTTTCTATGGGCTTAGGCTTGGACTTGGTTATATGATTAGATAACAAGGCTTATGTAACATAGCACATAACATATTAGCTTGCCAAGTCCAAAGTCCAATGACTAAACTATTACTAATCTTAACAAACGACACAAAGTTATAATATGAGAATGACCATCACTTCTATATATATATTTTTAATGCTAACAAAGCTTATAACAAACCAGATGACAATCTAGACGATCTGGACATGTCTCTAGAAGATTGGGACAAAAACATTGATGAATTTGTTGATCAAATCGAAACGGAAACAATTCAAAGACCGTTAACTGAAAGGGATGCTAAGTTGGAAGAAGAACGGTTAAGGGGTAAAAAGTTGAAGGAACCGATGATCGCCGAACAGGAACAACAGGAAGAGGCTGACACTAACATTGGTTTATCTGTGGAAGAAGAAAATGAACGAGCACTAAAGTTAGTTCTCCTCCACAACAGAATCGACTCCCTTCAAGCTGATCAACCTCCGCTACCTCTGTTTAGTCAAACAACCGAGGCTGGAGGATCAAGTAGCATTCCTAAAGCAGGAGAGTCTAGCAGTATCCCTGAGTCCACTCCAGTTGATCAAACTCAGGAAACGGGAACCACTGCTGATTTGATAGTCTACGAATCTCCCAATGTCATCTGAAGACGTAGAGATGCAGAATGCCTCAGAAAGAGGAGACGATGATGTGGAAGACCATATGGACACGGATATTCCACATCTTATGCCTATGGAAGAGATGGAAGCTAGAGAAAAGGCTCAAGAGGAAGAGCTCAAGAGGAAAGAAGAGGCTGAAGAGGCAAGGCTTGAGGCTATCGAACAGGCAAAACTGGAAGAAGCCATTAGAATGGAGGAAAGTAGGAAAGCTGAAGAGGCAGCTAAACTTGCCGATGAATTAAAGCTTCAAGAAGAAACAAAGAAAAGAAAAGAAGAAGAAGCTAGAATTGCAGAAGAACTAAGACAAAAGGCAGAAGCTGACCTACTGGCAGAAGAGCAGAGACTAAGGGCTGAAGAAGCTATAGTTGCAGAAAAGACAGAAGTGACTAAGGATAAACCCGAATCACCCAAAGGAGATGATAAAGACACAACCACCAACATTGAATCAACATAATCATCACCTCCTGCATCACAACCTACACATGACGAATCTGTCAAGAAACCTTCCAAAGTTGAAGCCTTAGCTGCATCAAAGTTGATCAAGAGAGCAGTTAAGAGAGTTCGAGACAAGAAGAAAAACAAGCTAGAAACACAAGTTGAATCACTGGCTAACCAAGTTGCTGAGTTAACCAAGAAAATGACGACTATTCACAAAACCTAATCTCTACAACATCCCCAACCTTCAACACAAATCTCAATACACCTTGATCAAGCATCCGACATTTGGGTTTACATACCGCATTGTTAACCATCGAAACTGCTTCATGGCTTATGATGAGATCCACAAGTTCTGTGATGAAACCCTTAAGTTCGTCAGAGATGGAATCAAAGGCAGATTAGATGATGTTGCACTGTACAAATCCAAAAGGTGGAATATCGATGAGGCCAGACAAACTCGCAGATTCATTACAATGATTGAGAACTGGTTAAAGCGTAGGGATCAGATAAGGAGATTGGAAAGCTATGTAGGAGGCAGACCAGAATGGTAGATGTGTTGTAAGATCTTGATTTGATTTGTCAATACTATTATTCATAATGGCTTGTGCACGCATTACAGTGTACAACCCGAACTTGTAAAGAAAGGACCCTAAGGTACGCATCAGTGCCTCAATCCTAATATAAGGAGCGAAGGCTTCATACTTTTGAGTAGAATTAATCAAATATTTTATGATTTTCATGATTCTGCTCAAAAGGACAAGTATTTCACCTCAATAAGACCTAATCACTTGTTGAGGGGGAGCACTTGTCAAAACAAAAATACTTTGTTCTAAAATCAAAAGTTCTTGGTGAATCTCCCCATAAGACTCAAAAAGGCATATTTTAATCTAAAAGATTATCAAAAACATCATTTTATATGCTATTTTTGAGGGAGAGAAAATGGAAAAGTGATTAAAATATAAGTGGTCAAAAGGCTAAAAGTTGTATCTTGTGCGAGCTAGACTCAAAATTGACCCAGGAATTGACGAAACAATAAAAGTTAGTAATCTTGAAAAGACTTATCCTCGACGGGTTATAACATCAAGTTAGTTACTAGAGCTAATGTCACCTACAAGCTGACAATGGAACTCTTTAACTAGCCACGCAAGCGTGTCTCGAAAAGGATTTGTCTTAGTAGAAATGTACCATCTCGAGAAACTTTCTGTGGACTTGACCAGGCCGGGTAATAACTTCAAGCTAGTCTAACTAGTGATACAAGCGTGTCTTGAATCGGTCTTGTTCACTGAAGGTGGATCAATTCAAAAATGCTTGCTCCTCCCGCGTGTGCAAATTTATCAAATACTTATGAGCACATGTGAAGGGGGAGCCCTTCAAAAGTGTACACAAAACTCAAAGTGTTAACCAAAATATTTGATTATAACAAACACTTTGAGAGATTTTCAATCAAAGGTTTCTTGGTTTCTATCGGTTAATCAAGGAGTTATAAGGTGATTAAGATAGGAAAAACCATCCTATGATCCGCCAGAGCCGGAGGGATCTACCCAAGGACATCTCCCATAGTTAGAATTTGAAGTCCTTAGGTATGATACGAAAAAAGGAGAAAAGAATGAAAGGGAAAGTAGGAGTTGAAGAATTAAAAAGAAATGTAAAAGAAAAGGGTGAAAAGAAATAGCCCTCCATATGTTCAACCTTAGGGCAGACACCGGGTTCAATTCGTATGCTACTAGTTGTTGCTAAGGCAACACCGGTATTGAAGATAAAATCTTAGCAATCTGCCGAGAACGTTTATGAGAGAATTACAAATGTATTTCTCAATGATTGAATGGAAATTCCTGCCAGGGTCAACATCAAATAGCCCTGACAGCAGGTCACTTTGGTAACCCCACAAGGGTTACGCTTAGTGTTCGCGGTGGTTCCATTGCGGTCTACAGTCGTGGAGTGATCCCCGGCGACTCACCCAGTCATTGAGCTACTTCGTAGGTTTCGTAAGCTCCTTCGGGAGTATCTGATATGGGAACGGCCTGGATAAAGATTAGAAGGAGTCTTCACAATATTTTGTTGATGAGCTCTAATTCCTTATTTGTAAGTACCGGTTGATTATTGCTAACTGTTTATCTGCAGGTATATCACCTCCACGATGGTAGATTCCAGCATGCTCATACATACATCTTGAAGCAAATGAAAGCTCCCCCAAAGATCTATGCACCACAAAGTTCAAAGAAAGATTCTACGACAATAAGGAAGAATCTGCAAAGTATAAAGACTAAAGATCTTAGAGTATGAAAAGGAAATTTGTGCACGTGAAAGACTAAGTCCAAAGATGTATGAGCATGTTGGAATGGCGGACAACCACCACAGACGCAGGAGTGACGAATGGCAGACTAGTTCATAACACAATCACAACATCATCACCAAACAACAAAGACTTAGAGAAAAGTACATTCATTATACAACATTTTTGAAAGACTTCAAAAGTTTTACATGTCACAAGTCAAAGACAAAGATGAAGACGTCCAGCAACCGTGATGACCGACCCTTAGGGGGAGATTGTTGGGAACATACTTTAGTATTTAGTCAAGTCTCGGTCATTACATTTTGTAACAGGTTGCTTAAGTATTATTTATGTTTATGTTTTAGTTAATGGGCAAGTTGTAAAAGCCCAAAAGGCTTAGTAAGCCCACGTTGAGATGATGAAAGGGACTAGGGAATGTTGCCCTAGCTTCCCTCCTATAAATACAAGGCTTATGATGCCTTAAACGTTGTTGGTTATTTTGATATTCTAATGAAACTCTTGCTTTTATAATTCTCTCATATCTTGTAATCAATAAATCCTTATATCTATCTCATTCTTTACTTGTGTGATATCAATATGGGCACCTAACACTTACACTTATATGTTAATTTATGTAAGTAAACAATTCAAATTAGTGATTTTATACTTTGAAAAATGACCAAACTAAATACCCATGACCTTGGGCAAATACTTATTGTTAAGGAGGATTTTACAAGAAAAACGTAGCAATTTGAATTACCCAAAAACGAGTACACGAGTCAAAAGTTATGATCAAAGAAAGTTAACGAAACCGAAAAACTAAAAATTGTCAAGTTCGCTTACTACATGAATTTCAAAATTTTTTGAGACACTTCTGGTCCGATTCATCAAAAAGTTAAAACACGAAAGTTGTCTGGAATGATGTTTTACATCTATTCCGCGAGAACTCGGCATGAAATGTCACACCCCCAAAATCGGGTCCAGCGGAAGCATACATGTAGCTGGGGTGTAACTCAATTGATATCACGACACAAGTACAAAAATGGTTTTCACTTCAATTATATAGAATAAAATAGTTAAGTCATAAATGTTGAATTTACATTTTAAAAGTAGTGCGGAAGTAGGCCCTTAAAAATGGTTTAAAACGGTCCCCATATAAATAATCAGAGTCTTCTATGACCATGCCATACCCTGCCAAAACCTCCTGTAGCGTGCCATAAGCTAAAAACCTGAAAATACATGCTAAAGTGTCAACACGAGGTTGGTGAGTTCATAGAGTTTGTTTAACAACGAAATGCCTAAAAAGAAAAGATCGCCCAGCAAAGGCATCGTAAATCCACTCAGTTACAGGTCCCGCCATAAGAGACTTGTAACCTGTGTGTTTACAACCCACTGCCAAAAGTAATATGTTTACGTGAACAAAAGTAATACTTGTATTTAAATTCCCAGATAAATATAGCAAAACGGCTATATAAATAATTCAGTCAATGAGGCCATATGGTAAATCAGTCAAGCGGGAAAACCCGTAATAAGGTTAATGAAAAGGCATCGCAATTCAGTCAAGAAATGAAACAGTAATATTACGTTTGACATCACAGCCAAGTGGGGAATACCACAATACGTTTGACATCACAGCCAAGTGGGGAATACCACAATATTACAATAGACATATAAGAACAATCAAGTAGGGAAACAGCAATACTACGTTTGACATCACAGCCAAGTGGGGAATACCACAATACTACGTTTGACATCACAGCCAAGTGGGGAATACCACAATACGTTTGACATCACAGCCAAGTGGGGAATACCACAGTATTACGTTTGACATCACAGCCAAGTGGGGAATACCACAGTATTACAATGAGCATATAAGAACAATTGGGGACTATGAGGTCATATAAACAAAGCTGACAATGTCGCCAGGTAAAATAATACTGACAATGTCGCCAGAGATCTAATACTGACAATGTCGCCAGAGATCTAATAAGTACAAAAGTTTAAGAGACAAGTCACATGAAAAACAAGTAATCAAGCATACCAATGAAATGTAGGAAATCAACCATATATATATAGATAAAGCTGGAAATATTTGAGTAATCAACCAGGTAAAACAAGTAATGCGTTTTAAGTAAAACGAGCATGTATTCTCCCCCAAAGAGTTTACCAAAACAATTGAAAAAGTAGGGGCTATGACTCACCTGGAGCGATAGCAATGATGACAAGAATGGATACACTGAAAGGAGGCACGATCTCTAACCGCAACCTAATATGAGTAATAACGATCTACCTTAGATCACGACATAATGAAATGAATGCACATGCACATGATGCCTATACCACTCGTAACTTGGAAACACTAGTTATTGTCAAAGTAAAATAGTTTCCATACTTAGGAAAAATAAGTCCAATATGGCCTCGTAAAACTAGTCGCGAAATATTGTACGTTAAGTGTTAATGGTCAAGCTCGGCGTTTTTGAAAACCTTGTAACACTATTTAGAAGTCGCGTCATTTAACCTTTGGCGATACGGGTCTCGATCGATGAGAAAATCGACTCTTATTGTTGTTACTTGAAAGTATTATGTTCAACACTTAGAAAATTTCATTATAGTAAAAGCTGTCAAAATATATCTAGTTTATCGGGTATATAGACGAGGTCGTAGTTTATTCGTTATAAGTCTATTCGACGAACGGCCAATTGATTTGAAAAGCTTGTTGGAAGATCTTGATTTCATAAAACTACGGCTCGGACTCAAACTGATCCGATCATAAAGAAAAACAGCCGAGAAAATGGTGTTTCGCCAAGACAGTTTTGTGGCAAAAGTTGTAGTAGAAAAGCTGATGGAAATATATATATATCGTCTAAGTTCAAACGCTTGTATCTTTTTCGTTATAAGCTCGTTTTCTACGTTCTTTATATCCCCGGAATCGTGGGATGGCATACTAATATATTTTTGATAAATCGGGACGGCTAAATCAAGTTTTAGGCCTCGAAACAGTCCATGAAAATCGTGGGACAGCAAGGTATTTTTCAGAAAATAGTTTTCGTCGTTAAAATTGAAAATAGTATATCTTTTTCGTCGTAACTCGGATTTTAGTGGTTCAAGCGGCCACGGTTTCATTTTTGAAAGTATTTTCTGAATATCTAACCCAATGTTACCCGGAAACCCCTGAGTTTTCTGAAATTGGCGATTTAGGACAGAACCTATATTTGAAAGTATTTTTCGTTCTTAATATTCGGAAAATCATATCTCCTTCGTTATTAACTCGTTTTTATCCCCGTTTTCGGCCATAGTTTCGTCTCGGAATGTATTTTCTAAATCTTTGGTCAAATATTACCCACAACCTACTGAGTTGGCCACGTTTTCAAAATAGTAACAGTAGGTATATGTATATTTTCCAAAATCATTTTTCTAGTTTCAAACTTCATCCAAACCACTTTCAATCACCACAAAACTAGTCTAATCCTACCATACACCTTCTTAGGGTGTCATGGGGTCCTAAACATCACCATCCTTGGTGGGTTTCATGGGAATAACTATAGGATAATTATAAACTCATAATATGTAAAAATACTTGAAAAGTGGTATGATAACTTATGTATATGAGCATGTTTTGTTACTAGATTATGAAAATACATCAAGTAAATGATTAAAAGAGTAGGAAAATCATGGGTAACTTACTTGTGATGATTATTGAAAGATGATGATGAAAACCTAATTAATCTTTGAGGTTTTTATTTCAAAACCTAAGCTAGATCACTACTAGGACTTGTTTAAGCACTTGAGCTTGAAAAATTGATGGGTTCTTCTTGGTCTCTTTGTTTGGTCGATCCATGGAGGTGAGGAGAGAAAGAGATGAGTTTTCTTGAAGTCTTCCAATGAAAGAATGAAATGAGGTCTTAGATATTAGTAAAAAGTCTTGGTCTTTTTATTATTTTAAGTATCATATGGATTAGTCTAGGGGGGGGGGGGGCCGGTTTCATGGTAGAAAAAGGAAGAGTTTGGTGTGAATTTAATGATCTTGTCCCCAAAAGTGTATGTGTTAGTTAGTTTAGATTGTACATTGGGTGTTATCGGGTACCGAGTTAACTAAAAATAAATGTTAACGATTAGAAATAAAATACGACGAAGTTGTAAAAGTTGTAAAATATTATTCCTGGTGAGAATCGGGTGTTAAAATAATTATCGGGTTGAAATATCGCAAACCGACTGAGTAATAAGCTCCGACCGTGAAATATAGTAATCGATCTCAAAACACCGGGTAAATTAATAATATAATTTTTATATTATAAGAATGAGTATAAAAATATATTGGGATCATAGTCGGGAGTGTCGGACGTGTTATTCTCGTTTATAGTTCGCGTATTAGTGTTTATTTAAAATAAACATACGTAATTCGTTAATTATATTAAAAATATAATTTGAATACCCTACGAGTGGAATAGTATGCAAGTGCCTCAATGATGATATGAAGACTATTTCTAGTCCGTATGAGATGTCCCAATGATAATGCATGAATTCGCTCCTGAACCAATACGGTTACGCGAATTTTGAATACCCGTAAACTAAGTTTACGATGAAATGAGTAATGCACGTGAATAGTGGTTTTCTCTCGGAAATGAATAGTGTCAAGTGAATAGTAAAATTTCCGAATGTTTCTCGAAATGTCAAATTGACCTCAAAAACGATGAATAGTGATCGATGAATAGTAAATGGTGAATAGTAACTTGTGAATAGTAAATTGTCGAGGTTTGGAAAATGACCGGAAATTACGAGTTGTGACAGTCTTCCCTTCTAACAGGAACTTCGTCCCGAAGTTCAGTTTTGGTTGGTCTCTGAAGTATATTGGGTTCAACTTTCCTAGTTTTCTGAATGATATCATGCCTTTCCTAGGCAGAACTTTCAACATGATCTGGCTACCAACTTGAAGTTTTAATGGTTTACAACTTATAGAATTTGTAATTGCTTCTTGACTTGTAGGAAATTTCTGGTTATTTCATGAATGCCTACTAGACTAGTGAGTTAGGATTTTCCAATTTCAATTCGTCAATGGATAGGGGCACTTCGACCATAGAGTGCTTTAAATGGTATAGTCTCTAGGCTCGTGTGGTAACTATGGTTATAAAGGAATCTGATTTATGGAAAATGGTTAGTCCAACCATTTCTAGAGTCAATCACACCCGATTTGGGCATATCTCCCTATGTTTAAATCAATCTCAAATTCTGACCATTGGTCTACAAATGATAGGTAGTGTGGTTCCAAAGAGATCTTAATGAAATCGCTAGGAGTTGAGGTGAATTGAATTCCTTTATTAGGAATAATTGAAATGGGTATCATGAATCTTGTTTTGAAAGACTTACAGGGTTAAATCCGTAAAAGGGTGTTGTTGAAAATAATAGATTAGGATAAGGTTGTGATCTTCCGCAGGATGTCAGGAATTGAGTCTTTCTCCACCTACGGTGCTTAGTCTCCATTACTAAGATTTTCCCCAAGTTATATGTCATCAAATCACAAACTCCTAAAAATATGAGTGAGGTAATATAGTGATTGATTTTCAAGGCTTGTTTTGAGATTGTGTGTTTTGTTCATAAACCTTTCCTGACTAAATAAATTTACAACTTTAAGCAACCAGCTTTTTAAGTAACATTTTTCTTGATGTTTCAGAATTTAATAGTTATGCAAGATAGAACTATTTTCAACATAAGATGGATAATATGATTTACCAAAAATCGATGTTTAAAATTTCTTAGCATCTAGTAATTTTGTAAAAGATTAACCAAAAGAAATTTGCTTGTCAAAATAAGTGCCTTGGAAAAGTATTTCTTACAAGATATATGTTTTGCATAACTATAGTTTGGAGAAAAATCCATTTAAAAGTGAAAATATTAAGAGGATAAAATGGTCAGGTATGTATATCTGCACAAAGGCATAGGTGTCTAACACGTTCGAATAAAGTCTATTGGTGAGGACATGTTCAATTATAGTCTCGGTTAAAAGTTGGATTTATCTCTATGGTGTTACTTAGGGAGCACTCGTATCTAAACAAATCTTATAATTCAGTCAAGCCAATACTTTCCAGATAGTGGAATTGTGGCAATCAGGCCAGTGATAGTAGTTCGAATGGTTTTGTGATATCTTGGGATTTCTGTTGAGTTTTGAATGGTCTTACTGTACCGAGGGATCATCCTCATAGAAGGTACGGAAATTCTTTCCTAGGGAAGTCATTGATAATATCCACTTATCAATATAGGGAGTAGTGAGGGATGAGTGACATCGGAATCTATAGAGTGTTAGCTAATTCCTATATATATATGGGGGTGGAAAAGGAAATGATAGTGATAGTAAGAAGGGAAAAGACTGTGACAAGTGCGACAAAACGAGATTGTGATAAAAGAAAATGTAAGTGCATTGTGTATAAATATGAAGATTCATGAAATAAAATGACTAGTTGACAAGCTTCCAATCGGTGGTTCACGAAGTGATGAAAAGTAGGAATGTTATGACAACGAGAGTATACACACACGTAAATGAAGCATTTGGAAAATGAGTTGAGAATTCAATCCAGACATAATCTTATTATAACCATTCTCAGTGTTGCAAAATTCATCTCTGAGTCAGACATAGGTGGTCAGCCTATATCTCACTATCCCGGGTTGAATATAGATGACCAGTCTATATTCCACCGAGGTTCCATGAATTTTGAAATACTCAGTTCAGTTATACTAATACCATGTCCTTCCCAATACCAAGACGTTCAGAAAGACTAAGGCAGGTGACCAAACTCGAGGTCGAATGATGAAACTATGCAGGGAGAAACATAACAGGGTGGCATATATGATACGTGAACATGCTTATATGAAAGACAATGATAGTAATCAACCATGATAAATGAATATAGTATATCAGATAATGAGACACAAATCTCATCACTTAAGTCAGCAACAAACCACAAATGAGGCTTCAGCTTGGCAGGCAGGCACGTGACGGTCATAGGGTTAAGTTTTTCGGAAAAGTAGCTATAGTCTAGGTTTTAAAACACTTAGTTCGCTATAGCCAGAGCTCTGATACCAATCTGTCACACCCCCAAAATCGGGTCCAGCGGAAGCATACATGTAGCTGGGGTGTAACTCAATTGATATCACGACACAAGTACAAAAATGGTTTTCACTTCAATTATATAGAATAAAATAGTTAAGTCATAAATGTTGAATTTACATTTTAAAAGTAGTGCGGAAGTAGGCCCTTAAAAATGGTTTAAAACGGTCCCCATATAAATAATCAGAGTCTTCTATGACCATGCCATACCCTGCCAAAACCTCCTGTAGCGTGCCATAAGCTAAAAACCTGAAAATACATGCTAAAGTGTCAACACGAGGTTGGTGAGTTCATAGAGTTTGTTTAACAACGAAATGCCTAAAAAGAAAAGATCGCCCAGCAAAGGCATCGTAAATCCACTCAGTTACAGGTCCCGCCATAAGAGACTTGTAACCTGTGTGTTTACAACCCACTGCCAAAAGTAATATGTTTACGTGAACAAAAGTAATACTTGTATTTAAATTCCCAGATAAATATAGCAAAACGGCTATATAAATAATTCAGTCAATGAGGCCATATGGTAAATCAGTCAAGCGGGAAAACCCGTAATAAGGTTAATGAAAAGGCATCGCAATTCAGTCAAGAAATGAAACAGTAATATTACGTTTGACATCACAGCCAAGTGGGGAATACCACAATACGTTTGACATCACAGCCAAGTGGGGAATACCACAATATTACAATAGACATATAAGAACAATCAAGTAGGGAAACAGCAATACTACGTTTGACATCACAGCCAAGTGGGGAATACCACAATACTACGTTTGACATCACAGCCAAGTGGGGAATACCACAATACGTTTGACATCACAGCCAAGTGGGGAATACCACAGTATTACGTTTGACATCACAGCCAAGTGGGGAATACCACAGTATTACAATGAGCATATAAGAACAATTGGGGACTATGAGGTCATATAAACAAAGCTGACAATGTCGCCAGGTAAAATAATACTGACAATGTCGCCAGAGATCTAATACTGACAATGTCGCCAGAGATCTAATAAGTACAAAAGTTTAAGAGACAAGTCACATGAAAAACAAGTAATCAAGCATACCAATGAAATGTAGGAAATCAACCATATATATATAGATAAAGCTGGAAATATTTGAGTAATCAACCAGGTAAAACAAGTAATGCGTTTTAAGTAAAACGAGCATGTATTCTCCCCCAAAGAGTTTACCAAAACAATTGAAAAAGTAGGGGCTATGACTCACCTGGAGCGATAGCAATGATGACAAGAATGGATACACTGAAAGGAGGCACGATCTCTAACCGCAACCTAATATGAGTAATAACGATCTACCTTAGATCACGACATAATGAAATGAATGCACATGCACATGATGCCTATACCACTCGTAACTTGGAAACACTAGTTATTGTCAAAGTAAAATAGTTTCCATACTTAGGAAAAATAAGTCCAATATGGCCTCGTAAAACTAGTCGCGAAATATTGTACGTTAAGTGTTAATGGTCAAGCTCGGCGTTTTTGAAAACCTTGTAACACTATTTAGAAGTCGCGTCATTTAACCTTTGGCGATACGGGTCTCGATCGATGAGAAAATCGACTCTTATTGTTGTTACTTGAAAGTATTATGTTCAACACTTAGAAAATTTCATTATAGTAAAAGCTGTCAAAATATATCTAGTTTATCGGGTATATAGACGAGGTCGTAGTTTATTCGTTATAAGTCTATTCGACGAACGGCCAATTGATTTGAAAAGCTTGTTGGAAGATCTTGATTTCATAAAACTACGGCTCGGACTCAAACTGATCCGATCATAAAGAAAAACAGCCGAGAAAATGGTGTTTCGCCAAGACAGTTTTGTGGCAAAAGTTGTAGTAGAAAAGCTGATGGAAATATATATATATCGTCTAAGTTCAAACGCTTGTATCTTTTTCGTTATAAGCTCGTTTTCTACGTTCTTTATATCCCCGGAATCGTGGGATGGCATACTAATATATTTTTGATAAATCGGGACGGCTAAATCAAGTTTTAGGCCTCGAAACAGTCCATGAAAATCGTGGGACAGCAAGGTATTTTTCAGAAAATAGTTTTCGTCGTTAAAATTGAAAATAGTATATCTTTTTCGTCGTAACTCGGATTTTAGTGGTTCAAGCGGCCACGGTTTCATTTTTGAAAGTATTTTCTGAATATCTAACCCAATGTTACCCGGAAACCCCTGAGTTTTCTGAAATTGGCGATTTAGGACAGAACCTATATTTGAAAGTATTTTTCGTTCTTAATATTCGGAAAATCATATCTCCTTCGTTATTAACTTGTTTTTATCCCCGTTTTCGGCCATAGTTTCGTCTCGGAATGTATTTTCTAAATCTTTGGTCAAATATTACCCACAACCTACTGAGTCGGCCACGTTTTCAAAATAGTAACAGTAGGTATATGTATATTTTCCAAAATCATTTTTCTAGTTTCAAACTTCATCCAAACCACTTTCAATCACCACAAAACTAGTCTAATCCTACCATACACCTTCTTAGGGTGTCATGGGGTCCTAAACATCACCATCCTTGGTGGGTTTCATGGGAATAACTATAGGATAATTATAAACTCATAATATGTAAAAATACTTGAAAAGTGGTATGATAACTTATGTATATGAGCATGTTTTGTTACTAGATTATGAAAATACATCAAGTAAATGATTAAAAGAGTAGGAAAATCATGGGTAACTTACTTGTGATGATTATTGAAAGATGATGATGAAAACCTAATTAATCTTTGAGGTTTTTATTTCAAAACCTAAGCTAGATCACTACTAGGACTAGTTTAAGCACTTGAGCTTGAAAAATTGATGGGTTCTTCTTGGTCTCTTTGTTTGGTCGATCCATGGAGGTGAGGAGAGAAAGAGATGAGTTTTCTTGAAGTCTTCCAATGAAAGAATGAAATGAGGTCTTAGATATTAGTAAAAAGTCTTGGTCTTTTTATTATTTTAAGTATCATATGGATTAGTCTAGGGGGGGGGGCCGGTTTCATGGTAGAAAAAGGAAGAGTTTGGTGTGAATTTAATGATCTTGTCCCCAAAAGTGTATGTGTTAGTTAGTTTAGATTGTACATTGGGTGTTATCGGGTACCGAGTTAACTAAAAATAAATGTTAACGATTAGAAATAAAATACGACGAAGTTGTAAAAGTTGTAAAATATTATTCCTGGTGAGAATCGGGTGTTAAAATAATTATCGGGTTGAAATATCGCAAACCGACTGAGTAATAAGCTCCGACCGTGAAATATAGTAATCGATCTCAAAACACCGGGTAAATTAATAATATAATTTTTATATTATAAGAATGAGTATAAAAATATATTGGGATCATAGTCGGGAGTGTCGGACGTGTTATTCTCGTTTATAGTTCGCGTATTAGTGTTTATTTAAAATAAACATACGTAATTCGTTAATTATATTAAAAATATAATTTGAATACCCTACGAGTGGAATAGTATGCAAGTGCCTCAATGATGATATGAAGACTATTTCTAGTCCGTATGAGATGTCCCAATGATAATGCATGAATTCGCTCCTGAACCAATACGGTTACGCGAATTTTGAATACCCGTAAACTAAGTTTACGATGAAATGAGTAATGCACGTGAATAGTGGTTTTCTCTCGGAAATGAATAGTGTCAAGTGAATAGTAAAATTTCCGAATGTTTCTCGAAATGTCAAATTGACCTCAAAAACGATGAATAGTGATCGATGAATAGTAAATGGTGAATAGTAACTTGTGAATAGTAAATTGTCGAGGTTTGGAAAATGACCGGAAATTACGAGTTGTGACATGAAAACACTAAACAAGGGCAGTTTTATGCCTCAAATGGTAAGGACAATCTTCGGCGTCAAAAATTTGGTTTCACTTGACAAGTAATTAAGAACCATGATATTTTCAAAACTAATTACTCACTAGATATAATAAACCTTATAAAAAACAATCATCATTCTAAATAAACTTTTCTTAATTTTATTTAACTCTCGGAATACTGTTTTTCACATATGAAACAGTAATCGTAACCTACAAGTTTTCACAAATGAAACAATAATTCTAACTTACAAGTTTTCACAAGTGAAACAATAATCCTAACTTATAAGTTTTCACAAGTGAAACCATATTCCTAACTTATAAACATTATAAGTTTTCACATAGGAAACTATACTCATAAACTTATAGATCCTTATAATTATTATAAACTTCATGTTTTACATATTGAGCACTACAAAACTAGGGAGCTTCATGTGAGGGGTTTCATTTGGGTAACCGGATCGACGAGTAGCTGGATTTTCGAATTAAAGTGTCCTAGCTCCTTGAACGTCTACTACATGACCTTTGAATTATGATGGCCCGAACGGTAGTACGAGATATATAAACCAAAAATTTTTCATAAACCGTTTCTATAAAACGACTTACACAAAACTACCAAGCACTACAACATAATCAATATAAGGACATATATAGGCTCTTATGTTTTCTTAGACATTATGTCAAAGCCTAAAGACGCAATAATTATTCTAGGTTGCTCCTAGGATTCTCTCGGCCTTCCATCATCTTACTTTTACTTTCATTATCACATTGCTTTACAGTGAGTGTCCATGAACCCCTTTCTCTAACTATTTTAATCGTTTTGGGGTGGATGCATGAACCATCTTTGAACTAAATTGATTACTGTTTTATGAACTCTTTTGACTTGAATTTTTGAACTTGAATTAAACTCTTGAATTTAATTTTGAACGTATGATTTGTTTTGAACTTAATGAACCGTACGTACTATGACCTAAAATCTCACCTTATGGGTGGAGTTTGCAAAGTCTCACCATGTGGAGCGTTCTTGACCTAAAGTCTCTCCTTATTGATGGAGCATGCAAAGTCTCTCATGTTTGGAGCGTTCTTAATTGTGTATAATAGGTGTATGATGTACTGTTCGTACATTCGCATTGTTAGTCTCCTATTAGAAGGTATAATGGATAGCGCTATTAGAGGTCGGCCAACCTCTCGTTCACTATGTTATGGGACACATATTATTTATTCTAGGGCATTTCTTGGCATACATTATCATATAAGTGGTGCTTATATTGTGAACTATTATGACCGCATGTGCTTGATTACCAGACATACGAATTTTGATTCAATGCGTTGTGAACACATAGGTTACAAGTCTTGTATGGGCGAGACTTGCAACTGAGTGGATTGACATTGCCTTTGCTTTGTGGACTTTTCTTAAAGACTTTGAAATTACTTTCATTATTGAAATATATGTGAACTTATATGTTACAAGTCTTGTGTGGGCGGGATTTGTAACAGGATAAGTTGATAGGATATTTGTCATATGAACTTTCTCAAAAGGTTACATATTATAAAACATGTGTACTCACCAACTATACTTATAGTTGACCCGTTTTCTCTCATGCATTTCAGGTGATCGTCAGTAAGCTTTTCTTCAAGGTCTTTGCATAATGAAGTTTTCACATGTCACTACTGATCATTAGGTATAACAAAGCTATCTTTTGGGAGCTAAACTTTTTATTTTAATTGCCGATGTCAGCTATAACAATGTTGTAATGACATACTTTTTCCTTTAATATAAATTATGTTATTGTTCTATATCTCTTTTGTGATGATTATTTATTATGTTTCATTTCGCATTTCCGCTTTATCGGGGTTTACAGATACGGTGTATCAATATATTAGATATGTTGTATCAACCCTAAATCTTTAATTCCACGTGTGTAATAATAATCGGACACTGTGTATCACTCACAAATGGTCACGCCATATTTGTTGCATTAACTTCGCTTTAACTTTTGGCATCTTGAGTATATCGCGTACCCACTGAACTCAGATGCGCCATATCAAATCACTGGTAGAAATGCTTCAATTCACTTTAATTCTTGCCTATTTCTGTTTCTTTTCGTCAATTGCTTCTTTTTCATCCTAAAATGCAAATACATAACAATTAAGTACCAATCATATGTAATGCAATAATTATGAGCAATAAACATAAGATGTTAATATACAAAAAAAATGTATCTATTTGATGATATCACCTATAAAAAATCCTTCAATTATCTAATTTTCTCTCAGTCGCTCTTCAGTTACACCACAACTCTTACTCATCATTTTCTTATACACAATAGTTATTTGAATAAATAAAAAAATACATACAAACACACACATTCGTTTCTTTTTCCGTCAGATCACCACCATGATTGGTCGAGGGCAAACAATACACCATCACGCGTGAGTGAAAGAAGACATAATGTGGTGGCGCGCAGACAATTATTTATCATGCGTGAGGATGTTTAGCATTATGCCAAATCTAAGAAGGTGCATAACAATTTTAGTAGCGGAAAAGGTTTCCTCACATGTATTAAGAACAAGGTTTGTATATCACTATCACTACAATAAAAGTCACAATACAACAATATACAACTTTAACTATGTTTACTTCATCACGATAATAGACCATGCATTATGGTTGTGCATCACCACACATGAAACACCTCCATCACACGTGAAGGCCATGACATCCCTCCACCTTAGCGCGCCAAGTCCACTATCTTTTGTTGGTTGGGTGGTGCAAACCACCTAATGATTTTTTTTATTTTTTTATTTTTTTTAGGATATTTTTGTATAAAGTGATATATTTTTATGTGTTTGGTTAGATGGTGGTAAGATGGTATGTTGGAAAAATGATGTTGTACTGAGGTGGATGCGGTGGTCAGGTGACCATCACACCTAAAGAAGCGAGTGAACTAGACGTATGACCATCCGTAATGGATGGTCAAACTCTCGTTCAGTGGCCATCCCAGACGTAACCCCACATACTCTGGTCCCCTCAAAAACCTCCCCCATGAGAAAAATGAAGGACTTAGAGCTTGGTTGACCGAGTTGTTGGTGAGAGTTTGTTTATTAAATTGTTTTATTTGTGTTTAAGTGGGATATTTTATTTTAATGACCACGGTTGCCTTATTACTCTAAATTGGCATGCAAAAGATCTTAAAAAGAGAAAGTTGAGTTATCACTTAGTTGACAGTAAAAGCATGCGGTATCATGACATTTCCACAAGGTCAAGGTTTAACATTTTTGAGCTAAGGGGCAATATTATGATTGGAGGGGGGTAAGTTAAGGTCAAGGTTTAACATGTGTGTTAAGCCTTTAACGTGCATTAAAGGCATCTTAAAAAAAAGAAAAGAAAAAAAATATGCCCCCTAAATAAAGGGGTGTTTTCGTAAATTGTTGTTGAGTTATAATATGGGGTATTTTTTATGAGTTAAAGATGAAAGATTAAATCTGATGTGGAGCTGACGTGACACTGAGCTAAAGTTTCCACTTGGGTCATGAAAACCCTTGCTCTAATGACCACGATTATATACGGTTACTATTCCATCCGGCCTAACATATTAGGGGGTGGCAGTGGGGCTCGACATGGCTTCGGTATGCCCCATGCCGCCCATGAACACCGCCGCCACTATTGCGGTATAGCTTCAGCAAGGCTATGCTCGGCATGTATTGCCGTTGAGGCATGGAGATGGGAAGCAATCATGTGTCTTGGAAAAGCAAGAAGCAATATAAAAAATAAAAAAATAAAATTAGGTGAGGCATGGAATGTTAGTGAAATTAGGGTTTTCTAGATCAGGGTGTAGATAATCAATGGTATCAAATATTCACTTGAAATCGTGTTGTCACTTTCCAATAGAAACTATTCGACCCTATGCCTGGGTTACACGAATATCTCTATGGGATAAGACCAAGTGATGTTCTTGTTTTAGGCACAAATCAAGAACTAAATCGTATTCAAGTGTTTAGGGTTTTTGTTTGTATATCCATGCAGTTATTTTATGACCTCTATTTATATTAGAAGTCACTCAAACCCTAGCCCATGGAATTATGTATTAACGGCCCATTAATTATATCACAATAGTTTCCATAATAGCAGGAATCAGTGGTTACAATGAGCAGTACAATTATAAACCTAACAGCAGAATAAACTTATGCCAGCAATACAACTTAACACTACTAGTAGTATTAAAACTAGCAGCAGAAACTATTAACACTAGCATCAGAAACTCGTAACACTAGCAGCAGAACAACTAGCAGTAGAATCTCAATACTAGCAGTAGAAACTCTGCATAACCAATATCGAGTCAGGGTATTCAGGGACCTCATAGGTGTACACTCCGTATCTCCAAACCATTACCAGGTGTGAATTAATGCCTCAAGTGCACTAAATTTTCCAACAATCCTCCCCAAATTTAGTTCAGTTCCTTTGCATGAAAATTAAACACAAAACAAAACATATGCATAAATGAAAATATCTTGAAGATTGAATTCTCATCTTAGTACATTACACGTTCAAATATTCCAGAATCAGGGTGTTCCAAAGAATTGAACCCTTCAACCCATTTAAATACCTGAAGATAAAATACACATACATTTTCAAACACTTAAATAATTGATACATGGGACTTGCGCCCTCGCAACAGGTTTTACCTCTCAAGGGATCTTGAGAAGCTTACAACCCCCACCAGGTAGTGTACCTGATCGTTGTAGTATAGTATAGTGACAAGTACCGGGGGATTGATCGTTCAACTCAGGAATAGTGTCGCTAGGATTAAGAAGCCTACTAAACTAGGTCTAGAGGTGAGGGGTGATTCTTTTTGTATTTTTATATTTTTTAGAAAGCAATTAAAATCTCGGGTTTTGAAGGAGTGGGCAGAATTAGTTGCTAGCCAACTAACCCAATTTATCTAAAGATGCAATCAAAATAAAATAAAAGAAATGAAAATACAACTAATTATACTAATGTGGTGGAAACAATGATGAGGAAAGTTTTGTTTACTTAGATTTCATTACTCCCTATATATCTTTTACAGGTTGATAGCTTTTTACAATTGCATGGATGACGGGTCATATTCCTTAATACTAGTCGTAGGGCCGTGTACAATATTCCCTAACTCTATATGATCCTACTTCACTCCTATGTCGAGCCATTAGAAGCTCATAACATGGGATCATTAGAATTCTCCTACGCATTAAATACAACCAAAAATCGTAGTACACCTCCGATCATATTTCTTAAGACATTCAAGCAAGTTACCAATGGAAGTCTGCTAGTTTTCTTAAGCCTAACATCGAATAGAATCATCCGTAACAATTATAAACAAACAATCAACTCATAATCAACATCTAGGTTTCACTACATCTAAGCAAACACAATGAAAATCTAGCCTAGCATGTTAAATAGAAGACAAGCGTAAAGTATAATCAACAACACATAGACATATTGAATGATTTGAAGGAATACTTATCTTTAATTGAACATGAAAGAATCAAGGGGTTGAAACCCTTGAAAAAGTGGTAAAATTCGAACTATGGTTTATTCCCTCAAAGTTGCACATTAATGAATGAAATTTGGAAAACTATATATAGATTACACATCGTTACGGCGTCATGTGTTAGAAATGCTCTGGGCCGTCACTAATGTTTGGACCCTGACGGCCTTGGGTGACGCCGTCAGGTCCTATGCTTAAAAACTCTCTGGATCGTCACGTGTATTTTCAACTTCCACCTCATTTGTAACTCTTGACGCTGTCGTGTGGAGAGTCTTGACGCCGTCAAGTACTGTTCCAGCAAGGAAAATTGAGACTTTGTCGTTTTCTTCAATTTTATGCTCTAAAAACGTCCAAAATGCTTCCTTTTCCAAATTTCTCTCCAAAAGTACCTAAAATAACAAAAGGAACGATTTAGGGCAATATTTGATCAAATAATCTCGAATTCAGGCTTAAATGACCCCTTAAAAGCGGTACACTTTTCGCCTCATCAAATACCCTTACACTTGAGATTTGCTTGTCCTCAAGAAAATGCGCTTTTATTCTAATCAAAATACAAGTTAGGGGTCATTTAACACTAATATAAAAGTAAATAAAACAAATAATCATTCTACTAAAAACCAAAGACAAGCACGGAGGTCATACACTAGCACCTCACAAATAGTGTTTAGTTACTCACATCTCTCGGGTGTAATAAAGTACATATCACAATAAGGAAATGTAAAACATCTCTCACTACCTGTCATAGCAAAATAGATTACCATAGGCTTGGGAAAGGATCAAACCTCCACCACTTGGCGTAAGCACCTAGGATAAACTATCAAAGAGGTCTTTTAAAGGGTTATAATGTTAGGTGTATGGATATGGAAAAACACGGTTTTGTTGGCTAAAGGCAAAATTTACTGGTGGCGAGTTAATCATCTTGGTTAATTACATGTACAATATGGCGTTGCTAACCCAAGACTCGACTTGACTTAAGCTAATAAATCAAAAATAACAAAAACATAAAATAAACATAGAGCGAAACGGGATGGTAGTCCGTATGTTTTTTCTCTTTTTTTTACATTCTTTTCAATAAACTAATCTGATGACTCGAATAAAGATAATCAAAACACTTTGAGTACTTTTTAAGATTAATGCACATATGGGGTAATATAAGATGTTCTTCCCCATTACTCCATAACACAAGTACTTTACCCATGATTCCCAATCGTCCCAAAACAATATGTATAAGATATGACTCGACTTAGCAACCATGTAATCAATTATATAATTAACTAAGGGTTTAAACATGTAATAATAATGCACTAAAGATGAGTGCATACACGGAAGGCTAAGGCGATTTGGTTGAACATTTAGGTGGGTTGTAACAAATTCTTCCTTTAAGTAAGATGCTTAAAGTTAAAAACGAAAAGATAGGCTCGGAGGGGTGTACTAGGGGTTTTGTGTACTAAAAATGAGTACAACGCTAAGGTGTGGGAAAATTAATTGACTGTACTAGTCAAGTTATATGACTTAAATGGTTAAGTAATTATTATACGGGTTTAAACACAAAGGTGATCCTAATGCCTCTTATCATTTGTAAATCGTACTACATGAATGTAGTCTCACTAGCGGTCTCAGGATGCATCACTAACGCAAGTTCTAGAATCTAAATGCTACCGGTACACTCATAAGCACTAATAATGAATGCTTTTCCTATTAAATCTAAAGGCAAACCTCACATATTTGGGTGGAAAATTTTTCTGAATGGTACGGTTTTATGCTAGTCATACAACTCCTATCCAGGAGACACTTGTTAAGGCTAAAGTTTCACTCCTAAATGTTGTAAAAAATTTTAAATTTGGCGCTAAAATTACACTAACAAGTATTTCTCTTAGTTTTATTACACACCTACCATCAAACAAACAAACTCAAGTGCAATAGTATCCTATAAGGTAACATCATTTACCATCCCTTACACTTAGGATGAACATTGTCCCCAATGTTCAATTAAAGGATGTAAAAGTAAAACAGGTAAAAGAATGAAAACAAATACTCCCCTGATTCGTTCGGTATGGATAGTGTGTCAACAAGGTTAGATCTTCCTCCAAGAAAATGAACATTCAAAGCTTCCCTTCCAGAAATATAAATCATCTCCTTGTCATATATAACCAGTTAAACCTGTGAAAATGATGAGGCGAAAAATGATCCGTTTTTAGGGGGTCATTTAAGCTGGAATTGGAATTTATTTGATCAAATATTGCCCTAAATCATTCCTTTTGTGATTAGTAATTAGCTTTATTTTCATTTATGTTATTTTATTTTGATTGCATCTGTAGTTATTGGGTTAGTTGACTAGCAACTAATTCCGTCCACTCTTCCAAAAACCCGAGATTTTACTTGCTTTCATAAAAACATAAAAATACAAAAAGAATCATCCCTCACCTCTAGACCTAGTTTTTAGGCTTTCTAATCCTAGTGACACTATTCCTGAGTTGAACGATCAATCCCCCGGTACTTGTCACTATACTATACTACAACGATCAGGTACACTGCCTGGTGGGGGTTGTAAGCTTCTCGAGATCCCTCGAGAGGTAAAGCCTGGTGCAATTCCCACGCATCAAGTTTTTGGCGCTGCAGCCCGGGGAATTGTTATTGTCTAGGTTAGAATTTCTTTTTATTAGGTCTACTTGCTAGATTCCTTTCTAGTAAGATTTTTTTTTTAGTTTTCTTTAGTCTATCTTATTTCTTCGTGTCCTTGTTCGTAACTCTTACCATCCGACATCATGGAAGGTGGTAACATCTTTGAACCCATCAACCCACCACAACAAGATCACCCACAAAACCCACCACTTGCTAACCAACCTCTTAGGCCCCGGACCCTAGGAGAGTATTCCCGACCTAGCCACCAAGGCTATCGAAACACCATTGAGCTCACCCAAGGAGCCCATGTGTCTCCCTTGCGATCCGACACCATCCGGTTGGTGCAAAGGGGATGTGCATTCCATGGACTTCGTTCCGAAGATCCAAACCAACATCTCAAGGACTTCCTTAAAATCGTAGATTCTATAGACCTTGATGTTACAACTAGAGAGTCAACCCGATTACGCCTATTCCAATTCTCTCTACGTGATCAAGTTAGTCAATGGCTTAAACGTTTACCAGCGGGATCCATCACCTCATGGGATGATCTCACCACTCATTTCCTTGCTCAATTTTCCCATCGGGGAGAACTAACAAGCTTAGAAATGATATCTTGATGTTCCAACAATGTCAAGGTGAAACCTTTTATGAAGCATGGACTCGTTTCAAACACTTACTCTAAAAAGTCCCTCATCATGGTATAGATCTTTGGCTCCAAGTCCAAATCTTCTATGACCATATCGATCTCTCCACAAGGCGAACCATTGACCAATTGGCTGGTGGCAAGCTACGTGATCTAAGTGCGGAAGAATCATGGGAACTCATAGAAGATCTTGCTCTCTATGACAACGAAAGTTGGAATGATCCCCGTGATTTGAACAAAACAGTCAAAGGCAATATCTTTGCCTTCAAACAATTCTAGCACTATCGACCGTAGGATCATGGAACTTGAAGGTCGAGTCAAGTTTCTCATGAAATCTTGCGAAGCTCCTAAGTCTTCAAGCCAAGTGAACAAAATCACTTCTTCATGCGAATTATGTAGTGGTCCCCATGACACTCGTGATTGCGTGGAACTCCACGGAACAGCTTTTGCGGACTACGCATCCTCGCGTACCGACGAAGCGGGAGATAAGTGGTACAATTACAAACCCGAGCCAAATCCTTACGGTGATTCCTACAACCCTTCTTGGAAAAATCACCCGAACCTTAGGTGGAAACAAAACCAAAACAATTCTTCCAATCCACCTAATCGTTACCAACCAAACGGTCCACTCGCCAACCGTACTTTCAACAGCAATCCTTCTAGTAACTATGGTAGTACCAACAATCTTGAAGGATTGATGTCCAAGTTTATGGCATCTCAAGAAGCTCGCATAGTTAAGTTTGAAACCGAATTCAATCAACAACAAACGGAGATGACCAATAAGATTGACAACTTGTTGAAAGCCCTCAACAACCAAGCGTTAACTACACCTAGGAAGGATACTAGGGACGCCAATAGCGGAATCCAAACTAAGGACCCCTCGTCATCCAAACACGTCCACTTTGTCAATGTTGTCACCATTAAGCCAATAGATAAGGATATAGAAGAAAGTGAGAAGGATGAAGTTGGAATAGAAGCCGATCCTAGGGATGAAATTAAGGAAGTTGAGGTTAACAAGGGATAAAAGTTAGAGGAAGGAGAGACTGTAGAAGAGTACTTTGATAAGTTGCCCACCAAGGAAGAACGGGAATATCATAAGGATTTATTCTATGATCCCGAGACACCATATATCCTTGGTTCACCCCTTATTAAAGTAGGTGATCCCACTAACATCAACATACCATGCAACATTGGGCATATGCATGTATGGAAAGCTTATATCGATCCTAGGTCTCCTATAAACATCATGACTAGGACTTATTTTATAATTGGTTAATAAAGAAACAACTTGGTTATAGGATAATGCCCAACAAGAACTTGCTAAGTAATTTTGTAGGTAGAGTAAAAGGATTGCATGAGATTGTCAGAAATTTCACTTATGAGACCGATTTTATGATAATGGAGGATACTTGTCCGGTGATAGATGATTGCCTAAGTGAAGTAGTGTTCGGAAACCGTTCGTTGAGGCCACTAAGATGAGTTATGATCCGACTCTAGGGATAGTTAGGTTCAAGGAAGATAATGATGAGATTGCCTACCAAATGCCTTATAAGGTTGAATAATACCGCCTCCTATCAAACATAGAAAAGGAGCACAAACAAGCGGTTTACTATAGGAATGATGAGGATATACGTAGAGGAGTAGAGTATGTTATGAATAGAATACTTGGTTTCTACAAAGAATGCTTGCAACTTGGTCCGGAATACAAAACTAATATAGGAGATGACCTAGAGAGTGAAACCAACTATGAGGTCACGTAGTAGCCTATGACTTGAGTCTAACTATAAGACCCGTAAATAAAGAAAAGCGCTTCTTGGGAGACAACCCATGCTTTGTGTGATTTTTATTTGTTTGATTGTTATTTGTTTCCGTATGCATGCTTTATTTTTATTGCTGGTAGACCTTGTTTCAAAACTAAAATGGTGAAAATACTTTATTTTGTCGTTTGGCTTAGTCTTAACTTCATCCAAAGGTATTTCGCAAAAGATAAGTGTAAGGGGAAACCCCAAATATGTTTTTAAGAAACAAACTCGACCATGATTCTCCACAATATTAAATGAACATGTATATTCGTATTTGTTAGAGTCAAATGCTTGTATCGAGTCATAATGATGTTTTGCAGGATTTTCCAGTAAATAGGACAAAGTTTTTCCAGAAATTTTCCAGAAAATTAACATAAAGATTTCTGCAGGTCACTTCTGACGGCGTTAGGAAGAAATTCCTAACGGCGTCATGTGTAAAATTCTGGAAATTTTGCTAGTTTGGTTTTTCTAACGGAGTCTTAAAGTTTTTGTCGAATCTTTAGTTTTATAAACTCCAGGGAATCTGCACACATCATTCCACAAGCATTATATCTTACATTGTTTTCTAAGATTTGTTATCATATATAGATTGCCGCCGATTTTACGCGAGGTTGCCTTGTTTATTTTCTCTGGTTTAACAGGTTATGTATGACAAGAAGATGATTTATATTCCGGAAGGGAAGCTTTGATTGTTCATTTTCTTGGAGGAAGATCTAACCTTGTTACCATACTATCCATACCGAGTGAATCAGGGGAGTATTTGATTTCATTCTTTTACCTATTTTTACTTTTACATTCTTTAATTGAACATTGGGGACAATGTTCATCCTAAGTGTAAGGGGAGGGTAAATGATGATACCTCATAGGATACACTTTCACTTGAGTTTGTTTGTTTGATAGTAGGTGCGTAATAAAACTATGAGAAATACTTGTTAGTGTAATTTTAGCGCCAAATTTAAATTTTTTTACAACATTTAGGAGTGAAACTTTAGCCTTAGCAAGCGTCTCATGGATAGGAGATCGTATGACTAGCACAAAACCGTATCATTCAGAAAAATTTTCCACCCAAATATGTGAGGTTCGCCTTTAGATTTGATAGGAAAAGCATTTACTTTTAGTGCTTATGAGTGTACCGGCAGCATTTAGATTCCAGAACTAGCGTTAGTAATGCATCCCGAGACCGCTAGTAAGATTACATTCGTGTAGTAGGATTTACTACATGATAAGAGGCATTAGGATCACCCTTGTATTAAACCCGTATCATAATTACTTGACCATTTAAGTCATATTACTTGGCTAGTAAAGTCAATTAATTTTTCCCACACCTTAGCGTTGTACTCATTTTTAGTACACGAAACCCCTAGTACACCCCTCCGAGCCTATCATTTCATTTCTAACTTTATGCATATTACTTAAAGGAAGAATTTGTTACAACCCACTTAAATGTACACCCAAATCGCCTTAGCCTTCCGTGTATGCACTCATCTTTAGTGCATTATTGTTATTTGTTAAACCCATAGTTAATTATCTAATTGATTACATGGTTGCTAAGTCGAGTCATATCCTTGTACATATTGTTTTGGGACGATTGGGACTCATGGGTAAAGTACTAATGTTATGGAGTAATGGGGAAGAACATCTATTATTACCCTCATATGTACGTTAATCTTAAAAGTACTCCAAGTATTTTGATTATCTTAATTCGAGTCATTAGAATTAGTCTATTGTAAAGTATGTAAAAATTCAAGTGTAAAGGGAATTTTCATTCCCTATGATGTATTATTTTAGAATGGTAGGGTAAGAGTGTATGCAAAAAAAAAAAAAAAAAAAAAAAAAAAAAAAAAAAAAAAAAAAAATCGAAAAAAATAACAAATAAACAAAAAATAGAAAAAGAAAAGGAGAGAAAAACATTACGGACTACCATCCCGTTTCATTTTATGATTGTTTTATGTTTTTGTATTTTTCATTTATTAGCTTAAGTCGAGTCTAGTCTTGGCTTAGCAACACCATATTGTATATGTAATTAACCAAGATTATTAACTCGCCACCAGTAAAGATTACCTATATCCAATAAAACCGTGTATTCCATATCCCTACACCTAACGTTACAACCCTTTAAAAGACCTCTTTGATAGTTTATCGTAGGTGCTTACGCCATGTGGTGGAGGTTTGATCCTTTCCCAAGCCTATGGTAATCTATTTTGCTATGTCAGGTAGTGAGAGATGTTTTCCATTTCCATATTGTGATATATAGTTTATTATACCTAAGAGATGTGAGTATCTAAACACTATTTGTGAGGTGCTAGTGTATGACCTCCGTGCTTGTCTTTTGTCTTTAGTGGAACGATTATTTGTTGTAATTACTTTTATATTAGTGTTAAATGACCCCTAACTTGTATTTTGATTAGAATAAAAGCAAATCTCAAGTGTAAGGGTATATGATGAGGCGAAAAATGATCTGTTTTTAGGGGGTCATTTAAGTCGGAATTGGAATTTATTTGATCAAATATTGCCCTGAATCGTTCCTTTTGTGATTTTAGGTACTTTGGGAGTGAATTCTGGAAAAGGAAGCATTTTGGACGTTTTTGGAGCATAAAAGTGAAGAAAACGGCAAAGTCTTAATTTTCCTTGTAGGGAACAGTACCTGACGGCGTCAAGAGGATTTTTATAATGGCGTCAGGAGCAAAAATGATGACGGCCCATAGAAAACGTGATGGCGTCAAGACATGGCCGTCAAGAGTAAAAGTGGTGACGGCCCAGAGCAGCAATACACATGACGGCGTCTGATCTGGATCTAGGCAGTCCGAGAATTTTACGGGCGGCGGGTTGACGGCGTCAGAAGTTTCTTCTTGACACCGTCACCTTAGGAAATCTATATATAGTTTTTGTAATTTTCATTCTAAGGAGAGGAGTATTTTAGGGTCGAACATAATAAACCCTAACACGAATTTTACAGTATTTTCAAGGGTTTTCACCCCTTGAAACCTTTCATGTTCAATTAAGATAAGTATCCTTTCAATTCATTCAATATGTCTATGTGTTGTTTGAATATATATTACGCTTGTCTTGATTTTAACATGTTAGGCTAGATCTCTTGTGTGTTTGCTTAGATGTAATGAAACCTAGATGTTGATTATAGGTTGATTGCTTGTTTATAGTTGTAATGGATGAATGACTTCAATATTAGGCTTAAGAAAACTAGCAGACTTCCATTGTGTAACATGCTTGAATGTCTTAAGAAACATGAACCGATGTGTACTAGGTTTTTATGGTTGTATTTAATGCATGAGCGAATTCTAGTGATCCCATGTTAGGAACTTCTTGCAGGCTCGGCATAGCAGTGAAGTAGGAGCTTATAGAGTTGGGGAAGTAAGTACGCCACCCCACGACTGGTATTAAGGAATATAACCCGTCATCCACGCAACTGTAACAAACAATTAACCTGTAAAAGATATCTAGGGAGTAGTGAAATCTAAGTAAACACAATTCTCCCATCTATTGTTCACACCATATTAGTAATTAGCTTTATTTTCATTTCTGTTATTTTATTTTGATTGCATCTGTAGTTATTGGGTTAGTTGACTAGCAACTAATTTCGCCCACTCTTCCAAAAACCCGAGATTTTACTTGCTTTCATAAAAACATAAAAATACAAAAAGAATCATCCCTCACCTCTAGACCTAGTTTTTAGGCTTTCTAATCCTAGCGACACTATTCTTGAGTTGAACGATCAATCCCCCGGTACTTGTCACTATACTATACTACAACAATCAGGTACACTGCCTGGTGGGGGTTGTAAGCTTCTCGAGATCCCTCGAGAGGTAAAGCCTGGTGCAATTCCCACGCATCAGAAAACAATCAAGGCAATCTCGCGTAAAATCGGCGGCAATCTATATATACTAACAAATCCTAGAAAAATAGCATATATATATCTTAAATTGCTTTCTAGGAATTAAAGGGATATAATGCTTGTGGAATGAATGTTTGCATATTTTCTGGAGTTTATAAAACTAAAGAATTAACAAAAACTTTAAGACTCCGTTAGAAAAACAAAACTCCCAAAATTTCCAGAATTTTACACGTGATGCCGTCAAGTGTTAATTTCTGACGTCGTCAGAAGTGACCTGCATAAATCTTTATGTTAAGTTTCTGGAAAATTTCTGGAAAAACTTATGTCCTACTTCCTTGAAAATCCTGCAAAACATCATTATGATTCGATTCAAGCATTTGACTCTAACAAATACTAATATGCATGTTCGTTTAATATTGTGGCAAATCATGATCAATTTCGTTCATAGAAACAAATTTGGGGTTTCCCCTTACACTTAGCTTTTGCAAAATACCTTTATATGAAGTTAAGACGAAGTTAATCAACAAAATAAAGCATTTTCACAATTTAGTTTGAAACATGATCTACCAACAATAAAAATAAAACATGCATACGGAAGCAAATAACAATCAAACAATTAAAAATCAAACAAATAAAAATACACAAAACATGAGTTGCCTCCCAAGAAGCGCTTTTCTTTATTTACGAGTCTTGTAGCTAGACTCAAGGTCATGGGCAATTACGTGACCTCATCATTGGTCTTATTCTCTAGGTCATCTCCAATCTTAGTTTTGTATTCCGGACCTAGTTGCAAACATTCCCTGTAGAAACCAAGTATTCTACTCATGACATAATCTACTCCTGTACGTCTATCCTCATTATTTCTATAACAAACCGCTTGCTTGTGTTCCTTTTCTATGTTTGATAGAAGGCGGTATTGTTCAATCTTATAGGGCATCTGGTAAGCAATCTCATCGTTCTCTTCCTTGAATCTAACTATCCCTAGGGACGGGTCATAACTCATCTTAGAGGCCTCAACAAACGGTTTTCCGAACACTACTTGACTTAGGCAACCATCTATTACCAGACGAATATCCTCTACAATCACAAAATCGGTAACATAAGTGAAGTTTCCTACAAATACATGTAATCCTTTCACTCTTCCTACAAAATTTCTCATCCAATTCGTGTTAGGCATCATCCTATACCCATGTTGCTTCTTCATTATCCAATTATAATAGGTCCTAGTCATGATGTTTATAGGAGACCTAAGATCGATGTAAGCTTTCCACACATGCATATGCCCAATGTTGCATGGTATGTTGATGTTAGAGGGATCACCTACTTTAATGAGGGGTGAACCAAGGATGTATGGTGTCTCGGGATCATCGAATAAATCCTTGTGATATTCCTGTTCTTCCTTGGTGGGTAACTTATCAAAGTATTCTTCCACGTTTTCTACTTCCTCTAACTTTTCTTCCTTAATATCTTGAACTTCCTTAATCTCATCTCTAGTCCTGGTTTCTATTCCAACTTCATCCTTGTCACTTTCTTCTATATTCTTATCTATTGGCTTAATAGTGACAACATTGACAAAGTGGACGTGTTTGGATGATGAGGGGTCCTTAATTTGGATTCCGCTACTAGTGTCCCTAGTGTCCTTCACCTTGGGTGACAGATGTTTAAAGAGTTTACTAGGACTTTTTATTATCACAGGAGAGGTTGGTTGATTAATGATGGTGACAGATTTTACTTCTTTAGCCTGAATCGGTTTACTAATAGCGTGCTCTTTAATAGCCGTTAACAGATTACAAATCTTGTCATTCATATCGGCCTGCTGTTTTCTAAATCGGGTCTCGAGCGTGGAAAGCTGTAATTCTTGAGAGAGAATGAACTTTCGCAAGGCATATTCATAGCTTTGCTTAGGAGTGTTCTGAGGTGGAGGAGAATCATCGAAGTATACGCTCCGAGTTTGGTATCCTCTGAAATTTGGCTTATCTTTCCATGCATCATAGGCCTCGCCAAAGTTTCAAGGACCTTGATTAGTGGCGAGCTCTCTATTCTTTGTTTTATCAGTGCGTGACGATGTGAATTCCTTAAAAGCATGCTTTGGATGTTCCATGCAGTTATGAGTTTCATGAGGGCCATTACACAACTTACACAAAGAAGTGCTTTTGTTCACTTGGCTTGAAGGCTTGGGGGCTTCGTAGGATTTCATGAGAAACATGACTTGGTCCTCAAGTTCCATGATCCAACGGTCGGGAGTGCTAGAATTGTTCGAAGGCAAAGATATTTCCTTGACCGTTTTGTTAAAATCACGGGGATCATTCCAACTTTCGTTGTCATAGAGAGCAAGATCTTCTATGAGTTCCCATGATTCTTCCGCACTTAGATCACGTAGCTTGCCACCGGCCGATTGGTCAATGGTTCGCCTTTTGGAGAGATCGATATGGTCATAGAAGATTTGGACTTGGAGCCAAAGATCTATGCCATGATGAGGGACTTTTTAGAGTAAGTCCTTGAAACGAGTCCATGCTTCATAAAAGGTTTCACCTTGACATTGTTGGAACATCAAGATATCATTTCTAAGCTTGTTAGTTCTCCCCGATGGGAAAATTGAGCAAGGAATCGAGTGGTGAGATCATCCCATGAGGTGATGGATCCCGTGGGTAAACGTTCAAGCCATTGACTAGCTTGGTCATGTAGAGAGAATTGGAATAGACGTAATCGGGTCGACTCTCTAGTTACAACATCAAGGTCTATAGAATCTATGATTTTAAGGAAATCCTTGAGTTGTTGATTAGGATCTTCAGAACGGAGTCTATGGAATGCACATCCGCTTTGCACCAACCGGATGGTGTCGGATCGCAAGGGGGACAAATTGGCTCCTTGAGTGAGCACAATAGTTTTTCGATAGCCTTGGTGGCTAGGAAGGGAATACTCTCCTAAAGTTCGGGGCCTAGGAGGTGGGTTTGCTAGTGGTGGGTTTTGTGGGTGGTTTTGTTATAGTGGGTTGATGGGTTCAAAGATGTTACCACCTTCCATGATGTCGGATGTTAAAGGTTACGAACAAAGACATGAAGAAATAAGATAGACTAAAGAAAACCTAAAAATAAAAATAAAATCTTACTAGAAAGGAATCTAGCAAGTAGACATAATAAAACGAAATCCTAACCTAGACAATAACTATTCCCCAACAGCGGCGCCAAAAACTTGATATGTGGGAATTGCGCCCTCGCAACAAGTTTTACCTCTCAAGGGATCTTGAGAAGCTTACAACCCCCACCAGGAAGTGTACCTGATCGTTGTAGTATAGTATAGTGACAAGTACCGGGGGATTGATCGTTCAACTCAGGAATAGTGTCGCTAGGATTAGGAAGCCTACTAAACTAGGTCTAGAGGTGAGGGATGATTCTTTTTGTATTTTTATATTTTGTAGAAAGAAATTAAAATCTCGGGTTTTGAAGGAGTGGGCAGAATTAGTTGCTAGCCAACTAACCCAATTTATCTAAAGATGCAATCAAAATAAAATAAAAGAAATGAAAATACAACTAATTATACTAATGTGGTGGAAACAATGATGAGGAAAGTTGTGTTTACTTAGATTTCATTACTCCCTAGATATCTTTTACAGGTTGATAGCTTGTTACAATTGCATGGATGACGGGTCATATTCCTTAATACTAGTCGTAGGGCCGTGTACAATATTCCCTAACTCTATAGGATCCTACTTCACTCCTATGTCGAGCTGTTAGAAGCTCCTAACATGGGATCATTAGAATTCTCCTACGCCTTAAATACAACTAAAAATCGTAGTACACCTCCGATCATGTTTCATAAGACGTTCAAGCAAGTTACCAATGGAAGTCTGCCGGTTTTCTTAAGCCTAACATCGAATACAATCATATGTAACAATTATAAACAAACAATCAACCCATAATCAACATCCAGGTTTCACTACATCTAAGCAAACACAATGAAAATCTAGCCTAGCATGTTAAATAGAAGACAAGCGTAAGATATAATCAAACAACAAATAGACATATTGAATGATTTGACGGAATACTTATCTTTAATTGAACATGGAAGAATCAAGGGGTTGAAACCCTTGAAAAAGTGAAAAATTCGGACTAGGGTTTATTCCTTCAAAGTTGCACACTAATGAATGAAATTTAGAAAACTATATATAGATTACACATCATGACGGCGTCATGTGTTAGAAATGCTCTGGGCCGTCACTAATGTTTGGACCCTGACGGCCTTTAGTGATGCCGTCAGGTCCTATGCTTAAAAACTCTCTGGATCGTCACGTGTATTTTCCACTTCCACCACTTTTGTAACTCTTGACGCCGTCATGTGGAGAGTCTTGACGCCGTCAGGTACTGTTCCAGCAAGGAAAATTGAGATTTTGTCGTTTTCTTCACTTTTATGCTCCAAAAACGTCGAAAATGCTTCCTTTTCTATATTTCTCTCCAAAAGTACCTAAAATGACAAAAGGAACGATTTAGGGCAATATTTGATCAAATAATCTCGAATTCGGGCTTAAATGACCCCTTAAAAGTAGTACACTTTTCGCCTCATCATTAATCCTGACACTATACAAGCCATGTGTCCATATCCAATTCATAAATGTTGTAAAAGCTAAAAGTCCAAAGCTTCTTGAAGCGGCAAACCTTCAACGTTTACATAGGTGGTTCCTCTTTATTCATGCTCCGGCTTAGCACTTTTTCAAAGAAATTAACCACTGAGAAGTAAAGACTTCATCCTCCTTTTCAGCATGTTTTGAGCACAACCTTGGGATGAAAATAAACATGGGCTCTAGTCCACTAAATGTTCATCTTTCCACATTGAACTCAGCTCCCAAGTTTCCTCATGAGGGAGTTGGGTGTCATAGCATTCAGTGACTAAGTTGGACTTCAAACCCACCCCTTTAGCAGACTTCAAAACCAAGTCTCTAGCCAAACCCTTCGTCAAGTGATCAGCTAAGTTTTGTTGAGATCTAAAAAACTCTATATATACCACCCCATTCAAGATAAGCTCACGAATCATGCTATGCTTGACCCATAAATGTCTAGACTTCCCATTGTAAATCTGGCTATAAGCCTTTGCCAATGTAGAAGCACTATCACACCGAATAGAAATAGGTGCTACAGGTTTAGGCAACAATGGGATCTCAAGAAGCCAGTTTTTTAACCATTCAGCTTCTTTACCAGCAGCAGCTAAAGCCACAAATTCTGATTCCATTTTGAACTAGTGATGTAAGTTTGCTTCTTGGAAGCCCAAGAAATTGCACCTCCATCAAGTAGGAATACCCAGCCACTTGTAGACGAATTATCTTCAGTGTTACTGATCCAACTTGCATCAGTATATCCTTCTAATACAGAAGGATAACCACTATATGAGAGACTATAATCCATAGTTTTCTTCAAATACTTCAATACCCTTGGAATTGCTTGCCAATAATGAGCACTAGGATTACTAGTATACCTTCTCAGTTTACCCACTGTAAAATCAATATCAGGTCTTGTACTAGTCATGGCATACATCAAGCAACCAATCACCCTAAAATACTCAAGTAGAGATACAACTTTACCAATATTAGGCATTAGCTTCTCAATTGTATCCATAGGAGTACTCACCGGAGTACGATCAAAGTAATTAAATTTTCTCAACACCTTCTCAATATAATGATACTGAGAAATAGAAATTTTGTTACTTTTATGTTTAATCCTTATACCAAGGATAACATCAGCCTCCCCCATGTCCTTCATGAACAACTTTGATGGCAAAAATGCCTTTGTAAGGTCAAGTTGATTTTGGTCAGTGCTAAAAATCAACATATAATCAACATATATACAAATGATGACTCCTTTACCAGATTCATCAAATTTTCTATATACACATTTGTCAGCCTGGTTAAGTAAATTACCACTAGACAAACCCACTTCATCAAATTTTTGATTCCATTGTTTAGCTGCCCGCTTTAGTCCATAAAGAGACTTAATCAGTTTACACACCTTGTTTTCATTCCCAGGCATGATGAAGCCCTGAGGTAGGTTCATATAAACCTCCTCATCTAAGTCACCATTCAAGAAAGCTGTCTTCACATCCATCTAATGAACAACCAAATTGTGAATTAATGCCAAAGCAATCAGCAATCTTATGGTACTGATACGAGCCAAAGGAGCATAACTATCAAAATAGTCTATTCCTGACTTTTGTTTAAAGCCCTGAATAAGTAGTCTTGCCTTGAACTTTTCAACAGTTCCATCTACCTTCATTTTCTTTTTGAAAATCCATTTACAACCAAGAGGTTTGCAACCAGGTGGTAGATTAGTCAACACCTAAGTGTTGTTGCCCATGATGGAATCCACCTCATCATTAATTACTTCTTTCCAGAAAGCAACATCCTGGGACTTCATTGCTTCTTCAAATGTTTTAGGATCATCCTCAACAATGAAGCAATAGGAGTATTGGTCAAAGACCTCACTCCTTGTACCTTCAATTAAGTATAATTGAAACTCAGGTGCAAATGACTTTGGAATCCTGGCCCTATTGCTCCTTTTGAGCTTAGGTTCAGGTTGTTGTTCCACAACCTCATCAGAAACCTCATCAGAGACTTCTAGAACACCAATATCATTGGTTCCATTTGGAATCCTTTGACTTGGTCTAGGGACTGATGAGAATTTATTCTCATCAAAAAGTGCATCCCTTGATTCAATTATTGAGTTAATTAAAACAGGCTCATTATGTTCAATAATATAGAACTTATATGCCTTGGAATGCTGAGGATATCCAACAAAGATGCATTCAATGCCTCTTTCACCCAAAGTTTTCTGCTTTGGATCAAGGAGTCTTACAACAGGCCTACAATCCCAAACCCTGAGAAAGTCCAGGTTGGGTTTTCTTTTAGTCCAGATTTCATAAGGGGTTATCTTGTTCCTTTTATTAGGAACCCTATTTAATAAATAGCAAGCTGTTAACATAGCTTCACCCCAGAACCCTTGACTCAGACCTGAATAGGACAACATGGAATTAACCATCTCCATCAGCACCCTATTTTTCCTTTTAGAAATACCATTTTGCTGAGGAGTACAGGGAGCAGTTGTTTCATGGATTATACCAACATATTGAAAATACAAAGTGTCCATGTATTCACCTCCCCTGTCAGTCCTGAATCTTTTGATTAGGGACCCTTGTTGCAGTTCAACTTCAGTTTTAAATACTTTAAATTTATCTAATGCTTCATCATTAGTATGTAACAAATAAACATAAAAAAACCTAGAAGCATCATCAATAAAAGTCACAAAGTATTTCTTATTCCCCAATGAGGGAGTAGCATGTAAATCACATAGGTCACTATGAATCAGCTCCAAAACTTTAGTTTTACGTTTTACACTTTGAAATGGTTTCTTAGTTATTTTGGTCATCATGCAAGCTTTACACTTTTCAGTGTTCCTATCAAAGGCTGTAATTAACCCATACTTAGACATATCTCGCATTCTTTTAAAGTGTACATGACTAAGTCTAGCATGCCATAGGGTTGAATCATTTAGTTTAGAGGTTGACACAAAAGCAGAATTAGCAATATTATTAACAATATTAAGCCTGAATATTTGATTACATAAATAGCCAAAACCAATAAACACACCATGTTTAGATAAAACAAACTTATCAGATTCAATAACTTGTTTATAACCACATGTTAGGTCACCGTATTATGATCACACAAGTGTTGTAGATGTAAGAATGAGATAGATATAAGGATTGGTTGATTATATGATATAAGAGAAATAAAAGTGCAAGAGTTTCATTAAAGTAATCAAAATAACCAAGAAGTTTAATGTTTATATAAGACATCTATTTATAGGTGAGGAACTAGGGCAACACTCCTAGAACCTACTTTTCATATGGCGTGGGCTTTAAGCCTGTTGGAACCAAAGTTTTACTATTTTATCAAGTCTCGGTCATTTGTAATAATAGGTTGCTTTAGTTATTTATTACTTACACTAATGTAATGTCTCAAGTTTACTAGGCTTAAGTTTAATGATCCATGGGCCTTAAAGCCCACACGATTTGGAGAAAGGAAGGAGAGGGAGTGTTGCCCTAGCTCCTTCCCTATATATAGTATGCTTAGGTCTATGTAATACTTGGTTGGTTATTTGAAAACATTAAGGAAACTCTTGCATTTCATTTTCTCAAATTTCTCATAATCATCCCACTCTCATTCTCATCTCATTTCTTTATCAATCATACTTGTGTTTACAAAATGGTGACCTAACAAGTGGTATCATTCGCTAGAGGAAGGTGTAGTTCTTGTTTTTCATTGATTTTTTTTTCTCAAATTCGTTTTTTTAATACCGAATTTTTTTGTGAAATTTTAAACTTTTGCTTTGTTTCTTGGTTTTTCTCACATCTTTGCTTACAAACTTGTGTTTAAAATCAAAACAAACCATAAAGTTCCAAACTTTTACAACAAAATTCGATTTCTTCTTACTTGTACCTTTATCGAAATTTTTTTCAAGTTTAAAATTTTTCATAAAGTTTTCTACTTTACTTAAGATTTACACATTGTATACACAAAAGTACAAGTATCTTGAAAGAAAAACGAATTTAAGGATTGCTTTCTTTGCAAAACAAAACCTACATATTATCGAGATCTTCATAAAGTGCACTCCCTCGTCTTCGTTTGTGTGGACTCGGTATTTTCTTTCTTGTATAAGAAAGTTAAGTACTTCGACTATTGTAAAAGTTTTCGAAGTTGTATAGTTTCGAAAACCAAGTTTCGAAATCTTTGTGATTTTTCGAGAAAGTTGTCACATTATCGAAATCTTTGTTACCAAAAAGTTTCGAAATCTTTGTGACTTATCGAGATACTTTAAGTTCTCAAAATCTTAGTTGTCGCAAAAGTTATCGAGAAATTTTCTTCAGTTATCGAAATCTTTTCTCGATAATACGGCTTAATTATCGAAATACATCTTTCTCGATAACTAAACAAAGTATCGAAAACCTTTCTCGACAAAATCCAAACTGCCAAGTTTTCGCAAACTTCTTATCGAAATCTTATTTGGAGTTGTGCTAAGCTTCTCGATAAATTGGTTAATTCTACACTTTCCACAAGATCCATTTCTACACAAGTGTTCGAAGATGTCTCAGCCACCGAATCACTACTTTCCTCATGTTCAACAACAAACATCTCAGCAACAACAACCTCAGCAGTATCAACAACAACATTACCTTCCGCACACAATGAATCAACAACCTCCTAAATACAATCCACAACAACAATACCTTATGATGCAACAACAGCTCATTCCTCAACAACTACCATATCAAGTGCCACAACAAACCACTCAGTTTTCCTCCAAACAACCTCACTGGTTTGACAGAATGTGTGAAGTTATTACAACTCAACAATCCCGACATGAGGCAGGATCACTTGAAACGCCTCCAATGCTTACACCTGGTAATTATGTGCAATGGTCAAGTCGATTCCTACGATTTCTTGAACTCAAGAAACCTCATGGGCCATTCTTGAAACAAGTGATACTTGAAGGACCATTTGAGTGGCCAACACGATTTGAAGCTGGTGATCCAAATGCAGATCCTCCACGTCCTCCTGGTGATAGACCCCTTCCAGAAACTGCACTCACTGAAGAACAGAAACTACATCGTGAAGCTGATCAGTATGCAATGGCTTATATACTTCAAGGTATACCCAATCCGATCTATCGCAGTGTCGATGCTCAGAAAACGGCCAAAGCAATGTGGGAACACGTTCATCTCCTCATGGAAGGCACTCAATTGAACAAAGATGACATGGAATCCAAGCTTTACATGGAATACACTGACATCACAATTGAACCTGGAGAGTCACTTGAATCTTACTATCATCGTTTCACAAATGTGTTGAATGATCTGGAACGTCACAAAATCACTGTACCAAGGATCGCTGTGAACTCCAAATTTGTGGGTAGTCTTGGCCCTGATTGGCATAAATATGTGACATTTGTTCGTCAAACAAAGAATCTTCATGATGCTCCATATGGGTTGTTGTATGATTTTCTGAAACACCATGAACCTGAAGTGGAAAAAGATCGAGCTCTACGAGGAGGATACACACCAACTTCAACACCAAATTCTTTGGCTCTCGTAGCTCAATCTCCCTATGTTCCACCACCAATGTCAAATCATGCATATGTTCAAGAGCAGAACTACTTCAGTTATCCACAATCTTCCACTTCGAACCAAATGATCCCTTATGATTCATCTCTACAGAATGATTCTACTCAACTTGCTCCGTTAAACAACAATGATGCTGTGTACTACTCCAACTCCAATGATGATGACGATGATGACTTTAATACGTTGAATCAGGGACTTGCTCTTATTGCTCGTGCATTCAGCAAATTCTCCAACAAAACAAACAACCGTCAACGTTCATCTTCAAACACAAGAAATCAAGCTGTTGTCAATGATGGAAGAGTGGAAATTCAGAATCGTAGTTATGGTCGATCTGGTTCGGGAAGCTCTTCAGGAAACTATGGGAATGGTCAGAGGTTTAGTAACAATACCGGGTTCAGAAACAACTCAGCATCTCCTCAACAAAGGTCTGACTCAGTTGCTACAAGGAACTCCAGCTCAGGGAATGCAGTTTGGTGTTACAATTGCAATGAACAAGGTCATATAGCTACAGCATGTCCCAAACCGAGAACTCGGGGTAGTAAGTTTCACAAGCAGGCATTACTCATGGCTCTTCAAGATGAAAAGGATGGACATTTCCCTGAACAAGACAACAACTTCATGGCAAATGTACACAATGATGATGACATGGAAGATCTGGAAGCTAATGCAGCTGTGATGCTTATGGCCAACATGCAGGAATTTAAGCTCAATGATTCAGGTCCAGTGTATGACACTGACGGCTTGTCTCAGGTACATGACCTTAATGCATGCTTTATTAATGAAATAGTCTCACCTTCTGCTTCTGAATCAGATACGGCGCAAGTTGTTCCATCTATATCATCTTCATCCTCTCAAAAAGATGAACAAATAAGCACAGTTGTCATATTTGATGATGACACAGTTGTTTCATTTGATGATCCAATTGAGAATGATGAACATGATAATTTAGAACAACATGAACCATCATTTGATCCAGACCCTGACCTCATATTGTTATCTAAACAACTGGATGCTCAACAATTGCAAATACTCAAATGCAACGAGAAAAACAAAGTTTTAAAAGAACAAAATGCATCATTTGCAAGAGACATTGAGTGTTATAAAATTCAGCTTTCAAATCAAGATGAAAAGATTAAACACACTAAAAGTTTTGAAAAAGCTTTTCAAGATTCTTACAACAAAGAACAAGATCTTCAACGCAAAATACAAGATTTAATTGAGTCACACGGAAAGTTGATTTCGAAACTTGAAAGTGAGAAGGGTGAATTGAAAAAACAGGTTGAATGTCTTCAAACTGAACTTTCAAAAACAGAAACAAAATTGTCAAGTTGTCAAAAAGATTTTCATGAACATAAAATACGGAAAAGGAAGTACATAGACAACTTACTCGGTGATATTGTTGATCTTGAAAAACAACTCAAAGAATTTCGTCACATTGTTTACAAACACGGGAACTCTGTCACAACAATTCAGAAATTTACTTTAAAACCGAAACCCAATTGCGGTTATGCACTTGGTGATTACAATTCAATGTTTCTACACACGGCATTCAAAGAAATTCCAAAAATTTACAGTATGGATTATTTTCTTGATAATACGGTTGTGCGTGCTGTTGTTTTTTATACTGAGGAGGAAGAAGAACTTGAAGACGAGAGTCGATCTAAAATGAGTCAAGTTCAATATTGGACACCATATGACTATTCAAAAGCTCCTCCACTTTCAAAATCTTTTGTCACTCAAAAGGAATTACCTGAGAAATCATGGTTTATCGAAGAGTCATATGTTTCATCTCACAATGCAGCTCCTGTCCCACCTGTAGCACAAATAAATGGTCCTTTACCATCATCCGGTGAACTTACACGTTTACCAAAATGTCGTGTCTTAAATTATTTTAAAACCTTTATGGAAGACATTGATATTTTGGAGGAAACAATTGAACGCAATTCAGAAATAAAAATCGAAACTTTTCAATCCGCTTACGAGCGAGAAAAGAGAGATATTTTTCAAAAACAAATGAAACCAATTGTTCAACACCTTCGTCTATGTGCTACACGTTGGGATCAGGAACTTCAAAAGGAGGTCAAAAATATGATAAACGTTTTTGATACTGCTGAAAATGAGATTTTGGTCCAAAAGCTACAAACTAAAGTTTTCAAAAATGATGCCGATCGACTCTTGGAACAAGTTCTCTGTGCTGATATTTTGTCTGTTATCATGAATGATCTTTATAATTCTGGTACTTCTATGCTTAAGCATGATCATTGTGTTGATAATATCTTGTTGAATGAGGAAATTGAGACACTTAAACTGGAAAATGAAAAGTTGAGAATTAAAAATGATGATGTGACAAAACAATTTTCAAAAGAAATTTGTCAACTCAATCAAAGGCTTGAATGGTGTCAAGCTAAAAGTCTTGAAAGGGAATTGAAGTTTCAAAGTCAAAATGTTTCAAACTCTTGTCAGATTTGCAAAAACAACGAGTCTTTAAAAGGTCGATGTTTCAAATACGAGAAAGAAATTGCGGATTTAAAAATTGAAAACGCCGAATGGCAACAAAACCGCGACGACATCAAATATTGCAATGGTTTACTTGAGTCTGAAATTCAGGACAAAAATCACATCATCATTGATTTGAAAGAGAAAGTTAAGCTACTTCAAAAAGGAAAAATGGTTGACACCACGGTGATAGCACCAGGAATGTATCAAATAAACAAAACTGATAAAGGAAAAGTTGTTCAAAACACTAATGTTGATACCTCCACTTCTACAGGACTAGTCTCCACTTCTAGCGTTAGCAGACCCAAGCGAAAAAGTAAAAAGAAGAATAGGATCTTGCAACGTAAGAGAGGACACCTAGAAGCTCAGGAAGTAGAAGACCAACTTAGGACTTTGAATAAAACTCATGTTGCATCCGATTTAGATTCTAATCTGGCAAATTGTAATCAAAATCTAAATGTAACGAATGATGAACCTTTGAATGTTTTGAATATTAATGCATCTTGTGTATTTTGTCGTAAAAGCGTATCATCTGGTGATCATACAAAATGTTTAGCTAATTCTCTTCTCAATCGTCATAAGAAACGTAGGACACGCATTCCTTTTAGGCCCACTAATGCCTCTAAGTCTAACTTAGGAAAGCCGTCTTCTACGGTTTCTAATGATGTCCCAGTTACCCCCATAGGTGCCGAGAACAAATCTAGGACTGAGCCAACTACTAGTGCATTTAACATTAAGAAAGCAAAAACTAGTTGGAACTGGCAACGTTGGTTACAATACAAACCAGATTTTAAATGGATTCCTAAATTGTTAATTACATGTGTTACTAACCAACAGGAACCCGCATTGTCTTTGGGTTCCACCCTTACTTCTGTTCCACCCGTGTCTTCTTCTGGTGATGCAGGTGGTACAGATTGTTCTCTGGATTGTTGATAGCGGATGCACCCGACATATGACAGGCAATCTCAAACTGCTACACAACTTTGTCTCAAAGTTTATAGGAACTGTCAGATTCGGGAATGATCATTACGCTCTTATAATGGGATATGGTGACTACATCAGCGGTAACATTGAAATTAGTCGTGTTTACTATGTGGAAGGCCTTGGACACAACCTTTTCTCTGTTGGTCAATTCTGTGATGGGGATCTAGAAGTTGCATTTCGTGAGAAAACTTGCTTTGTTCGCGACCTACAAGGAAACGATCTAATGTCTGGCTCACGCGGCTCCAATCTTTATACAATATCAATGTCAGATATGATTGCAACATCTCCGATATGTCTTCTCTCCAAAGCAGAGTCAACTAAATCTTGGTTATGGCACAAACGTCTTTCTCACTTGAATTTCAGAACCATGACTGACCTTGCTCGTTATAAACTTGTCGATGGATTTCCAAGATTCCGTTTCACCAAAGATCACTTATGTCCAGCCTGTGAACAAGGAAAAAGTACTCGTGCTCATTTTCCGACTAAACCTGAGCAAAGTACGAATCATGTTTTACAACTGCTTCATATGGATTTGTGTGGACCGATGCGTGTTCAAAGTATCAACGGTAAACGGTACATACTCGTAATTGTGGATGACTTCTCCAGATGGACTTGGGTTTATTTTCTACGAAGTAAAGATCAAGCTCCTTCGATGATCATCACCTTTCTCACCAAAATTCAAGTTCAGCTTCGAAATACAGTACGAATCGTCAGAACTGACAATGGAACTGAATTCAAGAATCAGACACTTCGGTCTTACTATGAGAAAGTGGGAATTGAACATCAAACGTCTATACCTAGAAGCCCAGAACAGAATGGTGTGGTTGAAAGACGCAACAGGACGTTAGTGGAAGCTGCTAGAACAATGTTGATCAATGCTCAATTACCTGATTACTTATGGGCTGAAGCTGTCTCAACCGCATGCTATACTCAAAACCGTTGCATGATCACAAAAAGCCATCGCAAAACACCATATCAAATTGTTCACAAAAGGAAACCGAACATCGATTACTTTCATGTTTTTGGAGCACTTTGCTATCCGAAAAATGATCGTGATGATTTAGGTAAACTCAAAGCTAAGGCTGACATCGGAGTTTTCGTTGGATATTGTGAAAATTCCAAAGGTTTTCGGATATGGAATCGTCGTACAAGAGAAATTCAAGAAACCATTCACGCTAATTTCGATGAACTCACCCAAATGGCTTCTGAGCAACACAGCTTAGGACCCGAATTTAACCGTCTTAACTCTCCGGCATCTTCAGCTGAACCTTTACCACTTAACCGCAAAGAATTAGAAACCTTGTTTGCTCCACTATTTGATGACACGATTGAATACCGTCCTACTGAGGTCTCATCAAATTCCGCTGCTCAACCTGAACACATTCCAGTACCAGACTCACCTCAACAAACTTCTACAAGTGTTGAGAGAGACGGTCCTTCAATTGAATCACCATCTACAGCAGAACAAACTGGTTCTACTCCCTGCCATCCAGCTGAAGATCCAACACCACAATCAGTTCCACAACCCGCAGAGCATGATCCTGATGCGTTCATTAATCCGTTTGCACCAGCTACTACAGTTCCTGATATAGCTGAGTCGTCAACACGCAACTTGGATCCTGCCAACATGCGAGATACGTATCAACTACACCCGTCAACACACAAATGGACTCGTGACCATCCACTAGTTCATATTATTGGCCATCCAGATGCCCCTGTTATGACAAGACAACGACTTCACACCGATGGAGAAACTTGCATCTACGCACTCACAGTTTGTCATGAAGAACCCAAGAACATTAAAGATGCAATGACTTATGACAACTGGATTGAATCCATGCAAGAGGAATTTCGGCAATTCATAAGATTAGAAGTCTGGGAATTAGTTGAAAGACCTGACGGAGTCTTTGTCATCGGGTTAAAATGGATCTGGAAGAATAAGCTTGATGCAGAAGGGACAGTCATCCGTAACAAATCACGTCTGGTAGCGAAAGGATACTCTCAACTTGAAGGTCTCGACTTTGCTGAATCATTTGCTCCAGTGGCACGACATGAAGCTGTTCGGATCTTTTTGGCTTATGCTGCTCATAGGAATATGGTGGTTTACCAGATGGATGTGAAAACAGCATTTCTGAATGGAGAACTCCGTGAAGAGGTTTATGTCAGTCAACCTGAAGGCTTCGTTGATCCTGAGCGTCCTAATCATGTCTACCGACTCAAAAAGGCTCTCTACGGACTCAAGCAAGCCCCACGGGCGTGGTATGACAAACTGTCTACTTTCTTATTGGCCAATAAATTTTTTAAAGGATCAGTGGATCCCACACTATTTACAAAAACCTACGGGGAGGACTTACTTGTTGTTCAAATATATGTCGACGACATCATTTTTGCCTCAACAAAAAGAAGTTATTCTAATGATTTTGCAAAATTAATGAAAGATAATTTTGAAATGTCCATGATGGGTGAACTTTCGTTCTTTTTAGGACTACAAGTTCATCAATCACCCCGTGGAATTTTTATAAATCAGTCCAAATATGCTCTTGAAATCTTAAAGAAACATGGAATGATAACTTGTGATACTTATAATACGCCAATGGGCTATACCACAAAACTAGATGCGGATTTACATGGGACTCCCGTTGACCCTACCAAATACCGAAGTATGATTGGGTCCCTCATGTATCTCACAGCTAGTAGACCTGATATAGTTTTTGCTGTCTACATGTGCTATCGCTATCAGTCCAGACCAACTGAAAAACACCTCAGTGAGGTTAAGAGAATCCTTCGATACATAAAGGGAACCATTAACTTGGGAATCTGGTATCCGAAGGATTCTGGTTTTGAACTAATTGCTTTTTCAGACGCTGATCATGCAGGATGTTTAGACACACGCAAAAGTACATCTGGTGGATTACAGTTTCTTGGAGACAAACTGGTGTCATGGCAATCTAAGAAGCAGGACTGCACGTCTTTGTCATCTACAGAATCTGAATACGTAGCCATGTCAGCTTGCTGTGCTCAAGTCATCTGGATGAGATCACAACTCAAAGACTATGGCTACCTATTCAACAAGATTCCTATCTACTGTGATTCAAAGAGTGCGATTGCTATCTCCTGCAACACTGTGCATCATTGCAAATCCAAACACATCGATCTCCGTTATCATTTCATCAAAGAGCATGTGGAAAGGGGTACAGTTGAACTTTATTTCGTTGGAACTGAATACCAATTGGCGGACTTACTTACCAAATCCTTGGCACCATCCAGGTTTGCTAGTCTAGTTCACCAGATTGGTATGAGATGTTTGACACCAGAGGATCTGGAAAAGTTTTTAAAATACCACTGATTGTCAAACATCACTACTATCTCTGTATAATATTTGTCTTTCTTTCTTTACTATAAACTAATCAAAACCCAAAAAGGTTTTATTTCACAATTTTATTTGCATTAAAAAAAAAAAAAAAAAAAAATGCAAGTATATCGCTTCCATTCAACACCTTGTTCTTACTTTACAAGTGTTGAGGGGGAGTCACGCGTAAATTTTTTTTTCACCAATTTTTTTTAAAAATAGGTATACTTGCATATTTCTCATAAGCTTTCGGTTCGGTGTGTGTGCGGATGGTTCATTTCACAACACCTTGTCTCATATGGTTTAAATCTTCATTAGTTACCTTTACAAATGCACATCTCAATATCTTTAGACTTGCTAGGTACTTTAGAGTTCCAGTTTAAGTACTTAATAGCTAAGGGACCAAAAGTGTCAATGTTTTTAAGGTTCAAATACTTTGGTACACTTGTTTTGTTTGGTTTAAAGTCCAAGGACTATAAGTGACAAAAAAAAAATTCAAAGTATCATAAGTAAATAAACAAACAAACCGTACAAACCATTCCACCACTATTTCAAAGTTTAAAACCTCTAAAACCCTTTCTTAAAACCCACGGCTCACATTTAATCTTGCATACCCCGACTTTGATCTTTCAAATTGTAAGTTCCTATGGATTCACTAGGGTATTTTATACATAGGATCTTGATTAATTGGTTTTTTCAATGGTTAGATCTTAAGTTATCATGAATTCGAAAACTAGGGTTAGGATTTCGAAATCATGTGTAATCTGTGGTATGAGTTAATTCTTGATGGGGATTTGTCACTAAGCTTGTTTCTTATCATTCGGTGTCTTATTTCATCAAGAAAAACTTTCTTTTCGATTTCTTAAGAATGAGTCGAAATGGGTGTAAGAGATTCTGTGGTTATTGAGTTGTGGTTATTGGTGGGATTTGCTTATTAGGTCCCTTATGTGCCTTATCTATCTTGCTTGGTTGTCTCTCACATCTCCTACATGTTTCTCGATAAAACGTGAATGCCTCGTTTGAAAATTATCGAGAAATACGAGTTTCTTGTATTGGATTATTGGTGACAGGCCAACTTAAGTGGCAATGTGATTTATGTATAATACAAAGGCCTAAGATCATGTGAATTCGAGCATATTCTTGTATAAGAATATTTTCGAGATAACTGTATCCTATCGAAATCCTTTGAACATTATCGAGAAACTCAAGTTCTCGATAAATATCAAGTTTCTCGATATTTTGAGTAAAATGTTTCGAGATCTAACTTTCTCGATAAATTTTTATCGAAATCATTCTGGTAACACAATTTTTCAAAATCTTCAATTTTTTCGATAATGTTTTCGACAAAAGTTAATTTTTTCTCGATAATATTTTTTTCATGAATGATAGAGTTTTCTCGATAAAATTCTCAATAACATTTCTCGATAAATTTTTCAATAAATGTTTTTCTCGATAAAGTTCCTCGATGAAGTTTCTCGATATTTCACTTTCTCGATAAAGAGTCATTTATCGAAATCATTCATTTGATTTAACTTTCTCGACAAGACCTGTTTTTCTCGATATGGTGAATTGATATTTTCTCGATAATTGGACCTTGATGAATTTTTTTTGAAATCTTATATCAATGGTATGATTCATTAGTGTGATGTAACGTGATGGTATGGTGTATTGTGCTTGTCTTGTTGTGTTTATTTGCCATATGCATTATCTGACTCATAACTAAATGACGCATTTGTGCTTAATTGTTTCAAGTAGATATCTACATCCAATATCTAAACTGTGCTAACTCCTAACACATTTAGATGTTTGATTTATGGTGATACTTTTCAGAAAAACATGGCTGAACACACTGAGAACGTCGCAGAACAACCTCTTCCATTACTCACCTTGGATGACATCACTCCCGAGAACTACAATGTCACAATTGGCAACAACAATCCCAGAGTCGATTTCAATAAGTTGAATATCACAGAGAAATCATGCAAGATTGTGAAAGATATCCTACTGGCACATCCATGCAAACCACTTCTCACCTGCTCTACTTCAGTTCCACTGTTCTATCTTCATCAGTTCTGGCTTACTGCTCAGACCAACTTGGATAATGAGTCTTTCACTGTTACCTTAGATAGCCAAGATTACTCTGTAGATCATGACGTTCTTCGAACAGCTCTTCTCATGCCACAAACTGACAACGAATTTGCTCCGATACTACCTGACCTGGAACTTCTTGACTTCTTCATTGAATTAGGATATGAGGTTGATGATGATGAACCTCTAATCAAGCTTTCCAAATTCAATGTCAAGTATATACCTCAGCCTTGGAGAACATTCTGTTTGTTGGTTGTTAGATCTATATCTGGAAGGAAAAGTGGTCATGAACATCCAAGGCTCGAACACCTGCAAACATTCTGGGGAATGGTGACTCTGACACCAATTGACTTTGCAGTTCCTATCATGAATGATATCATCTACAGTATTCAGACCGACCGTGTGAAGACTATGATACCATTCACCAGATTCACCAAGCTTATCATTGAACATCTCTGCAAAAGTTCTCCAGAATTCATCAAGAGGATGGCTGATCCTAATGAGCCGAAGCACCTCTTCGAGGAAGACTTCCCCACATTATTCATCAAATCAACCACTTCCGCTACCAAGAGCAAAGGTATGAGGATTCCCGAATACCTTCTGAATGACAACATTAAGAATAGGGCAAACTTCAAGTTGTATGATCTGGCTTACAAAGGGGAACTGGAAGAAGCAACTACAAAGACTCGTAGCAAAGGAAGTGTAAAGTCTGGGAGTACCACGAGCACCACTGGATCACCGCATACAAGATCTAAGTCTGCTTCAATGGCAAAACCCAAGACTACTACCACACCTAAACCTACATCCAAACCTAAACCTGCTTCCAAACCAAAGAAGAAGGCAACTCCTGAGTACTTTATTCGGGATGAACCTACTCCTCCACCTTCTGACACCGAGTCTGAGTTCGATACAGAATCTGACGAAGAAGAACTAGACTATGAACTGAGATACAGAGCACCTGATGAAGGATTTCCAGCAACAGAGATTGCAGTACAACAAAGTCTGGAAACTTATGAAGAAGAGACAAGGAGAAGAAAAGGTGTCACTATCAATGAGCCAAATGATGATGAAGACGAAGCAATCATTGAACCATTAGTCGATAAACGTAAACTCAAAAGTATAGTTGTCGACACTAGAGATGAAGAAAAGCAGCTTAGGAAAGAACAGAGGAAAGCAAGTCTTGAAAGCCGACTTCTATCACACCCTCCAACACCACCACCTATCGATCAGTCAGAACATGTAGGGGCTACAAGCAGTATGGTTCCTCCAACAACGTCAGAATCAGCTCCACAACCTGATGACAACGTTAAGGATAAAGACAAGACAGAAGATGTCCACATGACTGAGACTGCTACTTTAGAGGAGAATGTTGGCGGTCAAGAGAACTTAGCTACGGATCAGGAACATGAATATCTTATTACTCCAGAGTTTCTTGCACGAGAAGCAGAGGAAGCAGAGGAACGTCGTCGAAAGGAAAATGAAGAGAAGAACGCGTTCGACACCAACATGTTTCTTAAGTCATCTTCTCAGCAGACCTCCTCAGCACAACCTCCACCTCCTCAAGACTCTCCGCCAAAGGATCCAACTCCTCCTGCTTCTTCTTCAGACTCTCACAACGAGTCTTCATCCGAATCATCACCAGAGCACTCATCACCCACACCATCTGAAACCGCATCTAAACAGCATTCGATCAATGAACCAAAACAACAAGTTGATCTTCAGGAGCAAGTGAACAAACTCACCGACATGGTTACCAAACTTACTAAACAAGTTGAGGAATTCCAGGATTCTACGCAGCTGATTGACAAGTTCTTGAAATCTGATTACGAAGGTTTTATCAGAACTGCAACACATGATTTTCTCACTGATAATCTGGTTGAGATGATCACTCCTGAAGTTGCAAACCTTCTCAAACCAATCAATGACAACTTGGATCACAGAATTAGAAGTGTTACGAAGAAAATGTTGTCTACTACACCCTTCACGCTTCACACCGCAAAATCTTCTACTGTGGCTCCAACCGTCCAAGAATTTTCTCTCAATGACATGCTTGTCAAAATTTTTGACAACCTTGCCACCAAAACCACACAAACAGCTGAAGAAAAAGGCCTGTATGATGCTATGGTAGCTTATATGTCAAAAGAGTCATGCAAAGATGCTGCTGGATCCCGAAAACGGACAAGAAAAGATGACGATCCTGACCCAAACTCCAAAGGCAAGAAACCGAAGTCTGGAACAGGTCCCTCATCCTCTCTCCAACCACAGAAGGACTCCACTCCTCCTGGAACTCAACAACAACCCTCTGCTACTGGTGAAGGTCAAACCGAAGATGAAGAAATGTTCATGGAACAAACTGATGACTTCCAAGATCAACTTGACACCGATTACCGTGCTCCACCAACTCATGATTCTCATGCTGGTCCATCATCACCGTCCAAAGCCAAAGACAAAGATGCTACATCCAAGTCTAAGAAATCAAAGAAGAAAACACGTCATTCATGGCTCGACAATGATGACAATCCTCAGAATGATTGGCTTACAGAAATGGTCCAAGCTCAACCTCCTCTGGAAGAAGAAGAACCTCTTCCTGGTAACACTCTTCAGTTCACCCAGGTAATTATGAAGGATCTTCACATCTACAAACTCACAAAGGCGGAGCTTAGGAGAATCAATAGGGATGCACAAGAATTCCTCAAGAAAAGATCTGGAAACAAAGTCGAATACGAATATCACATGCAGAATATAGCTAGTGCAATGTCTGCCGACTTTGACTGGTTAAATCCTGAAGTGAATATCGATCTAAGTTCCAAGAATCATGAAAAACCTTACTTCACCGACTGGACCAAACCATTACCGTTGAAAGGATTTCCTGACAAACCGAAGATACCTTACAGCTTCTTCTTCAACAAAGATCTTCGTAACATCCAGCTCACTCAAGAGATATCCAAGAAGAAATATGCTTCCTCACTCACAATCTCAGTACCAGCCGCTAGATACGAAATTCCAGCCATTGAAGAAACCACCCGTATTTTCAGCAACTCCATCGTTGCTTACGACAGAGATGCTCTACACGGAATTCAACATTGGCCTGATCGTCGTCGTCTCGGTTATACAAGCAGATTAGGAGAGACATCATTGGAAAATGTGAAGCAGAAATCAAAGATCATCGCTATCTTGGAGATTCAGCAGTCGAAACGGTTTAACTACTTATTCATGCGTGAAATTGTTGTTAAACGACAAGATGAAAAGAAGTACAAGTTCTCCGAAGCAGACTTTCCCAACCTTTATCTCAATGACATAGAAGATATGTATCTTGAAAAGGTTCAAAGTAGAATGCGCGGATTCGATAGAGACGTTCAGTACAACTTCATGGCATCGCTACTTCTTTACATCCGACGACTGATTGTTCAAGAAAGAGTGGAAGATCTTCAGCTTGGAGTGGAAAGTTACCAACAAAAGATCAATTTGACAAAGCCACAGTTCTACTTTGATGGTCTCTATGACACACCACAGTTTACTCTCATCCAAGAACCATTTGGCTTCACCTACATCAACAGCAAAAAGCTACAAAGCTTCATGAGGTTCGATGAGGTACATAAATTCTGTGATGTTACACTCAAGTTTGTTCGTGATGGGCTTGTCAAAAGGTTGAATGATGATCGACGTAAGATAGCTAAGGGGGAACAACCTAGATGGAAATCCAGCTCCAGAAGACAAGTTCGTAACTTTGTCTTAAAGATTGAAGAACGGTTATTTCGACGGGAACAGATCAGACGACTGGAAAGCTACATCGGTGCCAGACCATCGTTTCCTGTTAGAAACTTCGAAAGACCAGAACCTCAGTTCACTAACTTCAATGCTCCACTTCAAGACGAAGAATAACTTGGTACATTTGATCATATTTTTTCAAATATCAATTGTTTCATTGTTTCATTGATTGAATCATTTCTTCCATTATGGTTTGTGCACACATAACAGTGGACAACCCGTGCTTGTAATTAAAGGACCCTGAGGTACGCTTCAGTGCCTCAATCCTAAACATAAGGAGCGAAGGCTTCTTACTTTTGAGTAGAATTAATCAAACATTTATGATTTTTTCATAATTCTGCTCAAAAGGACAAGTATTTCACCTCAATAAGACCTAATCACTTGTTGAGGGGGAGCACTTATCAAAACAAAATACTTTGCTCAAAATCAAAAGTTCTTGATGTATCTCCCCATAAGACTCAAAAGGCATATTTTAATCTAAATAGTTTGTCAAAAACACCATTTTATATGCTATTTTTGAGGGGGAGAAAATGTAAAAGTGATTAAAATATACGAAGTCAAAGCTTTAAGTTGTATCATGTGCGAGCTAGACTCAGTATTAACCCAGGAATTGATGAGATAATACAAGTTAGTAACATCGAAAGGACTTATCCTCGACGGGTAATAACATCAAGTTAGTTACTAGAGCTAGTTGTCACCTAAAAGCTGACAATGCATCTCTTTAACTAACCACGTAAGCGTGTCTCGAAAAGGATTAGTCTTAGTAGAAATGTACCGTCTCGAGAAACTTTCTGTGGACTTGATCAGGCCGGGTAATAATTTCAAGCTAGTCTAACTAGTGATGTAAGCGTGTCTCGAATCGGTCTTGTTCACGGAAAGTGGATCAATTCAAAAGTGCTTGCTCCTCCCGCATGTGCAAATTTATTAAATACTTATGAGCACATGTGCAGGGGGAGCCCTTCAAAAGTGTACGCAAAACTCTCAAAGTGTTAACCAAAATATTTGATTATCACAAACACTTTGAGAGATTTTCAATCAAAGGTTTCTTGGCTACTGTCGGAGTTATAAGGTGATTAAGATAGGAATATCCGTCCTATGATCCGCCAGAGCCGGAGGGATCTACCCAAGGACATCTCCCATAGTTAGAATTAGAAGTCCTTAGGTATGATACGAAAAAGGAGAAAAGAATGAAAGGGAAAGAAGGAGTTGAAGAATTAAAAAGAAATGTAAAGAAAAGGGTGAAAAGAAATAGCCCTCCATATGTTCAACCTTAGGGCAGACACCGGGTTCAATACGTATGCTACTGGTTGTTGCAAAAGACAACACCGGTATTGAAGACAAAGTCGTCATGGACCCAGTGACGCAATGCACTAAACCTTCTTAACCACTCAAGTTCTCTTAAAAGGACTTGTTTCATTCTCACAGGGGAACCCGTGTAATCTATCGACCTATCTCTTAGAGACGGTTGATATTGAAGAAGGACATCCCCAGTCTCCGCATAGGAAACCTAGGTGTGCACTTATAGAGTCTAGAGCCATGAGATACATCAAAGATCTCTTAGGAACACTTAGTATTTCTACAACTGGTGTTCTACATCAATGGGCATCAGTTGTAAACTATCGAGTCCTTCGCAGATCTTAGCAATCTGCCAAGAACGTTTATGAGAGGATTACTTATGTATTCCTCAATGATTGAACGGAAATCCTGCCAGGGTCAACATCAAACAGCCCTGACAGCAGGTCACTTTGGTAACCCCACAAGGGTTACGCTTAGTGTTTGCGGTGGTTCCATTACGGTCTACAGTCGTGGAGTGATCCCCAGCGACTCACCCAGTCATTGAGCTACCTAGTAGGTCTCGTAAGCTCCTTCGGGAGTATCTGATATGGGAACGGCCTGGATAAGGATTAGAAGGAGTCTTCACAATATGCTGTTGATGAGCTCTAATTCCTTATCCGTAAGTACCGGTGATTTATTGCTAACTGTCTACTCGCATGTACCTCACTTCCATGATGACGGATTCCACATGCTCATACATGCATCTTGCAATTATCAAAAGCTCCCTCAAAGATCAAAACAACACAAAGTTCAAAGTAAGATTCTACACCAAAAGGAAGAATCTACAAAGTTTAAAGACCAAAGATCTTATGTGAAAGAAAGGGAATACGTGCATGTATAAGTCAGAACTCAAAGATGTATGAGCATGTTGGAATGGCGAACTACCACCACAGACGCAGGAGTGACGAACGGCAGATTACTTCATAACATAATCACAACAACATCATCAAAGAACAAAGTCAAAGAGCAAAGTACATCCATCATTATTCTAATCATTTCTGAAGACGTCTAAAGCTATGAAAGTCAAAGATTAAGACGAAGACGTCAAGCAACCTTGATGACCGACCCTTAGGGGGAGATTGTTGGAACCAAAGTTTTACTATTTTATCAAGTCTCGGTCATTTGTAATAATAGGTTGCTTTAGTTATTTATTACTTACACTAATGTAATGTCTCAAGTTTACTAGGCTTAAGTTTAATGATCCATGGGCCTTAAAGCCCACACGATTTGGAGAAAGGAAGGAGAGGGAGTGTTGCCCTAGCTCCTTCCCTATATATAGTATGCTTAGGTCTATGTAATACTTGGTTGGTTATTTGAAAACATTAAGGAAACTCTTGCATTTCATTTTCTCAAATTTCTCATAATCATCCCACTCTCATTCTCATCTCATTTCTTTATCAATCATACTTGTGTTTACAAAATGGTGACCTAACAAAGCCTTTAATGGGCTTTTACATGTTAGCCTTTTAAACAAAAACATGATAATAATAAATCTAAAGCAACCTATTACAAAATGTAATGACCGAGGTTTGAATAAATATAAAAGTACGTTCCCAACAATCTCCCCCTAAGGGTCGGTCATCACGGTTGCTGGATGTCTTCATCTTTTGTCTTTGACTTTTGACTTGTGTAACTTTAGACATCTTTAAAAGAAATCTTTAGATAAGATCGTTCATCGTTCTTTGTTATTTGTTCATTGTTGATGTGGTAGTGATTATATTATGATGTTGTCTGCTTTTTGTCACTTCTGCGTCTGTGGTGGTTGTCCACCATTCCAACATGCTCATACATCTTTGGACTTTTACTTTCATATGCACGTTGTTCCCTTTCATTCACTTTGATCTCCAGTCTCTTAACCTTGTAGATTATTCCTTTTGGCGTAGAATCTTTATTTGAATTTTGTGTTACTTAGATCTTTGAGGGAGCTTTCTTTGACTTCAAGATGTATGTATGCGCATGTAGAATCTGTCATCATGGAGGTGATGTGTAGCTGCAGGTAAACAGTTACCAATAAACAACCAGTACTTACAGGTAAGGAATTAGAGATCGTCAACAGCATAGTGTGAAGACTCCTTCTAACCCTTACCAAGGCCGTTCCCATTTCAGATACTCCCGAGGGAGCTTACGAGACCTACTAAGTAGCTCAACGAATGGGTGAGTCGCTGGGGATCACTCCATGACTGTAGACTGTTTTGGAACCACCGCGAACACTAAGCGTAACCCACAAGGAGTTACCAAAGTGACCTATTGTCAGGGCTGTTTGATGTTGACCCTGGCAGGAGTTTCCATTCAATCATTGAGAAATACATAAATGTATCCTCTGATAAACGTTCTCGGCAGATTGCCAGGATCTGCGAAGGACTCGATAATTTACAGCTGGTGCCTATTGATGCAGAACACCAGTTGTTGAAATATTAAGTATTCCTAAGAGATCTTTGATGTATCTCATGGCTCTAGACTCGATAAGTGCACAATTTGGTTTCCTATGCGGAGACTAGGGAGAGGTCTCCTGCTTCAATATCAACCATCTCTAAGAGATAAGTTGATAGATTACACCGGTTCCCCGTGAGAATGAAACAAGCTCTTTTAAGAGAACTTGAGTGGCTTTAAAGGTTAAGTGCAGTGAGTCACTAGGTCCATGACGTCTTTATCTTCAATACCGGTGTCGCCTTAGCAACTACCGGTAGCATATGAATTGAACCCGGTGTCTGCCCTAAGGTTGAACATATGGAGGGCTATTTCTTTTCACCCTTTTCTTTACTTTTCTTTTTAATTCTTCAACCCCTTCTTTCTCCTTTCGTTCTTTTCTCCTTTATTCATATCATACCTAAGGACTTCTAATTCTAACTATTGGTGATGTCCATGGGTAGATCCCTCCGGCTCTGGCGGATCATAGGATGGTTTTCCCTAACCTTAGTCACCTTATAATACCATGAGTATCCTATAATTGCCATGAAACCATTTATTGAAAATCTCTCAAAGTGTTTGATATTGTAAGTCAAGTTTTGTTAACACTTTGAGAGTTTTGGTTTACTTTTGAAGGACTCCCGCTTCACATGTGCTCATGATTGTTTAATAAATTTCACATGCGGGAGGAGTAAGCACTTTTTGAATTGATCCACTTTCAGTGAACAAGACCGATTCGAGACACGCTTACATCACTAGTTAGAATAGCTTGAAGTTATTACCCGGCCTGGTCGAGTTCACATAACGTTTCTTAAAATGGTACATTTCTACTAAGACAAATCCTTTTTGAGACACACTTACGTGGCTAGTTAGAGAGTTCCATTGTCAGCTTTTAGGTGACAACTAGCTCTAGTAACTAACTTGATGTTATTACCCGTCGAGGATAAGTCTTTTCAATTATTAACTTTTGTGTCTCGTCAATTCCTAGGTCAATTCTGAGTCTAGCTCGCATGAGATTCAACTTTAAGCAACTTTGAACATTCATATTTTAATCACTTTCATTTTTCTCCCCCTCAAAAATAGCATATAAAATGTTGTTTTTGATAAACTTTTGACTAAAATATGCTTTTTGAGTCTTATGGGGTGATATCAACCAGAACTTTGATTTCAAGAACGATGAGTTTTCAAGTGCTCCCCCTCAACAAGTGAATACTTATTGAGGTGAAATACTTGTCTTTTGAGCAGAATTATGAAAATCAGAAAATGTTTGATTAATTCTACTCAAAAGTAAGAAGCCTTCGCTCCTTATGTCAAGATTGAGGCACTGATGCGTACCTCAGGGTCCTTTTAATAACAAGATCGGGTTGTACACTATTATATGTGCACAAGCCAAGATTAATCCAAATATATTATAAGTATGACAAATCAAATCAAATATTTACAACCACTACCAGTTATCATTCAGGCCTTTGAAATGTCAGCACAGGAAATCCCGGTCTCCTTCCCACATAGCTTTCCAATCTCCCCATTTTATCTCTTTGCTTCAATCTGTTCTCAATCCTTGTAACGAACCTACAAGCTTGTCTGGCTTCATCTGATGTCCACCTTTTCTTCTTGTATAGTTCTTTTCATTAAGGCGGCTTTTCATTCCATATTTGACAAACTTTAATGTTTCATCATAGAATTTGTGGATTTCATCGAATGCCATGAAACAGTTGTAGTCGTGAATACTTCTGTAGATGAATCCAAATGCAGGTTATTTGATCAGGGTGTATTGAGATAGTTTGTTGATGTTGGGGACCTGACGAAGATTGGGTTTGGTGAGGTTCAGCTAATTCTAGTAACTTTCCACTCCCAATTGTAGATCTTCAATACGTTCTCTGATGATGATGTTTCTCTTGTAGATGAGAAGAGCTGTGATTGATGCAAGCTGCATTTCCTTGGGTAAGTTGCAGAGTTTTCCTTAAACTTTGAGAAGATACATGTCTTCGATGTCATTCAGATGAAGTCTTGGAAAGTCAGCTTCAGAAATCTCATACTCTTTTTCATCTAGTCATTTGAGAATGATCTTGTTGAGAAAGGAGTATCCAAAGTGAGTAATTGTGGAGATGTACTGAATAGACACAATCTTCAAATCACTCATCACATTTCCCATTATTTGACGCAATCTGCTGCTCCGATAGTATTGTGCACGGTTATCATGCCAGTGGTGAATACCGTATGGTGCATTGCGGTCATAATCAACAACTTTATCTACAAATAAGTCTGAGGCTTCTTCTTCGATGGCGTTGTTGTGAAATCTTGCAGCTGGAATTGAGAAGGTAAGTGATGTGGTATACTTCGTCTCAACTTTGCTACCGTGTTGTAGAAATTCCAAATCTATGTTGAAGAAGTATCTGAATGGAATACATTCTTCTTTAGGCTTTCCAACCAGGGGTAAAGGTTTGGTCCAATCTGTGTAGTATGGCCCTTGCTTCTTTTAGTAGTAGTCAATGTTGGACTCGGGATTGATCCAGTCGATGTTGTTTGACATTGCTTGGGCAATGTTTTCCAAATGATACTCGAGTTCAACAGAGTTGGCAGAATGGTCTTTCAACAGGTTGAATGCAGCATTCTTTACTCTTCTTAGCTCTTTCTTGCTCAATTCTTTTAAACCGTAGTCCCGTTGTAGAAGTTGTGCATATTCCACGGTTCGGCCATCGAGCGGTAATTGATTTTCTGCAAGGGGAGGTCGAGCTTTGACCATGTCATCAAACCAGGAGTACTCAGCTGTTTTGTCTTTGTCTAGCCATTTGAGAACACTGATAAGGCAAAAAATGAACCGTTTTTAGGGGGTCATTTTAGCCCGGATTTGAATTTATTTGATCAAATAATGCCCTAAATCGTTCCTTTTGTCATTTTAGGTACTTTTGGAGTGAATTCTGGAAAGGGAAGCATTTTGGATGTTTTTGGAGCATAAAAGTGAAGAAAACGGCAAAGTCTTAATTTTCCTTGCTAGGAACAGTACCTCACGGCGTCAAGAGTTCTCAAGTGACGGCATCAAGAGCAATAAAAGAGGTGGAAGTGGATAAAGTACGTGATGATCCAGAAGAGTTTTGCACTATGGACATGACGGCGTCACAATAGGCCGTCATTGTCCAAATGTTAGTGACGGCCCAAAGTAGAATTGCACATGACGGCGTCAAAAGTGGATCTAGGCAATCCGATTTCATTATGGGCGGCGAGTTGACGGCGTCAGAATTTCCTTCTTGATGCCGTCACCCTGTAAAATCTATATATAGTTTTGTAATTTTCATTCATTAGAGAGGAACAATTAGGGTGTAACTTTGGAGAAACCCTAGTCCGAATATTACAGCTTTTTCAAGGGTTTTTACCCTTTGAAACCTTTCATGTCAAATTGAGATAAGTACTCTTTCAATTCATCCAATATGTCTATGTGTTGTTTGAATATATCTTACACTTATCTAGAATTTAACATGCTTGGCTAGATCTCTTTTGTGTTTGCTTAGATGTAGTGAAACCTAGAAGTTAATTATGGGTTGATTGTTTGTATATAGTTGTTACGGATGATTGTATTCGATGTTAGGCTTAAGAAAACTGGCAGACTTCCATTGGTGACATGCTTGATCGTCTTAAGAAACATGATCAAAGGTGTACTATGATTTTTGGTTGTATTTAATGCGTAGGAGAATTCTAATGATCCCATGTTAGGAGCTTCTAACGGCTCGACATAGGAGTGAAGTAGGATCCTATAGAGTTAGGGTATATTGTACACGACCCTACGATTAGTATTAAGGAATACGACCCGTCATCCATGCAATTGTAACAAACTATCAACCTGTAAAAGATATCTAGGGAGTAATGAAACCTAAGTAAACACAACTCTCCCTATTATTGTTCACACCACATTAGTAATTAGTTGTATTTTCATTTTTGTTATTATATTTTGATTGCATCTTTAGTTATAGGGTTAGTTGATTAGCAACTAATTCCGCCCACTCTTCCAAAACCCAAGATTTTTACTTGCTTTATAAAAATATAAAAATACAAAAAGAATCATCCCTCACCTCTAGACCTAGTTTTTAGGCTTTCTAATCCTAGCGACACTATTCCTGAGTTGAACGTTCAATCCCCCGGTACTTGTCACTATACTATACTACAATGATCAGGTACACTGCCTGGTGGGGGTTGTAAGCTTCTCAAGATCCCTTGAGAGGTAAAGCCTGGTGCGATTCCCACGTACCAAGTTTTTGGCGCCGCAGCCCGGGGAATAGTTATTGTCTAGGTTAGGATTTCTTTTTATTAGGTCTACTTGCTAGATTCCTTTCTAGTAAGATTTTTTATTTTTTATTTTTAGGTTTTCTTTAGTCTATCTTTTTCTTCGTGTCTTTGTTCGTAACCTTTACCATCCGACATCATGGAAGGGGGTAACATCTTTGAACCCATCAACCTACCACAACAAAACCACCCACAAAACCCACCACTAGCAAACCAACCTCTTAGGCCCCGAACCCTAGGAGAGTATTCCCGTCCTAGCCACCAAGGCTATCAAAACACTATTGAGCTCACTCAAGGAGCCAATGTGTCCCCCTTGCGATCCGACACTATCCGGTTGGTGCAAAGCGGATGTGCATTCCATGGACTTCGTTCCGAAGACCCTAATCAACATCTCAAGGATTTCCTTAAAATCGTAGTCTCTATAGACCTTGATGTTACAACTAGAGACTCAATCCGATTGCGCCTATTCCAATTCTCTCTACGTGATCAAGCTAGTCAATGGCTTGAACGTTTACCCGCGGGATCCATCACCTCATTGGATGATCTCACCACTCATTTCCTTTCTCAATTTTTCCCACCGGGGAGAACTACCAAGCTTAGAAATGATATCTTGATGTTCCAACAATGTCAAGGTGAAACTCTATATGAAGCATGGACTCGTTTCAAGGACTTACTCCAAAAAGTCCCTCATCATGGCATAGATCTTTGGCTCCAAGTCCAAATCTTCTATGACCATATCGATCTCTCCACAAGGTGAACCATTGACCAATCGGCCGGTGGCAAGCTACGTGATCTAAGTGCGGAAGAATCATGGGAACTCGTAGAAGATCTTGCTCTCTATGACAACGAAAGTTGGATTGATCCCCGTGATTTGAACAAAACCGTCAAGGCAATGTCTTTGCCTTAGAACAATTCTAGCACTCCCGACCGTAGGATCATGGAACTTGAGGACCAAGTCAAGTTTCTCATGAAATCATACGAAGCTCCTAAGCCTTCAAGCCAAGTGAACAAAATCATTTCTTCATGCGAATTATGTAGTGGTCCCCATGACACTCGTGATTGCGTGGAACTCCCCGGAACAGCTTTTACGGACTACGCATCCTCGCATACCGACGAAGCAGGAGACAAGTGGTACACTTTCAAATCCGATCCAAACCCTTACGGTGATTCCTACAACCCTTCTTGGAAAAATCACCCGAACCTTAGGTGGAAACAAAACCAAAACAATTCTTCTAATCCGCCTAATCGTTACCAACCAAACGGTCCACCCTCCAACCGTACTTTCAACAACAATCCTTCTAATAACTATGGTAGTACCAATAATCTTGAAGGGTTGATGTCCAAGTTTATGGCGTCTCAAGAAGCTCGCATATCTAAGTTTGAAGCCGATTTCAAACAAAAGCAAAGCGAGATGACCACCAAAATTGACACATTGTTGAAAGTTCTCAATGACCGAGAAATGGGAGTACTCTTAAGTGATGCTGTCAAGAACCCGAAACTAAACGTCAATTCCATATCATCGGTTTCATCACCCACTTCTTGTCCGCAATACTACTCGGTTAAATCAATGAGCACGTGTTTCAAGCAAAACCAAATTCTTCAAAAGGGCCAATCGAATGAATCACCCAATATCAAACCTGTCAATAATAAAGTTGAAATGCTTCCATCACAAGACCTTGACGATGAATTCAAGGAGCTCCAACTTGAACGCCCCGTCATTGATATCTTAGCCCGTGCTCCCTACTATAGAGCCCTACTAGAAAAATATGAGAAGTTTCAATTGGGTAAAAATGGGACCGCCTTCGTTCAAAACAAGTTGCCTAAGAAGCTTGATGATCTGGGTATATTTGTTTTGCCTTGTAAGATAGGAAAATCCGAAGCTTTCGACACACTAGCCGATTTAGGATCAAGCCTCAACTTGATTGCCTTATCCCTTTTCACCATTCTTAAGCTAGGAAAGTTAGAGGAGACGGAGGTACTAATTGGTCTAGCGGATGGGAGTATTGCCCACCCGGTTGGGATGATCAAGGATGTAGTTGTTCACGTAGGGAAGTTAACTATTTTAGCGGATTTTCACGTCCTAGATATGGTAAGTGATACTACATACCAATTGTTAGAAGGAAGAGGATTTTTAGCAACCGCTAGCGCCATGATAGATTGTAAGGAGAGTAAGATTGCGGTAGGTAAGGGCGATACTTGGTCGGTATATGATGTTAAGAAGCATAGCTACGATTGTGAGGACGAACCGACACCACATTGGGTAGAGATGAATAGGAGACCATCTAGATATGGACCTTGGATAGAAAGAAACTTTATAGGACCTCAACGCCCATTCTATCTAGAAAAAGACTTCATCGATAAAATACATTCCGTGGAACAACTCATAACTAGAGATGAGGAGCTAGACCCTTTTGAATATCCCTTAGTCTTTAGGAAAATGATTGAATTCTTATGTGTAATGCCTATTAACATATAGATGAACAAGTGGAAGAGAGAGGGGGAAAAGTGTAAGTGGAAGTGGGACAAACCACCTAAGGAAGGTGACGGATCATGGCATATGAAGATGATTTTATATGATCCGGATGGAGAGAAGTTTGAAAGGTCATACCGTACCAAGAAAACTGATAGGAAGTTGAAACCCAAGTTTGATCGCAAAGATGTCCTCAATGAGGAGCTCACCCATATAACGTAATTGCCCATGACCTTGAGTCTAGCTACAAGACTCGTAAATAAAGAAAAGCGCTTCTTGGGAGGCAACCCATGTTTTGTGTGATTTTATTTTGTTCTATTGTTATTTGTTTCCGTATCCATGCTTTATTTTTATTGTTGGTAGATCATGTTTCAAAACTAAAATTGTGAAAATGCTTTATTTTGTCGTTTAACTTCGTCTTAACTTCATACAAAGGTATTTCGCAAAAGATAAGTGTAAGGGGAAACCCCAAATTTGTTTCTAAGAACAAAATTGATCTTGATTTGCCACAATAGTAAATGAACATGTATATTAGTATTTGTTAGAGTCAAATGCTTGTATCAAGTCATAATGATGTTTTGCAGGATTTTCCGGGAAGTAGGACATAAGTTTTTCCAGAAATTTTCCGGAAACTTAATGTAAAGCTTTCTGCATGTCACTTCTGATGGCGTCAGGAATTAATTCCTGACGGCGTCATGTGTAAAATTCTGGAAATTTTGCTAGTTTTGTTTTTCTAAGGGAGTATTAAAGTTTTTGTTAATTCTTTAGTTTTATAAACACCAGGAAATCTGCAAACATTCATTCCACAACCATTATATCTTACATTGTTTTCTAGGACTTGTTAGTATATATAGATTGCCGCCGATTTTACGCGAGGTTGCCTTGTTTGTTTTCTCAGGTTTAATAGGTTATGTATGACAAGAAGATGATTTATATTCTAGAAGGGAAGCTTTGATTGTTCATTTTCTTGAAGAAAGATCTAACCTTGTTACCACACTATCCACACCGAACGAATCAGGGGAGTATTTGATTTCATTCTTTTACCTGTTTCACTTTTACATTCTTTAATTGAACATTGGAGACAATGTTCATCCTAAGTGTAAGGGGTGGGTAAATGATGATACCTTATAGGATACACTTGCACTTGAGTTTTTTTGTTTGATGGTAGGTGTGTAATAAAACTATGAGAAATACTTGATAGTGTAATTTTAGCGCCAAATTTAAAATTTTTTACAACATTTAGGAGTGAAACTTTAGCCTTAGCAAGCGTCTCATGGATAGGAGTTGTATGACTAGCACAAAACTCAGAAAAATTTTCCACCCAAATATGTGAGGTTCGCCTTTAGATTTGATAAGAAAAGCATTTACTATTAGTGCTTATGAGTGTACCGGTAGCATTTAGATTCTAGAACTTGCGTTAGTGATGCATCCCGAGACCGCTAGTGAGACTACATTCGTGTAGTAGGATTTACTACATGATAAGAGGCATTAGGATCACCCTTGTGTTAAACCCGTATCATAATTACTTGACCATTTAAGTCATATTACTTGGCTAGTTAAGTCAATTAATTTTTCCCACACCTTAGCGTTGTACTCATTTTTTGTACACGAAACCCCTAGTACACCCCTCCGAGCCTATCTTTTCGTTTCTAACTTTAAGCATTTTACTTAAAGGAAGAATTTGTTACAACCCACTTAAATGTACACCAAAATCGCCTTAGCCTTCCGTGTATGCACTCATTTTTAGTGCATTATTGTTACATGTTTAAACCCTTAGTTAATTATCTAATTGATTACATGTAAAGTATGTAAAAATTCATGTGTAAGGGAAATGAACATTCCCTATGATGTATTATTTTGGATGGTAGGGTAAGAGTGTATGAAAAATAAATTAAAAAAAAAAAATTGAAAAAGAGAAAAGAGAAAAACATACGGACTACCATCCCGTTTCATTTTATGTTTGTTTTATGTTCTTGTTATTTTTGATTTATTAGCTTAAGTCGAGTCTAGTCTTGGCTTAGCAATGCCATATTGTACATGTAATTAACCAAGATGATTAACTCGCCACCCGTAAATATTGCCTTTATCCAACAAAACCGTGTATTCCATACCCCTACACCTAACGTTATAACCCTTTGAAAGACCTCTTTGATAGTATATCCTAGGTGCTTAAGCCAAGTGGAGGTTTGATCCTTTCCGAAGCCTATGGTAATCTATTTTGCTATGACAGGTAGTGAGAGATGTTTTCCATTTCCATATTGTGATATATACTTTTTTACACCCGAGAGATGTGCGTATCTAGACACTATTTGTGAGGTGCTAGTGTATGACCTCTGTGCTTGTCTTTGGTCTTTAGTGGAACGATTATTTTTTGTAATTACTTTTATATTTGTGTTAAATGACACCTAACTTGTGTTTTGATTAGAATAAAAAGCGCATTTGCTTGAGGACAAGCAAATCTCAAGTGTAAGGTGTGGAAAACTAGAAGGGGGGTTGAATAGTTTTACGTCCTTTTAAAATTTATAAAAACAAGTTTGTTTTAAAATTTTCGATTCTAGCTTATGTGATCTCAATAGTTGCACTATGTGAACAATTATATGGTAACTAACTAACTAAGCTAATATAGTAAAGGTAAATAAGTAAGTAATGAAAAGAGTTGGAGAGATCAAACCACAACACAAGGATTTATAGTGGTTCGGCTACAAGGTCACCTTCCTTGTTCCTACTCCACTCCCCGAGTCACCTACTCGAGAGTTTTCTTCACTGTGTCAACAAACTCCCTTATGGCGGAGAAAACCTTACACACCACAACTATGTCACAACTTGATCACAACTTCTACACAACTTCTTCACACCTATTTACTTCACACCTATCTTCTTCACAACTTTCTTCTTCACACCTATCTTCTTCACTTCAATCTACTTCACACCTATCTTCTTCACAACTACACTACTTCACTACTAATCAACTTCTACTTCCTACACAACTTCTATTTCTTCTAAACTATTTATTACAAACACAACACAACTTCACAAATGATATATATATATATACACTATGCACAACTACTCTTCAATACTTCTTGAACTTAGTTGTAGAAGGAGTGTTCTTCTTTTGCACTTTGGATGAGGATGGATGATAAGGTATTCAATCACTTGAAACAAGGATTAATATACAAATGATCAAAGGGTTTTAGAGGATGTTTAGAGAGTTTCATATCTGAAAATTTCGTGCAAAAGGTAAGGCAAAATTCCAAATTTAAGGTGGTATTTATAGGCAACAAATTCTGACAGAGGAGCGTGGCCGGTCCTCTTAAATCAAGGCCGGCCCCCTTAAAATTAAGGGGACCGCCCCTTATAATTAAGGGGGCCGCCCAGCTGTAATGGCCAGATTTTTTGTTTTTTAGTGGGGAAAGTTTATTGGGTGAAAAAGTAACTGATTTTGGTTAAAAATTTGAAATTATATATTTAGTATGATTAAAACATTTTTCTTTATTACCAAAAGTGTTTTTCAAAAATATACAATATGTTTATATAATTAAATAAACTTTGTATTAGTTAATTAAATACCCCTTTGATCATGATGTAACACCCCCAATTCATGGTTGCAGCGGAATTCGAACTGGGTGTTACTTGAAGGCACAATAGTCACAATAATAGAAAACGATCTCTAACCGAGTCGTATTAAAAAGATTTATCATTCAAATTATATAAATATCAGAGGTTACAAAATGAGGTCCCAATTGGTTCAATGTTTACAAATCACATTAAGTGAGTTTTTGAATGATAATAAAATTTATAGCCCTCTTGAGTATCCGTGCCCTTCCGTACCATCCTTGATCGTCATGAACCTGAAATACATGCTTGAGAGGTCAACACAAAGGTTGAGTGGAATTCGTAGAGTTTAGTTAAATCGTTTGAACACAATAGGTTGGTAGTGTGAGTTATAGGCTCACACCAATGTTTGGAAAACAAAATCGTTATTTATTTCACTAAGCTCATGCAACCAAAACATTAACATCGAACCAACAAAATTGGCATTATAGAAGCCCTATCAAGGTACTTTTGCCGTTATACCGCTAAATCTCAAATATAGTGCATTTGTGCGAACTCGTCGTTGTTCAACACAAATGGGATTCGTCAATCCCAATAGATCTATTCACAATATTCGCGCTCACTAAAGGTAGTGACTAATGGTTCATGATATAGGGACTTCGAACATGGCAATCGTTACTTAGTGATAATAAAACATCGTCGTGAAGCATACATTAGAAAGCATCGTGTTCGAGTAGAAAAATAATAGCATGTATTCCCCCCATGGGTTTGTAAAATAGTTAAACAATAGAAAGTGGGGCTACGAACTCACCTTAAGTAGAATAGCAAGTAATGAAGGTGATGGTTGGATCGTGTAGGTTTCTATGAGCAACCTATAATAGAATGTTGCGACTTAGGATCGGAGTAAAGAATATAACGGAGTGCCTATATATATATCTTGCATTTAGTCCATGATGTGGTATGATGTATATTGTATGTCCTTGAAAGAAAAGATTCATGAACATGTATGTTTTGTATATCGTTTACTACCGTTCGGGCTGACATATTTCAGAAGTCATGTTAGTAAGCGTTCGAGGAGCCAGGACACTTTAACTCGTAAATCCACAACTCAACTCGACGGCTTACATAATGAACTCCTCACATGAGGCTCCCTACTATCGTAGTAGTTGATAAAATATATAGATATAAGTTTTGATCCGAAAAGTTACTTGTCCGATATTTGAATAAACTTAGGAAAGTTTATTAGTACATGAAGATTGTTATTAGGGGTAGTTTCCTAAGTCTTATATGACCATTTTCTCTTGGTAATATCTCATGGTTTCCTTTTAAGTGAAGTAGATCCAAATTGCTTGTTCATGATATCGCCTAATCCATTGTTTCATGTTTACGCCTATGTAAGTTGTTATGGTCATTTCGTCATGGCCTAGCCATGACCTTTAGTCCTTGTTTCAAGGTCATGAGACACAACCTTGGCTCTAGCCATGGTTGTGGTCTTGATTATAGGTCATAAGACCTCTTGTTCCTTTCATAGTATAACCGTAATTTAGTGACTTTCGCCTAAAAATGGGTTGTTTAGAATTTGAAGAATTTTATCACTCGGAAAGCTTTTTTAGGTCTCGAGCTTCTTTGTACCTGAACGAAAACGGCGTTCCGGACAACTTTCGTGTTTTAACTTTTTGATGAATCGGACCAGAAGTGGGACTTTCAAAACCCAAATTTGATCAGAATGGTATTTGGCAGTTTTGCCGGAAATGTTTGGTATTTTCAAATGGGCGTAACTTTTGACTCGTGTACTCGTTTTGGGTGATTCAAATTGCTATGTTTTCCTTATTAAGTCCTCTTTAACAGTAAGTAAGTGTCAAATATCCAAGTTATACTATTGTGGTCGTGGTTTTCCATAAAAATCACTAGTTTGCTTGTTTGCTTGTCATAAGTTAACATATGTATACCAATACTCGTTTTACCCATTTTTATACATCATGGACATGATCACAAGACAAAATATAGCATGAATGATATGTAAATAACATGAATATGATATTTAGCAAGAAGTATGTTAGGGTTTGGCTTACAACTTTTGGCTTTCAAAGATGAAAGGAAGTTAACATGTAAGGATAGGACTTTGATAGACTTGCTTCAACCCACTTCACTTCATGCAATCTTTCTACCCTTGTAATCTTGAAAGATGGATGATGAAGGTTGAGGTGACTTGAGTGGATTCAAACTCAAGAGAATCACCAAGAGTTTCAAAAGGATTTGAAGTAGTTTGATGAATCAAAACCAAACTAGGGTTTATGTGTTGATATAGCACTTGATTCTTGAATAAAACTTGAAGTAGAGGGAAAATTAGGAGTGTGTTTGTGTGTTTGAGGTTATGAACGACCAAGAGAGGGTGAGGAGGGTTATATAGGTCCTTGAGGAGGTGCTAGGAAAGTGTTAGGAAGTTTCCTTTGAGGAGGTGCAAATATTAGGATATTTAGGAAGCTTACATGAGAAGTTTTACACATGTAACCATCCTAAGTGATCAAGGCTTCATCACAAGCCAACAAGGCTTGTGACTTGCTCAAAAATTTCGTGCATAGCTTATCTTGGATGACTAGATATGATTCTTGATGTTATCTTGCTTTTACGGAGTGAGTTTTGGTCCCGTTAATCGCAAACCGTAAGTTGTTAGGCCACGAAACGTAAAACCGGGTATCGTAAAATTATGAAACTTTAAAGTATTGTTAGACATGTCCATATGTCCCATAATAAAATATAAAATGAGTGGTAGGTTCCATTTGGGTGGTAAACCCTGCTAAAAACTGGAAACACGGGTCTAAAACGCGTAATACGTAAAATGTACGAATTTTGCGTAAAATTGAGAAAAGTAAAATATTACTTTTTTAATAGGATAAAAATGATTTAAAATGACTTATAATGTCTAGACTGGGCTCAGTCTAGTGTCGGTTGGTATTAAATGTCTTTTAGACATCAAACCGTAAGCCTAAAAATCACGAAATGACTTATAAAATCAAGGAATGATTTTTGGTCAAAGGAGGAGGGAAAAATTATGTTGACTTTTTCTAATAAGTTTGAAAACTCAAAACGTCTTAGAAACTCGTTTTGTGGTCTAACGGTTAATCGCCCATTCGGTTAAGCGTGCTCATGTGAGAGTAGTACCGACATGGGTGACCTGCTGGGAAAAGTAATTAATCTGAAAATGCGAGTTGTTACAGTCTCTACCCCTTACGGGGAACTTCGTCCCGAAGTTCTTTGTGTGTCATATGTTGGAGTGGTGTCGATGCAGAGGTGTGGTAACTTATTAGGACTAAAGTCTGGGATTACCAGTGATGTAGTTTGATTTGTCGTTTCAGTATATGGTGTAGGATCAGGCATACTTTTATGTAGGAAAGGTATGGTAATAGTCGAATATCAAAGGAAATTGATATAGCAATCGAATATTAATAGGAATTGGGATAGTAATTGCAATCGTAGCCTAGTAGGTAATCGGTTATTGTACCTAGTGTTTATTGACTTTGTACTTATGTTATTTCGGAAACAAACAAGCCCACTTGCTTATAATTCTTTATTTACATAGAGAGGCATCCCAAACAATGTAAATAAGGAAATATAAACTTATGGTTTGGTGATTTACAATGTCTTTATTTAAATGAAAAGGCATCTCAATCCATTCAAATAATTACAAATCATCCTACACAACATTCATACTTAGTCGGTAAGTTACAAGGTATTACGAGATGATACTGGTGTTCCAAAAGTACAGGATGAATATTCAATCTTGTAAAGCTGATGAGGGTGCTTGTGGTGTAACTAAGGATGATATGAGCTTTAAAAGTGCATCAAGATCTGTTAATGAGCTTGTGGTTTCAACGGTTGTGAAGGTAATGTTGTGATATGTTGATGAACAAAAGTGCTTAGTGTATGCTTAATGTTAATACTCTTAGGTATAGATGTTGAGTTTGCTTTAAAAATCTTAAGAGATTTTAAAAGTTTACGATGGAATGGTATCCTTAGGACCTAAACAGAATAGTACTTCTACAGGATAAAGAGAAGAATTGATAACTATCCCAAGATAGTAGTTCGGATTATCTCATAAATGAAAACTTTCAAGAATGAATTTAGGTAGTACAAATAAGGTTTTAAGATTTCGCTGAGTGGTAAAACACTATCGTGTCTCTAGATCGTTTTAAAGAATTCTGGTGGTTTATCGAGTTCAAGTAGGAAATCAATCTGAACATAACCCTAGTACAACTACTCTCAGTATTTGAAAATTTTAAGTCGAATATAGTTAGTCAGACTATATTCCACTGTCCCTAGGTTAAATATAGGTGACTAGTCTATATTTAGCCAAGGTTCGATAAAATTTTCAAATACCTAAATTAGGTATACTTTTGATATGTCCGTTGCTTTCGGAAAACTGTCCACTAAACAAAGGTGATGTCAAACCCTTAAGTTGCAAGTCCCGTCCATACAAGACTTGTAACGTATGTTTTCGTATTCCATTGGATATAAGATAGTAAAGGTAGGTACGTGTGGAAAGGAAGTTTTAAGTAGTTCTAAAATAGAACATACTTGGCCAGGATCACGAACTTTTAATAATGAAGGTTTCATAAGAAAACTTTGATGAATGTAGAGAAAGTTCAGCTTTCGTCGATGATGGATTAGTTTGTCCTTTAGAAATCTCATATTTCTTGTTTGGAAATCGATAGATTGTGATGGGTTTTTGATATCATATGAAATGATGTTGATGAGGTGGTGGAATAATTCCAGAGACCATTGCACAAATCACAATGTCTCGGAAGTAGATTAGACCATTGTGTGACTCAAAACATTTGAGAAATGATTAAGACCATTGTATCATACAATGTCTTGGAAAATGAAAAGACCATTGTAATTCGTTATAATGTCTTGGATATAAAATGTTGGAGTAGGAACATGGTTGGGAGAATGTGGTTGTGTCGAAATGCCATAGAATAGGCATGTGTAGATATGTTTAGATAAAATGATTGAAAATAACTCGTATGTATATATAAATATACTTATATGTTCATGTAGCATACAATGCTTAATAAGTCCATAATCGTCTGGAGGATGGAAGACACGAAGATCGGAAGGCTATAAAATGTTTTTGCTTGTAGTGTGGTTATAGTTTAGGTCTCAATTAGACCCGTTTCTCTATAACCATGGCTCTGGTACCAATCTGTAACACCCCCAATTCATGGTTGCAGCGGAATTCGAACTGGGTGTTACTTGAAGGCACAATAGTCACAATAATAGAAAACGATCTCTAACCGAGTCGTATTAAAAAGATTTATCATTCAAATTATATAAATATCAGAGGTTACAAAATGAGGTCCCAATTGGTTCAATGTTTACAAATCACATTAAGTGAGTTTTTGAATGATAATAAAATTTATAGCCCTCTTGAGTATCCGTGCCCTTCCGTACCATCCTTGATCGTCATGAACCTGAAATACATGCTTGAGAGGTCAACACAAAGGTTGAGTGGAATTCGTAGAGTTTAGTTAAATCGTTTGAACACAATAGGTTGGTAGTGTGAGTTATAGGCTCACACCAATGTTTGGAAAACAAAATCGTTATTTATTTCACTAAGCTCATGCAACCAAAACATTAACATCGAACCAACAAAATTGGCATTATAGAAGCCCTATCAAGGTACTTTTGCCGTTATACCGCTAAATCTCAAATATAGTGCATTTGTGCGAACTCGTCGTTGTTCAACACAAATGGGATTCGTCAATCCCAATAGATCTATTCACAATATTCGCGCTCACTAAAGGTAGTGACTAATGGTTCATGATATAGGGACTTCGAACATGGCAATCGTTACTTAGTGATAATAAAACATCGTCGTGAAGCATACATTAGAAAGCATCGTGTTCGAGTAGAAAAATAATAGCATGTATTCCCCCCATGGGTTTGTAAAATAGTTAAACAATAGAAAGTGGGGCTACGAACTCACCTTAAGTAGAATAGCAAGTAATGAAGGTGATGGTTGGATCGTGTAGGTTTCTATGAGCAACCTATAATAGAATGTTGCGACTTAGGATCGGAGTAAAGAATATAACGGAGTGCCTATATATATATCTTGCATTTAGTCCATGATGTGGTATGATGTATATTGTATGTCCTTGAAAGAAAAGATTCATGAACATGTATGTTTTGTATATCGTTTACTACCGTTCGGGCTGACATATTTCAGAAGTCATGTTAGTAAGCGTTCGAGGAGCCAGGACACTTTAACTCGTAAATCCACAACTCAACTCGACGGCTTACATAATGAACTCCTCACATGAGGCTCCCTACTATCGTAGTAGTTGATAAAATATATAGATATAAGTTTTGATCCGAAAAGTTACTTGTCCGATATTTGAATAAACTTAGGAAAGTTTATTAGTACATGAAGATTGTTATTAGGGGTAGTTTCCTAAGTCTTATATGACCATTTTCTCTTGGTAATATCTCATGGTTTCCTTTTAAGTGAAGTAGATCCAAATTGCTTGTTCATGATATCGCCTAATCCATTGTTTCATGTTTACGCCTATGTAAGTTGTTATGGTCATTTCGTCATGGCCTAGCCATGACCTTTAGTCCTTGTTTCAAGGTCATGAGACACAACCTTGGCTCTAGCCATGGTTGTGGTCTTGATTATAGGTCATAAGACCTCTTGTTCCTTTCATAGTATAACCGTAATCTAGTGACTTTCGCCTAAAAATGGGTTGTTTAGAATTTGAAGAATTTTATCACTCGGAAAGCTTTTTTAGGTCTCGAGCTTCTTTGTTCCTGAACGAAAACGGCGTTCCGGACAACTTTCGTGTTTTAACTTTTTGATGAATCGGACCAAAAGTGGGACTTTCAAAACCCAAATTTGATCAGAATGGTATTTGGCAGTTTTGCCGGAAATGTTTGGTATTTTCAAATGGGCGTAACTTTTGACTCGTGTACTCGTTTTGGGTGATTCAAATTGCTATGTTTTCCTTATTAAGTCCTATTTAACAGTAAGTAAGTGTCAAATATCCAAGTTATACTATTGTGGTCGTGGTTTTCCATAAAAATCACTAGTTTGCTTGTTTGCTTGTCATAAGTTAACATATGTATACCAATACTCGTTTTACCCATTTTTATACATCATGGACATGATCACAAGACAAAATATAGCATGAATGATATGTAAATAACATGAATATGATATTTAGCAAGAAGTATGTTAGGGTTTGGCTTACAACTTTTGGCTTTCAAAGATGAAAGGAAGTTAACATGTAAGGATAGGACTTTGATAGACTTGCTTCAACCCACTTCACTTCATGCAATCTTTCTACCCTTGTAATCTTGAAAGATGGATGATGAAGGTTGAGGTGACTTGAGTGGATTCAAACTCAAGAGAATCACCAAGAGTTTCAAAAGGATTTGAAGTAGTTTGATGAATCAAAACCAAACTAGGGTTTATGTGTTGATATAGCACTTGATTCTTGAATAAAACTTGAAGTAGAGGGAAAATTAGGAGTGTGTTTGTGTGTTTGAGGTTATGAACGACCAAGAGAGGGTGAGGAGGGTTATATAGGTCCTTGAGGAGGTGCTAGGAAAGTGTTAGGAAGTTTCCTTTGAGGAGGTGCAAATATTAGGATATTTAGGAAGCTTACATGAGAAGTTTTACACATGTAACCATCCTAAGTGATCAAGGCTTCATCACAAGCCAACAAGGCTTGTGACTTGCTCAAAAATTTCGTGCATAGCTTATCTTGGATGACTAGATATGATTCTTGATGTTATCTTGCTTTTACGGAGTGAGTTTTGGTCCCGTTAATCGCAAACCGTAAGTTGTTAGGCCACGAAACGTAAAACCGGGTATCGTAAAATTATGAAACTTTAAAGTATTGTTAGACATGTCCATATGTCCCATAATAAAATATAAAATGAGTGGTAGGTTCCATTTGGGTGGTAAACCCTGCTAAAAACTGGAAACACGGGTCTAAAACGCGTAATACGTAAAATGTACGAATTTTGCGTAAAATTGAGAAAAGTAAAATATTACTTTTTTAATAGGATAAAAATGATTTAAAATGACTTATAATGTCTAGACTGGGCTCAGTCTAGTGTCGGTTGGTATTAAATGTCTTTTAGACATCAAACCGTAAGCCTAAAAATCACGAAATGACTTATAAAATCAAGGAATGATTTTTGGTCAAAGGAGGAGGGAAAAATTATGTTGACTTTTTCTAATAAGTTTGAAAACTCAAAACGTCTTAGAAACTCGTTTTGTGGTCTAACGGTTAATCGCCCATTCGGTTAAGCGTGCTCATGTGAGAGTAGTACCGACATGGGTGACCTGCTGGGAAAAGTAATTAATCTGAAAATGCGAGTTGTTACACATGAGATGTATTAAGCACTTGTTTATCCATACCTTAAGTGATTAAGTTGGATATAATGATATAAACTAGCTTAATACTTGTTTACGTAGTAATCTTACGATTGATGAGTTTACATTTTGTGATTGTCAAAATATAGAGATATCGAAAAATATAAATAACGTTTTCATACATTATTTATGTCAACAATCTCCCCCTTTTTGATGATTACAAAATCTAAACTCATTAAGCCAAAGATTAGTTTATATACAAGTATTATTGTGAGTTTATATCAATTCTCCCCCTTTTTGTTAGCATCAAAAAGGTTATCCCGATTTTTTTTTGAGCTCCCCCTTGAAGTAAACTCCCCCTCAATTTGAGGTCAAAAAAAATCGAGATATGGAATTCTTGCAAAAATATTTAGTGAACAAGCTACATATATGTGTATATAGCATGCAAGAGTAGAAACTAAATATAACCATAACATTGATAAATTTAAATAGATACAACAAGCATTGCATCAACAATCATAACAATTAGTGCAACTAACAAAACCCTTAAAGGCTTACAATCATCACTTAAATAATAAACCGAAGCTCAAACATGAAGTTCCTCTCTAGAGCTTGCCATCCAAAATGGTTTAACCGTTTAAGACAATTTTATTTGTAAAACACCAAGCATGTTTAATTGGGAGGAATGGATGGTGAACATGGAGATGGTGATGGTGGAGGAGTGTCTGTTGATGGTGGTGGAGGAGTTGTGTTTGTTGTTGGTGGTTGATGCAACAAGTTTTCAATATGAGAAAACATGTATTGTATCTCATCTCTTAGTCCGAACACAATTGTTTGGTTGTGGATGCAACAAAGGCAAGTGTCTCCATGAGCTTCAAGTAAGCTCCATGGGACGGGGTTATAGGTTGGTGGATTGATAGGGGATGATGAGAAGTGTGCATCAAGAGGTGTTAATGGTGATAATTAGAGGGTTAGTGCAAGAGTTGTGTTTTCATTGGTAGGTTGTGATGGTTGATCAATTTTTGGTGGAGATAAGTGGGTGTTTATGTAGTCATTTATGGATGAAGTGGATGGTATGGAAGAAGTGGAGGCTCCATTTGTTGATGGTGTTTTGGAGGGTGCATTTGGTGCACTAGGAGATGAGCATTGAGGTAGTGGTGATGGGGTGGTGTTGTCTTCATTTGTGAGATCAATGAATAGTTGTTTAGGTGGAATAATGACAAGTTTTTGTTTCTTGGCATTGTTTGAATAGGTGGTTCTTGGTGATGACATGATGAGAAGATGATGTTTAATGAAGGTTGAGGATGATGGAATGTGAATTAAACCTGCATGGGGATTATATAGTATGAAAACATGTTTAGAAGTGGAATTAATTTGAAATTGTAATGTTAGATTCCAAAATCAGTTTAGTTTTTAAGGGAAATGGTTGCTGAGACTAGCAAAAGAGATCACAAGGTGCAAAAGAAAACAGTGTAAAAACTGTTCCAGATGGCCGGTCCCCTTAAATTTAAAGGGGCCGCCCCTTATGAATTAAGGGGGCCGCCCATCTGACGACCCAAAAATTAAAATTTTTCAAAAAATTTTATGGAAAAATGTTATGTTTTGTTTTGTATTTGCAGCAAGCTCTATTTAGACATATTACATTTGTTTTGGTGTATCAGAAAGCATACATGTCATATATATATATATATATATATATATATATATATATATATATAAACTAATCATGCAAACATATATACAGATTAAGTAGTAAAGCATGCATTTAAAAGCATATATTAAACATAAACAAGCAAGTTAGCATCCAAATCAAATACCCAAACAATTATTCAAGAAAATAACAAGTACTTCCGAATATACTTCGGACAAATAGCACACAAGACATAAAAATAAGTATTGTTCAACAAACATAATCTAAGCACATCATCTCTTTTTCTTTCCGAAGATACCCTTCAAAGTCTTCCCGGTAGATTTGAAACCACCTCTAACTTCTTCATGCAAACTCTTTTGTCTTCTAAGCATCTCGGTAGTTCGTTCATGAAGCACTTCTTCGGTTTGATCACTAGGAGATGGGGTAGAATACTCGGGATAGTCAAGATCCTCTAAATTGTCTGCGAACTCAGAAAACGAAGGGGTACTAACATCATGGATGTTTTCCTCCTCATCTTCATCGTCTTGTCTAGAAGATGATCCATGAAAGCTATGACGACGAGATTTTCCCATGTCACTTCGAGTTCGTCGAGCTTGTTTTAGAGCAACAGGACGTAAGGTGGGATAGATGGACTCATAGATGCTATTGTCAAGATCGGGGTAGTACTCGATAACATGACGATAGAGACGAGTGAGGAACATTCCATATGGAAGATTGGCTTTGGGAGTTTTTCTAGAACACTCAATCCGTTTGACAAAGAAGTAGGCCAAATTGTACGGCTTTTTGACAGCTATACAATACAACATGTGAACAAGGCACGTCGGGAGATGGTCCCGGTGACCTCCAGTACCAAACGCATTCTCACGAATGAGTTCTTCCCAACGCTTCATGTGAGGGCCTAATTCTTTGAGGAGAAGTTGGTACGAAGAGATTTGAACGTTTTTGGATTTTATTTTTCGGGTTGTAGTGGCACGTTCCACACCAAGGATTTGACGAATTTCATCGGGATGAGGAATATCGGATAGATAAGGACCAAAGGTTGGTCGACAACGATGAAGAGATTCGAGGTCCCACTCGTTTGTGAAAACGGCTTGACCTCTGAAAGGAATTTGGAGGATTTGACCAAATTGTTCGAGAGTTAAGGTGATGAATTCATTTTGAATCATGAAGGAGATGGTGATGAAACCAAGATCATTGGTTTGGACGGTGACTTGGCTATAGAAATCGACTATGAAACGAGGAACGATTGGTTCATTAATTTCATAAAGGCAATTGAAGTTGATGCTTGAAAACAAGCGATTAATGTAGTAGGATTGAGCAAAGGCTAGATCTACTACACGTCCCTCATGAACGTTTCTATCTTCAATTTCACGATATATACGTCCAATGGAGGGAGATGTAGTAGGGAGTTGGGAAACTTTGGGAATCTAGTTTTTAGTGTGGGAAAGATCTTCGGTAGTCGCTTTTGGCATTTTAACCTAAACACATCAACAATACAAAAGACCAAAATAAATATAAAGAAGAATAAAAAAAATGTATATATATATTTTTTAAGACTTATGTTGGAACGTAAACTTACTTCGACTCTAAGACGATAATCCTAAGAAGTAGTTTACCATATTCCTTATTTTTAATTTTAACTCGTTCTAGATATATTTTACGATGTTTAGTATGTAGTTATGGAAAATTCCAAACACCCCTTTTTAAACATCTTAATATATCATGAAATTTGCTAGATTTACATTAGGTTGTAAAAATAGCCATTTCTTACGAGTTTCTTATGCATGTGATTAGTTTTTGAAAAAGATGGTTTATATTTTGACTCAAAAATGTCATTTTTCGTACTAAACCAAACGCTTCCTTAACTAGTTACTTATACTACTAGTATGTCAATATATATATATATATATATGAATTATATATCTTGACAAGTCCAATTTGCAATTTTCAGGTTTATAGTCTTAACAACGTTTTATAAAAATTATAATGACTTAGCTACGACATCATTTGGACATAATCCAAACACTATCTTATTGTGAGCAAAAATATTTTTTCTTGGTTGAAAAATGTAATTTCAAGTTTTACAAGTTATAAAAGTATAATGTGATTAGTTTTAACAAGTTTTCAAAACATTATTCAACAATGTGTTTACTAAAAATTTTGAAAAGGAGTGTATGAAATTTTTCAAAAATTTTCGACAAGATAGTTTATAATTACTAGTTTCTAGTGTTGATTAATCATTCTAATCCTAGGGGAAGCATTTAGTTATGGAGTTTTAAGACTCAATTCGAAAGAAATTGTGAAATTGAAGAAATTAATAAAACATGCATAATCATGAGTTTGACCAAATTAGATGGAATTAGATGAAATGTGTTATGAAAAACTTACAATACGTAATGGTGATTGTGTTAGATGAATTTTCCCTTTGCGAATTAACCCGAATTATGTGATTTGGAAGTGATTTAAGGTGTTTTTGGGTTTTTGTTTTCGTCACAGCGGTAGCAGAGGAAGGGGAGTATGAAAAAGTGGAGTGTTTGGCAAGAGGGACAAGGGGAAAAACGGGTTGGAGTAATCAGATGGCCGGCCCCCTTAAACATTAAGGGGGCCGCCCTTCATTAGGCTGTCGGTCCCCTTAAACATTAAGGGGGCCGCCCTCCAAAATTTTTATTTTTCGTTTTTTTTGTTTCTGGAACGAACAAGAACATATTTATATATATATTAGATTTATATTTAATCAAAAATACGTTGGAGAGTATTCGCACGAAAGGGATTGCTTGACATTTTTACTTGACATTTCGTCAATTAAATTTTCTTGATTATTTCGGATGAAATTCATCAAGTTGTCAAGTGGACGAGAGAGTTGTGGAAGGTTCATAAGTATATATATATATATATATATATATATATATATATATATATATATATATATATATATATATATATATATATATATATATATATATATATATATATATATATATATATATATATATGTATGTATGTATATAGTAAGGGCTTATAAGACGAGAATATAGGAGGGAGACGTATGCAACGGAAGCCGGGAGTTTGTTTCATCCATAGATTTTACGACTCATTTCTCTTCATCAGCATGAGTGTTGTTGGACATTAAAGTTCAATAAGGCAAATGGGGAAAAGAAAGGGTTCGTAAACGAACAATTTCTAGTTCTAGAAAATCAACAAATGAATTTTCTAGGTTATCTGATCCTAGATGTAACTAAGTATATATATATATATATATATATATATATATATATATATATATATATATATATATATATATATATATATATATATATATATATATATATATATATATATATATATATATTTAGATAAAATATAATTAGATAGGTATATATATATGTATAGATATAAAAACTAGAAGCAACAATGAGCCAAACAAACTTGCATAACAACTAGATACTAAACTAAGCATGCATTTCTTGGCAAGGAAATAAAAGGAAATGTGTACCTTTCGTCTTCAACGCGTTTATCTTCAAAGTCTTCAAGGAATAGTCCGAACAAGAAGTGACATCAAAAGTTTCCATGTTTGAATGGCGAATATTTTTACGTTGGTCCCCATTGTCTCATTTGACCAAAGTTATTTGATCCAAACATGTTTTGTATTTGACTTGGGTGCATATATGGTGGAAACATTCCCCACGGATTGAAGTTCCACATTTATTGATTATTGTTAAAGTTTCATCTATTTTGGTTTGCTCTTGGTTGAGGTGTTTTAGGTCTAGGGTAAGAATTATTTGGTTTCCTAGGTGGTGGAGTTTTAGATCTTGTTTTAGGTTTGGACGATTCTACTTCGGTTTTTAAAGATGGTTTATAAAACGGTTTTATTTCTTCGTTACTAGAGATAGGTATTTTCTTATCATTTATGAGTATATACTTAGGATTAGATTTTGAAGGTTTTAATTCCTTGAGTTCACTTTCAAATTTAACATTTTTAATTTCACTTGTTGAAGCTTCAGTTGAGTTAAATCCTAAACCGGTTTTATCTCCGGATACTCTTTGAATACTTATGATTTTACTAAGTGAGTTACTACTATTTTCAAATTTATCAAGTTTGCAAATTTCTTCCCTAAGTTTGTTGTTTTCACTTTTAAGCTCTTGACATGATTTACATTTTTCAACAATTTCTTTACATTTTTCAAGTTGATGTATTTTAATTTTTAGTTCTAGTACTTCATTTTCTAGTTGGTTGTTTATGTATTTTAGTGATTTGTTTTTAGCCATTACTTGGTGTCCTAGTTTGCATAATCTATTGTATTCACTATCTAAATCTTTTTCATCTAATGATAAATTTTTATCACTAAAGTATTAGGTTTCGGAACATACCTCACTTGATGTCTTAGCCATGAGACACTTTTCTTCCTTTGTTGTTTCTTTCTCATCTTCATCGCTATCACTCCAAGCTCCTCCAACAAACGCTCTTTGATTTTGATCTCTTGTCATCATTGGACATTTTCCAATGAGGTGATTCGGATCACCACACTTGAAACACTTTCTCTCATTCTTGCTATACTTGTCATCATTATTCTTTTGAGATGCTCTCCTTTCATCGTGTGGTTGTCTAACGAATCTTCCTCGCCTTTTGAAGAATTTCTTGAAATCTCTTACGGCCATGGCATATTCTTCATCATTGCTTTCGGAAGATGAGCTATCTTCGTTGTTGGATTCCTTTCTAGCTTTCAAGGCGATTGACTTGCTTTGCTCTCATTTTCCTTTAACCATTTCGGAGTCCTTCTTTATAATTGCTTCGTAGACTTTCAAATTTCCAATTAAATCATCAAGTTGTAGTGTTGACAAATTCTTTGATTCTTCAATAGCCGTCACTTTAGCTCGCCATTTTGGGTGAAGAGCTCTAAGAAACTTCCTAACAAAATTCTTACTAGAAAAATTCTCATCAAGTGCTTTTAAACTTGTGATGATAGTGTTAAATCTAGCAAAAGCATTATCAATTGATTCCTCTTCTGGAATCTTGAATTGCTCATATTGTTGAACAAGTAGATCTATTTTATTATCTTTGACTTGATTATTACCTTGGTGAGTTATTAATAAAGAGTTCCAAATTTCTTTTGCGGTTTCACACATAAAGATCCTTTCGTACTCTTTATGTGGTAGCTCATTGTAAATAACCATTTTTGCTTCATTATTTTTAGCAAGTTTTCTTTTTAAATCATCATTTTGTTTTTCAAAAGGTACGATTTCATCTTTCTTAGTTTCGGGGTTATTTTGAATAGGTAAAAAGTCACCATTGGTAATAACATGCCAAAGATCTAGATCTTTTGATTTCACATAAGTTTCGAATCGATTTTTCCAATATAAAAATTCATCACTTTCAAATAGTGGTGGTCTTTGCATAGATGCCCTTCTAAATATTTTTCAGATTCCATAGATCGTTACAAGTTTTAAAATACACTATATTTTAAAGATCTTGCAAGACGTGGCTCTTGATACCAATTGTGGAAAACTAGAAGGGGGGTTGAATAGTTTTACATCCTTTTAAAATTTATAAAAACAAGTTTGTTTTAAAAATTTCGATTCTAGTTTATGTGATCTCAATACTTGCATTATATGAACAATTATATAGTAACTAACTAATTAAGCTAATATAGTAAAGGTAATTAAGTAAGTAATGAAAAGAGTTGGAGAGATCAAACCACAACACAAGGATTTATAGTGGTTCGGCTACAAGGTCACCTTCCTTGTTCCTACTCCACTCCCCGAGTCACCTACTCGAGAGTTTTCTTCACTATGTCAACAAACTCCTTTATAGCGGAGAAAACCTTACACACCACAACTATGTCACAACTTGATCACAACTTCTACACAACTTCTTCACACCTATCTTCTTCACACCTTTCTTCTTCACACCTATCTTCTTCAATTCAATCTACTTCACACCTATCTTCTTCACAACTACACTACTTCACTACTAATCAACTTCTACTTCCTACACAACTTCTATTTCTTCTAAACTATTTATTACAAACACAACACAACTTCACAAATGATATATATACACTATGCACAACTACTCTTCAATACTTCTTGAACTTAGTTGTAGAAGGAGTGTTCTTCTTTTGCACTTTGGATGAGGATGGATGATAAGGGATTGAATCACTTGAAACAAGGATTAATATACAAATGATCAAAGGGGTTTAGAGGATGTTTAGAGAGTTTGAGATCTAAAAATTTCGTGCAAAAGGTAAGAAAAAATTCCAGAATTAAGGTGGTATTAATTGGCAACAAATTCTGACAGAGAAGCGTGGCCGGTCCCCTTAAATCAAGGCCGGCCCCTTTAAAATTAAGGGGACCGCCCCTTATAATTAAGGGGGCCGCCCAGCTGTAACGGCCAGATTTTTTGTTTTTTAGTGGGGAAAGTTTATTTGGTGAAAAACTAACTGATTTTGGTTAAAAATTTGAAATCATATATTTAGTATGATTAAAACATTTTTCTTTATTACCAAAAGTGTTTTTCAAAAATATATAATATGTTTATATAATTAAATAAACTTTGTATTAGTTAATTAAATACCCCTTTGATCATGAGATGTATTAAGCACTTGTTTATCCATACCTTAAGTGATTAAGTTGGATATAATGATATAAACTAGCTTAATACTTGTTTACGTAGTAATCTTACGATTGATGAGTTTACATTTTCTGATCGTCAAAATATAGAGATATCGAAAAATATAAATAACGTTTTCATACATTATTTATGTCAACATAAGGGTATTTGATGAGGCGAAAAATGAACCATTTTTAGGGGGTTATTTTAGCCCGGATTTAAATTTATTTGATCAAATAATGTCCTAAATCATTCCTTTTGTTATTTTAGGTACTTTTGGAGTGAATTCTGAAAAAAGATGCATTTTGGATGTTTTTGGAGCATAAAAGTGAAGAAAACGGCAAAGTCATAATTTTCCTTGCTGGGAACAGTACCTGACGGCATCAAGAGTTCTCAAGTGATGGCGTCAAGAGCAATACAAGAGGTGGAAGTGGATAAAGTCCGTGACGATCCAGAAGAGTTTTGCACTATGGACATGACGGCGTCACCATAGGCCGTCATGGTCCAAATGTTAGTGACGGCCCAGAGTAGAATTGCACATGACGGCGTCAAAAGTGGATCTAGGCAATCCGATTTCATTATGGGCGGCGAGTTGACGGCGTTAGCATTTCCTTCTTGACGCCGTCACCCTATAAAATCTATATATAGTTTTGCAATTTTCATTCATTAGAGAGGAATAATTAGGGTGTAACTTTGGAGAAACCCTAGTCCGAATATTACAGCTTTTTCAAGGGTTTTTACCCTTTGAAACCTTTCATGTCAAATTGATATAAATACTCTTTCAATTCATTCATTATGTCTATGTGTTTTTTGAATATATCTTACACTTGTCTTAAATTTAAAATGCTTGGCTAGATCTCTTTCGTGTTTGCTTAGATGTAGTGAAACCTAGATGTTAATTATGGGTTGATTGTTTGTTTATAGTTGTTACGGATGATTGTATTCGAAGTTAGGCTTAAGAAAACTGGCAGACTTCCATTGGTGACATGCTTGAACGTCTTAAGAAACATGATCAGAGGTGTACTATGATTTTTGGTGGTATTTAATGCGTAGGAGAATTCTAATGATCCCATGTTAGGAGCTTCTAACGGCTCGACATAGGAGTGAAGTAGGATCCTATAGAGTTAGGGAATATTGTACACGACCCTAAGACTAGTATTAAGGAATACGACCCGTCATCCATGCAATTGTAACAAACTATCAACCTGTAAAAGATATCTAGGGAGTAATGAAACCTAAGTAAACACAACTCTCCCTATTATTGTTCACACCACATTAGTAATTAGTTGTATTTTCATTTTTGTTATTTTATTTTGATTGCATCTTTAGTTATTGGGTTAGTTGATTAGCGACTAATTCCGCTCACTCTTCCAAATACCGAGATTTTCACTTGATTTATAAAAATATAAAAATATAAAAATACAAAAAGATTCATCCCTCACCTCTAGACCTAGTTTTTAGGCTTTCTAATCCTAGCGACACTATTCCTGAGTTGAATGATCAATCCCCCGATACTTGACACTATACTATACTACAACGATCAGGTACACTGCCTGGTGGGGGTTGTAAGCTTCTCAAGATCCCTTGAGAGGTAAAGCCTGGTGCGATTCCCACATATCAAACACGTTTGGGTTTCTTTGGGTCTTGGCTTTTTGAAGAAGTGTCGGGTTTGTGCTGAGGATGTTTGTATTTCTTTTCTTTTTTTTTTTTTTTGATGATTGTTCAGGTATATCATCAGGCTGAGGGAAGTCGTCTTCGCCGGTGTACTCGAAGTGGTCTTGGGCTTTCGGACCGGAACCTGATGCCTTTGGTTGTTGAGTGGAAGTTGTTGTAGTGGTTGGAGGGATGACGGGTTCTGTTTGTTGAGATGATGATCCTCCGACATGCTTCTGCTTCTTTGCTTGAGTGTTAGCATCTTGATCGTCTTCATCTATTTGTCATTTCAGTTTTTCAGCTTCTGTACTGCAGGATTCCTTGGGCATTGTGGCTTGTGATGCTTCCCAGAGTCTGATTTCTTCAGGAGTCATTGTTGTTTTAGCTCCTGATGCTCCTGTCATCTAGGCTTGTAAGTCTTCCAAGGATAACTCTTGTTCTGGTGAGGGGGCTTTGTCGGCTCGGAATGTGAACGTAGTAGATCTAATCACTTTCTTGACTGCATGTTCGGCAATTTTGGTGAGCTCTTCTCTCATTGGCTTGAGAAGATCCTTTAGTTGTGAGTTGTGTTGCTTGACTGATTTGTCAGTTGTGAGTTGTGTTGCTGGATGTGATGACTGAAAAGATTCAATGAAGGTGGTGGTCTCTTTGTCATCTCCTTTTGGTGATTCGGGTTTGTCAGTGGTCATTTCTTTATCTTTTGCCAGCTTATCTGCTTCTTCTTTCAATCTTTGTTCTTCAGCTTTTTGAGCTTCTTCATCAGCTTTCTTTCTGGCTTCTTCTTTCAATCTTTGATCTTCTACTAGTTTAGCTGCTTCTTCAGCTTTTCTGCTCTCTTCCATCCTTATAGATTCATCAAGTTTGGCTTTTTCTTCTTCTTCTTTCAGTCTCACTTCTTCTTCTAGCCTTGCTTCATCAACTTCTTTATTTTTCTTTAACTCTTCCTCTTGAGCTTTTTCTCTCTTATCAATCTCCTCCATTGTCATTAGATGTAGAATATCAGTATCCATATGGTCATCCTCATCATCTTCCTCTTCTTCAGTAGCAGATGTCATCTCTACATCTTCTGGTGTTACATTTGGAGTTTCGTAGATGATTATAGATTTAGAACCTGTTTCTGTATTGGTTTGAGTGTCAAAAACTGGTTCAGGTTTACTACTGGAACCTCCCGCCTCACTAGGTTGTACAACTAGAGGAGGTGGAGGTTGATCTGCCTGAAAAGAGTCGATTTTGCTTTGGAGGATACCCAACTTGAGTGCTCTTTCATTTTCTTCTTCTACAGTCAGACCAATGTTGGAATGTGCCTCTTCTTGCTTTTCTTGCTCTTCAGTCACAGGTTCCTTAAGATTACTTTTCCTTAATTGCTCTTCTTCTAACCTTGCATCTTCTTCAGTCAGTGGTCTTTGAATGATGGTTGTTGGGTCTTCAGATGCTGCAAAAAATTCATCTATGTCTCTATCCCAATCCACATAAGACATGTCACGATCTTCATCCTGAGGATTTTGAGCATAGGCTTCTCTGTGAACTGGAGAACTGATTGGCTCCAAACGGTCAACCTAAATTGACCGGGTAAATGGTCAACAAGGTCAAACAACTTAGAGTCAATTTCCGTGGAAGTATAGGGGTTTCCCCGGGTCGTTAAGTCCTAGCGAGGTGTGCAATGGTATTAAAACGACTTGTGATCGAGTGAATTTGAATGCGAAAAGGTTACGAATGATTATACTTAGCAAATAGAAGTGAGAATGACTAAACGAATCAATATTAACAAACACGTAAAACTAAATAACCTAGAAACGTTTAAAAACGTACGTTTAAGTTAAATAAACGTAAACGTACCAAATAAAAAGTGAATTCTGAGCAATATAAATCCCACGGATGTAAAAATTATATTTCTAGAATTCAAATGATGAAAGAAAATTTTAGGAAAAAGAAAATTATTTTTTTGATTAAAATTCTAATTACTATGAATTTGAAACTATTTTACACTAATTAAATTCTAATAAATACTAAAATTATTCTGAAAAATTTGAAATTTTTACAACAAATTCTACAAGTTAATACTGATCTAAGAAAAATATTAGGAGGGGGCACAGTACAAAATAAGCAGAAAATAAGAAATTTAAATGTTGAAAGGGTTAAACAAGCAAAACAGGCAACAAGTGGTTAAGTAATAAATAATGCAAAGTATAACCAAGAAAGTCCCAAGGGCAGATGGTATAGACGTGTGGTGTGTGAGGCTAAGGGTGCAGGAGGTCCAGGGTTCAAATCCCACAGCTTGCACTTTTTGCAAATTATTATTTATTTATTTATTTATTTATTATTATTATTATTATTATTATTATTATTATTATTATTATTATTATTATTATTATTTACAAAACTATTTATAAGCTAATAAAAATTAACTTTTGTGAAACCAAAAATGTTGAAAAGTTAAGATAAATTCAGGATGAGCTTATGAACTCATCAATTTATACTACAAATGCTAAAAAGAAAAATTATCAAAATGCAAGCTATCCTAAGCCTAAATGCTACAAACTTAAGGGAATAATAAGCTAGTCTAAGGGATGCATATGCTACTACTGCACCCAACAACCTAAAACAATCTAAAAAATACAACAACAAGCTAGCACAACAACTTATTCAAGCTAAGACCAAACCAAGTGGATAAGCTAAAAACAATCCAAAATAGCAGCTATAAGGACAAATTAAGCTAGGGAATCAAGCTAGAAAGGCCAATTTGAGCTCATATTCTATAAGCCTGCAGGTTGAGCTTTCCAACAAGACAATATTCAAACTATAAGCTCCAATAATGAACTAGAAAAGGGCTTATGAGCTCAACAGGTTATGAAAAATAATCAAACACTAAAGCACTTAACTGATAAGCTTCAAATAAGCTTATAAAAGCTACCACCAACACCTAACAAGCTAACACCTGATCCTAACTAACCTTTCAAGGGTAAGTCAACACTAATCTAAGGTAACCTAGGCTAGAAATTAAGCCTAAAGAGCTTAACTGAGCTTAGCGGACAATTACATAAACTTAGGTCCAAAATGGTCTTTTCTACTCGAAAGCTTGCATAAGCTCAAATAAAAATTCACAAAAATTAGGTCAACTAGATTACCTACTGGATAACAAGCATGCAAAGTTTTAGAGCAAAAGGATTAAAATTGAAGAAATTAAAAATAAAAATCAAAACCTGTTTTTGGCACTTTCTTGCAAAAGTGTGGATCTGCTGGTTTGCGGGGTGTTTACGCTATCCACAAGTTCTTGAAAAAACTCATAAAAATCAAAAGGAACTAGGAAATCAACCCATTTACATGCATACCAAATTTCATGTAAAACGGGCTTATAACGAAGAAATGAAAAATCAAAAACTAATTTGCTGTTGGGCGACTTTTTCTACAAATGCAGAATTTGTGTCAAATGGGTTAAAAATGGACTTTTGATCCACAAAAATAAGGTACCAGATGTTAACTAAGTGCACTATCCTATATTGAGCTAATCTAAGGAATTATAACAACTACAAGAGGCTAAACTAACATTCTACCCTATACTACTTAAATGACAGTTAATATTGAAAATTTTTGCAAAGCAAGGTAAAATGCTTCAAAACTTTTTGAAAATGAAAACTTAAACTTGAAAACCACCTACAATACTTAAACAAAGCTAAATCAAGATTCAAATATTGATCAAAACTATTTTATGCAAGAAAAGTAACCTAATGCCAAACACCCCTTTATGTACAAACTGATTAGGTTTTATGAAGCAATAACCACATTTAAGCTAGGAAACTGAAAACAATGATTTAAATAACTAAATAGAAGTATACTGAGCAACAATTAACAGGAAATAAGCACAATTAAAGCTATAACTAGATTATACTAAATAAGACTATAAAAAGCAATAATAAGCAACAGCAAATGAAGGCTAGTAAACAAGAAATAAACAAACTCAATTAAACAGATTAAGCATAAAAACACAGAATAAGCACTAATCAACCCATAACAAGCAGATTAAATAAGCAACATACAATCAGCTGTATGGGTCTAATTGGAACTGTACCTATGTAAAACTTCAATAATTGAGTTTAAAGCTACAAACTACTCATCATAAGCATTCTCAGCATATAAATGATAGACCAAGCAGCTTAAAACAGGGAAAAGCACAAATAAGCAGTGGTAATAAGCAAGAAAAAATAAATAAGCAGTTTGAAAATTAGTTATAAAAACTTGAATTGCATTGATATAAAATAAAAGAGTACAAGAGAGAAAGCTTAAAAACTAAACAAAAAACTAAAAAAACTACTAGAACCTAATTAATCACTACTACCTACTGCCATTTTTCTTTGGCTTACAACAACTATATATACTGAAATTATGCTAGGGTTTTCTCCCCACTTGTGCTTCCTGTCTCTTTCCCATCAATAATATCCACCCTTGGATGATTTGGGATGATCCTAGCCGTCTGATTCAATTTGGCGGGAAAACAGGAAAGGGCAATTTTAGTGGGTTAGGTGAGTTGTTGGAGAGATAATTAATGAGTAGGGGGATTGAGGGGACAATAGAGATGGAAAGGTGAAAGTAGGGTGGGTGATGGCAGTGGTATTGCATGCAAGGTAGGGTTCACATGTGAGTGGTTTTGGAGGGGGAGAGGGTCTGTTTGACCTCGGGGGTTGACCATGGGGTGCCAGGTTAATTATAAACGGGGGTGGGGTGGATTTGATGTTGGGCTTTTATCGTGGGCTAGGGGTGAGTATTGGGTGGGTTTATGTTTTATTTTTGGGTAGTAAGTAATAAAGGGTCCAATTGGTTTAAATAGTTTTCACAAGGACCAATTTTGTAGATTCTGAAAATTTGAGGGGTTGAAACTGCCAACCTGCCAAAGTATTACAAGGACCAAACTTGTCATATTATAATTTCCACAAGGACCTTTGATGTAATTTTCCAATTTAAAACACCCAGGGACTATTTCTGCCAAATGTGAAAGTTGAGGGACCAAAATTGTAATTCTTTCAAACATTCATTCAAGGATCGTTTATGATAACTTGTGATTTCCCAAGGACCATTATTGCAATTTTATTCAAAAATATTTTACCAGGGACTAATTTTGACAAGTTTTGAGAGTTGGGGGACTGAAACTGCCAAATATGCAAACTTTGTTCGTTTTTTATCTGTTTTTAATCATTTAGCATCTGAAACATATAAAACACAATCCAGGGATATTTTTGAGTGTTTTTAAATGTTTTTTGCAGTTTAGATTGACCAAAAATGATGAGTATTCACACACTCATCAATCCCCCACCTTAAACTATTGCTAGTCCCTAGCAATCTTTTATGAAAATTTAATGGATTTGAAGTCTTTATACCAAAAGCCATTACTTCTGGAGTAGCCAAATGTTTCAGTTCAAGTAAGAACTATGGTACACTGATAACCATATGATTTTGAACAAACCATCAGCTGTTAACGGATTTGATTTATCTTTACCAGAAGCCGTTTGCTTCTGGACTAGCCAATTCTTTGATGGAATACAGTCATCAACTTGGTGAGTTGATTACCAATTGTGGTTTTCCACTGCCTTTACCACAAGCCATAACCTTGTGGGCTAGCCAACTCTTCGATAAAATTATTATCTTGGTGAGTTAATTACCAATTATGGTTTTCCACTGCCTTTACCACAAGCCATAACCTTGTGGGCTAGCCAACTCTTCACTATCAAAGATATGGTGAGTTGAATACCATATAATTTTGGGCAAATTGTCAGCCATAAACAGATTTGAGATTTCTTTACCAAGAGCCATTTTGCTCTTGGATTAGCCAGTCCTTATGTGGGTTAGACATGGTGGACTGATAACCATTTGTTGTGTTAGTGCAAAGCACTTCCACTAAAAAAAAATTTTGGCCAAAAACGGGGGTACTAGAAGGTAAAATGTGATCAAATTCGCTAGAATTCCCCCCCCCCCCACACTTAGAATTGAATATTGTCCTCAATATTCAAAGTCCCGGCTATTATGCCGACTCTTTGAACGTAAAAAGGCAACATTATAAGCTAAATGTGGAAACATCATTTTTCACTTTATTTATACGTACATTTTTTTTTTCAAAGTATATACATGGTAACAACAGCAGGGGCGACTCCCCCACACTTAGGGTGAAAACCCCATATACATGCTACTGTTTTTGTTTACCGAGTCGCTAGCTTGACTCGACCCCGAATTCATTTGTTCTTGGGGAAGCAAGATGTGGAAGAAACAATCTCCATCGGACTTTCATTCAAGATGTTTGGACAAACATTTGAAGCACGTGAAAGTTCCACACCGTTGAGATAAGTACCCGGCTTTAAATAGTATAAACTATAAGCGGTGATGTCGGGGTCAAAGATAATGTCTTCATTCCCGAAGGAGTGAAGAACAGGAGAGGTCACCCAGTAGGTGAAGAATGGAAGGAAAATCTTGATAACAATCAAGATTGACTCATCATCAGTAGAAAGAGAATTCATAATTGGTATATCTTGAATCTCATCATTGAAGCTTATATGATCTAGACATATAATGGGAGGGAGGGTTGGGATTTTGATATCAAGCAAATTCTCAGGGTTAAGAATATTTCCCTCCGGAACACAAAGATCATCTTTGTCTAGATCAAAGTAAAAGTTATCATACTCCGGTGGAGATATGATATGAGTGAGTTCACGGGAGAACTCCTCGAAAGTGAATGAATCATATACGGGGAGAGAAATTTGAGAATGAGAAGTGGTACTGCCACTAATCTTCTCTCCCATATGATCAAAACTAAAGGCTTCAAATTCCGGTATAAGATCATCGGAAAAAAATGTCACTATCCTTAATGGGGATAGGAGATGAAATAGGTTTCATTCTCTTCTTCTAAGTTGACTAGCTCAGAAGGTAATTCTTCCATAAAAATGATGTCTCCACAAGATAACGAATCGTCATCAGTAGAATCAGAGAACATCTCAACATGATTAGTTGGGAAGATAAGAGGAGGAGGGGTATCACACAAATGATCAAGAATTCCCTGTGACTCTCTTGGGATTGGGACAAGGTCCTCAACACTAGACTTTATGAATTCGTCCGCTTCCTTTTCAGGAACAGTATCAAGATGCTCGTCCCCCATGCTTAGAGAGTGAGTGGGAATCTCGGGTGTGATAACAGTAGATTGAGATGGAATTTCAACTGGTGGAATTTCATCTGATGAATCTTTATAAAATTGAAGAATATCAAGTGTATCTTCATCATCACTGTCATCAGGAATGAAACGAAATCGAGAGCTAGATCTGGCTGCTTTTTCTTTTGCAATTGATTCCCTAATAGATTTCTCAATGGCATCTTGGGAATTTATTTTAGCAGCCTGTTCTTCAGCTAACAATTCTTCCATCGATTTTTGTTTTGGATTATCTGGGGTATGTATGATTCGTTTCAAATCTTTCACTAAATCCAAAAGATCAAGGAGAAGACTTTGAGGAATTGGTTGAGGTGGAGGTTCATCATAATACGATGTGTCAAAATTGTTACAAGGAAATAGATCCTTGTTTGACAATCGGAGCTGAAGTGTGGACCTCCACAGTACTCACAACAGTAAAACTGATTTGGCTGTGAGTCGTATGTGCTAGAGTTATAATCGTTATCAGGAAGCTGCTCATAGACAAGCGTGTTTCCCGATTGACAATCAAAACTGTAGTGTGAATCACCACAGTACTCACAACAGTAAAACTGCTGAGTCTCATGGTGTGGAAGCTGATGGAATAAATCAGTCATGTCATGGTAAGAATAGGGATCTTGGTTATAGACAGACCCGTTTCTTGACTCTACCATGCCACAACTGGGGCAATTACCACCATTATGAGGATTAACACACCATTGACAAATCAGAAGGTGTGGATGAGACATAGAAAGAATTAAAAGGTTTGGGAGGGTAAGGAATGAAGAATCAAAAGGGTAGGAGGGTAAAGATGAATATTTTTGGATTTTTGGAAAGACATTTTATATACAAATAAGAAAGAAAATCTTTTTGGGTTTTTTGGGTTCGTTGAAAACTGATTTTAAAATGTTTTCAGGAACCGTTTTGTTTTTATATGATAATAATAGGAAAATATGAACAAGGATGGGTAAATATACAATGAGTGTATATCCCGATTCACTAATCTGCAGCACCGTTTAGAATAACGCGCACAACCTCCTCGGCAGCGGCGCCAAAATTTGATTGGCTCCAAACGGTCAACCTAAATTGACCGGGTAAATGGTCAATAAGGTCAAACAGCTTAGAGTCAATCTCCGTGAAAGTATAGGGGTTTCCCCGGGTCGTTAAGTCACAGCGAGGTGTGGAATGGTATTAAAACGACTTGTGATCGAGTGAATTTGAATGCGAAAAGGTTACGAATGATTATACTAAGCAAATAGAAGTGAGAATGACTAAACGAATCAATATTAACAAACACGTAAAACTAAATAACCTAGAAACGTTTAAAAACGTAAAAATGTACGTTTAAGTTAAATAAACGTAAACGTACCAATAAAAAGTGAATTCTGAGCAATATAAATCCCACGGATGTGAAAATTATATTTATAGAATTCAAATGATGAAAGAAAATTTTAGAAAAAGAAAATTATTTTTTTGATTAAAATTCTAATTACTATGAATTTAAAACTATTTTACACTAATTAAATTCTAATAAAAACTAAAATTATTATGAAAAATCTGAAATTTTTACAACAAATTCTACAAGTTAATACTGATCTAAGAAAAATATTAGGAGGGGGGCATAGTACAAAATAAGCAGAAAATAAGAAATTTAAACGCTGAAAGGGTTAAACAAGCAAAACAGGCAACAAGTGGTTAAGTAATAAATAATGCAAAGTATAACCAAGAAAGTCCCAAGGGCAGATGGTATAGACGTGTGGTGTGTGAGGCTAAGGGTGCAGGAGGTCCAGGGTTCGAATCCTACCTCTTGCACTTTTTGCAAATTATTATTTATTTATTATTTATTATTATTATTATGATTATTTTACAAAACTACTTATAAGCTAATAAAAATTAACTTTTGTGAAACCAAAAATGTTGAAAAGTTAAGATAAATTCAGGATGAGCTTATGAACTCATCAGTTTATACTACAAATGCTAAAAAGAAAAATTATCAAAATGCAAGCTATCCTAAGCCTAAATGCTACTAACTCAAGGGAATAATAAGCTAGTCTAAGGGATGCATAAGCTACTACTGCACCCAACAACCTAAAAAAACTCAGAAACACAACAACAAGCTAGCACAACAGCTTATGCAAGCTAAAACCAAACCGAGTGGATAAGCTAAAAACAATCCAAAAGAGCAGCTATAAGGACAAATTAAGCTAGGGAATCAAGCTAGAAAGGCCAATTTGAGCTCATATTCTATAAGCCTGCAGGTTGAGCTTTCCAACAAGACAATATTCAAACTATAAGCTCCAATAATGAACTAGAAAAAGGCTTATGAGCTCAACAGGTTATGAAAAATAATCAAACACTAAAGCACTTAACTGATAAGCTTCAAATAAGCTTATAAAAGCTACCACCAACACCTAACAAGCTAACACCTGATCCTAACTAACCTTTCAAGGGTAAGTCAACACTAATCTAAGCTAACCTAGGCTAGAAATTAAGCCTAAAGAGCTTAACTGAGCTTAGCAGACAACTACACAAACTTAGGTCCAAAATGGGCTTTTCTACTCGAAAGCTTGCATAAGCTCAAATAAAAATTCACAAAAATTTGGTCAACTAGATTACCTACTGGATAACAAGCATGCAAAGTTTTAGAGCAAAAGGATTAAAATTGAAGAAATTAAAAATAAAAATTAAAACCTGTTTTTGGCACTTTCTTGCAAAAGGGCAGATCTGCTGGTTTGGGGGTTGTTTACGCTATCCAAAAGTTCTTGAAAAAATTCATAAAAATAAAAATTAACTAGGAAATCAACCCATTTACATGCATACCAAATTTCATGTAAAACGTTCGTATAACGAAGAAATGAAAAATCAAAAACTAATTTGCTGTTGGGCGACTTTTTCGACTAATGCAGAATTTGTGTCAAATGGGTTAAAAATGGACTTTTGATCCACAAAACTAAGGTACCAGATGTTAACTAAGTGCACTATCCTATATTGAGCTAATCTAAGGCATTATAACAACTACAAGAGGCTAAACTAAGATTCTACACTATACTACTTAAATGACAGCTAATATTGAAAATTTTTGCAAAGCAAGGTAAAATGCTTCAAAACTTTTTGAAAATGAAAACTTAAACTTGAAAACTACCTACAATACTTAAACAAAGCTAAATCAAGTTTGAAATATGGATCAAAACTATTTTATGCAAGAAAAGTAACCTAATGCCAAACACCCCTTTATGTACAATAACCACATTTAAGCTAGGAAACTGAAAATCAATGATTCAAACAACTAAATAGAAGTATACTGAGCAACAATTAACAGGAAAAAAGAACAATTAAAGCTATAACTAGATTATACTAAATAAGACTATAAAAAGCAATAATAAGCAACAGCAAATGAAGGCTAGTAAACAAACAATAAACAAACTCAATTAAACAGATTAAGCATAAAAACACAGAATAAGCACTAATCAACCCATAACAAGCAGATTAAATAAGCAACATAAAATAAGCTGTATGGGTCTAATTGAAACTGTACCTATGTAAAACTTCAATAATTGAGTTTAAAGCTACAAACTACTCATCATAAGCTGTAAGACCTTAGATATATCAACTTTAATACCAATATAAGCACTAGAAGAAGGAAAGATTGTGACTTGATGTAATGGATGTGGCGTTAATAAGTATAAAAGAGAGAATAAGATGAAGAGAACTTTTATTAAAAACACACACAAATACGCACACAAGCACACACCTCAAATGAGCCTTTGAGGTGTTTAAATAGTAAGATACATGAGATGCCCTATGGGCTTTCTATGGGCTTGGGCTTGGACTTGGTTACATGTTTAGATAACAAGGCTTATGACACATATCACATAACATATTAGCTTGCCAAGTCCAAAGCCCAATGACTAAACTATTACTAATCTTAACAAACGACACAAAGTTACAATATGAGAATGACCATCACTTCTATATATAAATATTTTAATGCTAACATAAGCATTCTCAGCATATAAATGATAGACCAAGCAGCTTAAAACAGGGAAAAGCACAAATAAGCAGTGGTAATAAGCAAGAAAAAATAAATAAGCAGTTTGAAAATTAGTTATAAAAACTTGAATTGTATTGATATAAAATAAAAGAGTACAAGAGAGAAAGCTTAAAAACTAAACATAAAACTAAAAAACTACTAGAACCTAATTAATCACTACTACCTACAGCCATTTTTCTTTGGCTTACAACAACTATATATACTGAAATTAAGCTAGGGTTTTCTCCCCACTTGTGCTTCCTGTCTCTTTCCCATCAATAATATCCACCCTTGGATGATTTGGGATGATCCTAGCCATCTGATTCAATTTGGCGGGAAAACAAGAAAGGGCAATTTTAATGGGTTAGGTGAGTTGCTGGTGAGATAATTAATGAGTAGAGGGATTGAGGGGACAATAGAGGTGGAAAGGTGAAAGTAGGGTGGGGATGGCAGTGGTATTGCAGGGGAGGTAGGGTTCACGTGTGAGTGGTTTTGGAGGGGGAGAGGGTATGTTTGACCTGGGGGGTTGACCATGGGGTGCCAAGTTTATTATAAACGGGGGTGGGGTGGATTTGATGTTGGGCTTGTATGGTGGGCTAGGGGTGAGTATTGGGTGGTTTATGTTTTATTTTTGGGTAGTAAGTAATAAAGGGTCCAATTGGTTTAAATAGTTTTCACAAGGACCAATTTTGTAGACTCTGAAAATTTGAGGGGTTGAAACTACCAACCTGCCAAAGTATTACAAGGACCATACTTGTCATATTATAATTTCCACAAGGACCTTTGATATAATTTTCCAAGTTGAGGGACCAAAATTGTAATTCTTTCATACATTCATTTCAATGATCGTTTATGATAACTTGTGATTTCCCAAGGACCATTATTGCAATTTTCTTCAAAAATATTTTACCAGGGACTAATTTTGACAAGTTTTGAAAGTTAGGGGACTGAAACTGCCAAATATGCAAACTTTGTTCATTTTTCATTTGTTTTCAATCATTTTGCATCTGAAACATATAAAACACAATCCTGGGATATTTTCAGTATTTTGATGCATTTTGAGTGTTTTTAAATGTTTTTTGCAGTTCAGATTGACCAAAAATGATGAGTATTAACACACTCATCAAGAACCATCGGACTCGGTTTCGGAATCTGATGGCTCTGGTGATGGTGGTGGAGTAGGTTCAGGAACTGCTTCTGGAATAGGAGTTGTTTTCTTGATGGGTATCCTTATCTTCAATGATTTCTTATGAGGCTTTTGGGTTGACTTGGATGAACTTTCAGAACTTCCAGTCTTTCCTCCTTTCTTTCCCTTTTTTCTGCATTGAGGGGGAAAGAGGTACCTCATCTAAGAATCCAACTTTGTTTTCATTGAGAGCTTGGAGGTAATATTTGTAGTGCTTAGAGGCTTTGACTTTCTCATTAAGGAGGCAATCAGGAAGCGGTAGACCTTGCTTCCTTGTACTGGTGTCTACTATCTTTAATTGCCTGAGAGTTAGCTCATTCCTGAATGTGCGTTTTTCTTCATCGTCCCATCTTTGTGGAATGTCATCAAACTCGTAGAGGAAGTTTTGAATCAAAAGCATGGTGAAACGAACAAAGGGAATCTTTTCTGATTTGTGTTGGATGTGCCAGACCAGATCTTTCCAGATGATGCTAGCGTAGTCAATCAATTTGACGTTAACCATTCCCCAAAAGAGCTTCAGATGAGGCAGGTTGGGGTGTTCGTGACCAACATCTCTTCCTGATAGTGACTTGGCAATGAGAATGTATAGAGGTCTCCATGGTTGTGGGAGAAATCTAATGTTGACCTTAGAATGTCTGGTGATTACCTCTTCTAACTCATCATAATCGATCTCTCGTAGAAACGTGATCTGTTCTTCTTCGTTTGGAACTGGATGGTATTGTTCTCCTGGACCCAGTTCAAGTAAGGCAAGAACAGAACGGAGAGAATCAATGTCCACAGTTACCTGTCTTTTGTGAAGCATGCAAGTGAAGAATTGTTCACCGAGATCCAGATTGATAGTGTGCCAGAATTGGTGAATGTAGAAGTTGGCGACTGATGCAGATTTGGTGAGTAAAATTTTGTAAGGATGATAAACGAGAGCATCAACAGCTACTAGGCACGAAGATTCATTGCAGGTGATTTTGTTGAAGTTGACTCTGAGATTGTTCTTTCTAATAGACCTTGTGTAGTTATCGGGGAATGTTTCTTCCCATGTGAGCTTTGGTTCAGGTTCCTGTTCTTTTGGAATGTTTTCAGGTTGAGCCATCCGAATATATCATACATATAAACACAGACATTGCAATAATACACTTTGTTAGCACACTAATTAATTACTGGTTTATGCTTATGTCATGAATTGGATTGATCAGTGGTATGATTGTGTTTGAAAGTTATGATAATTTGTGAATACATCAATGAAATTTAAGTACAATCAAAACACAACATGTGTTGTACAACAATATTGTTTATACATTTGAAAACAACAACACTTAGAAAAAATTTCAAGGAATATCACTATGTTACGCGTAAGATTGTAAATTCTTACACACAAGTTCTATTTATGCGTAATTCATCATCTTAGGCGTAGGAAAGAATTTTACACGTAAATTATAATCTTATGTGGAAGATAATTCTTTTGCGTAGGCCAAATTTTAAGCGTAAAGAGTAATCTTTACCGTAAGACTTAATCTTAAGCAAAGAAAATTAACTTAGGCGTAGAGACATGACTTATGCGTAAAATTATGCTTTAAGCGTAAGAGATGAAATTAAGCGTAAGAATAAACTTATGCGTAAGGACATGACTCATGCGTAAGAAATGATCTTAAGCGTAAGCCTCATATTATGCGTAAACACTGTCTTATCCAAGACAGGTTTAACCACTGGATTTGGTAAAAACCTTTGAAAAATTTGGATTCCTTGATTCCTGAAACGTTTTAACACAAACCATTGATCAAAAACCAATCCATAATGATCCTCATCACATTGGAACTCAATTTAACGCGTAAACATTCATAACAACACACTTTTTTGTAAAAACGAAAGAACAAGAATCACGCAAACCTTAAAAGATGTTTCTGGTGTAATTTTGATGTTAGGCGAGTGTTACAAACATGCTATAGAACATATTGACCAAGTTATAACAACTATTAATCACATCTGCTAGTGTCAAGAACCCTAAATAATTTGATTAACCACCCAAAACATGTTTCTGAAACAATTAAACCGTTTACTCAAGTTCATAAACACTTAATAACACTTTCCCAAGCATTTAATCGAATTAAAACACATTAAGTCAAAAAGACCCAATTAGAACGCATGAACCCTAATCTCTAAATCGATCAAATAGAGTTCCTGGATATACATTGGTTACTAAATCATGTTAAGCATGATATACATAAATCCCACCAACTAATTTAACCAAAAACATATCAAACTGATTAACCCCTAATTTATGTAAACCCTAGATCACTTTTTAATGATTATAGACGAATTCTAACCGTTGGATCTTGATAAGATTAAAAACCATTGTTCATAATCATGTTTAAAATATATAATCACTTACAGATTAGAAGATTATCGCGTGTATTAGCAGATTGATTAAGGGTCGTTGATGATGTTAGGTGAAAGTATTAAATGTGAAAGAGAAAAGCAGGTGTGGTAACTGTTGAGGTCAAAATGTGTTTTGACTTGTAATTTTGAAACTTTGAGATATTGACACATGAGGCCCCTTAACCTAAGCATTTTGCATACTTGATATATTTAGCTCACAAACAAACTTTTGTAAACTAAATGAATTTTGGAAAAGGACATCTTGATAAAATTGCTTCCTCTTGACCTTAGACATATATCTTTTAACTATGAAACTTTGTTTTAAAAGGCCAAGGAGAGAATTACCCGAATATCCACTTAAGCTACACTTTTAAGTCACAACTAAAATATTTTTGGTAAAATGCAAGTACGTTGAAAGAATTTTGAAAATTTTAAAATACATTGACTCCCCCTCAACACTTGTTTGGAAATATTTTGTAACTTTTTAAACAACAAAGTGTTGAAAAAAGAAGTTTGTACTTGCATTTTTTTTGAGAAATAAAAGTTAAAGAGAAAATCTTTTTGTGTTTTTGTTAGTTTTATATTTTTTTATTTTGTTTTTGAAAAACATATTTACAAATATTGTTTTGATGTTTGACAATCATTTGTGTTTTAAAAACTTTTCCAGATCTTCTGGAGTCAAACATCGCATACCAATTTGGTGGACTAGATCAGCAAACCTTGTTGGAGGTAATGCTTTGGTGAGCAAGTCTGCCAATTGGTATTCAGTTCCCACAAAGTATAATTCAATTGTACCCTTTTCGACATGCTCCTTGATGAAATGATAGCGGAGATCAATGTGTTTGGACTTGCAGTGATGAACGGTGTTGCAGGAAATTGCTATAGCACTTTTGGAGTCTCAGTAAATTGGAATCTTGTTGAATAGGTAGCCATAGTCCTTAAGCTGTGATCGCATCCAGATGACTTGAGCACAGTAAGCAGACATAGCTACGTATTCTGATTCTGTTGATGACAAGGATGTGCAGTCCTGCTTCTTTGATTGCCAAGACACAAACTTATCTCCGAGAAACTGTAAACCACCTGGCGTACTTTTGCATGTGTCTAAACATCGTGCATGGTCAGCATCTGAAAAAGCAATTAGTTCAAAACTAGAATCCTTCAGATACTAGATCCCCAAGTGAATGGTTCCCTTTATGTATCGAAGGATTCTTTTAGCCTCATTGAGGTGCCTTTCATTTGGTTTAGACTGATAACGAGAACACATGTAGACTACAAAGACAATGTTAGGTCTACTAGCTATGAGATACATGAGTGACCCAATAATACTACGGTATTTGGTGGGGTCAACTGGAGTCCCATGTATGTCAGCATCTAGTTTTGTGCCAAAAGCCATTGGTGTTTTATAAGTATCACAGCTTGTCATTCCATGTTTCTTTAAAATTTCCAAAGCATATTTGGACTGATTTAGAAAAATTCCATGGGGCGATTGATGAACTTGTAGTTCTAAAAAGAACAAAAGTTCACCCATCATGGACATTTCAAAATTATTTTTCATTCATTTTGCAAAATCATTTGAGTATCTTTTGTTTGTTGAAGCAAAGATAATGTCATCGACATATATTTGAACAATTAATAAGTCCACCCCGTATGTTTTAGTACATAATGTTGGATCCACCGAACCTTTAGAAAATTTATTGGCCAGCAAGAATGTAGATAATTTGTCATACCACGCCCTTGGGGCTTGCTTGAGTCCATAGAGAGCCTTTTTGAGTTTGTATACATGATTGCGGCGTTCTGGATCAACAAAGCCTTTTAGTTGACTAACATAAACTACTTCAGAGAGTTGACCATTCAGAAATGCCGTTTTGAGTTTGTATACATGATTGGTGCTTAATGGTGACAACATTGACAAAGTGGACGTGTTTGGATGATGAGGGGTCCTTAATTTGGATTCCGCTATTAGTGTTCCTAGTGTCCTTCCTAGGTGTAGTTAGCACTTGGTTGTTGAGGGCTTTCAACAAGTTGTCAATCTTATTGGTCATCTCCGTTTGTTGTTGATTGAATTCGGTTTCAAACTTAGCTATGCGAGCTTCTTGAGATGCCATAAACTTGGACATCAATCCTTCAAGATTATTGGTACTACCATAGTTATTAGAAGGATTGTTGTTGAAAGTACGGTTAGCGAGTGGACCGTTTGGTTGGTAACGATTAGGTGGATTGGAAGAATTGTTTTGGTTTTGTTTCCACCTAAGATTCGGGTGATTTTTCCAAGAATGGTTTTAGGAATCACCGTAAGGGTTTGGCTCGGGTTTGAAAGTGTACCACTTATCTCCCGCTTCGTCGGTACGCGAAGATGCGTAATCCGCAAAAGCTTGTCCGGGGAGTTCCACGCAATCACGAGTGTCATGGGGACCACTACATAATTCGCATGAAGAAGTGATTTAGTTCACTTGGCTTGAAGGCTTAGGAGCTTCATAAGATTTCAGGAGAAACTTGACTTGGTCCTCAAGTTCCATGATCCTACGGTCGGGAGTGCTAGAATTATTCGAAGGCAAAGATATTGCCTTGACCATTTTGTTCAAATCACGGGGATCATTCCAACTTTTGTTGTCATAGGGAGCAAGATCTTCTATGAGTTTCCATGATTCTTCCGCACTTAGATCACGTAGCTTGCCACCGGCCGATTGGTCAATGGTTCACCTTGTGGAGAGGTCGATATGGTCATAGAAGATTTGGACTTGGAGCCAAAGATCTATGCCATGATGAGGGACTTTTTGGAGTAAGTCCTTGAAACGAGTCCATGCTTCGTATAGAGTTTCACCTTGACGTTGTTGGAACATCAAGATATCATTTCTAAGCTTGGTAGTTCTCCCCGGTGGGAAAAATTGAGCAAGGAAACGAGTGGTGAGATCATCCCATGAGGTGATGGATCCCGCGGGTAAACATTGAAGCCGTTGACTAGCTTGATCATGCGGAGAGAATTGGAATAGGCGTAATTGGGTCGACTCTCTAGTTGTAACATCAAGGTCTATAGAGTCTACGATTTTAAGAAAATCCTTGACATGTTGGTTAGGATCTTCGGAACGAAGTCCATGGAATGCACATCCGCTTTGCACCAACCGGATGGTGTCGGATCGCAAGGGGGACACATTGGCTCCTTGAGTGAGCTCAATAGTGTTTCGATAGCCTTGGTGGCTAGAACAGGAATACTCTCCTAAAGTTCGGGGCCAAGGAGGTGGGTTTTGTGGGTGGTTTTGTAGGTGGTTTTGTTGTAATGGGTTGATGGGTTCAAAGATGTTACCACCTTCCATGATGTCGGATGGTAAAGGTTACGAACAAAGACAAGAAGAAATGAGATAGACTAAAGAAAACCTAAAAAATAAAAATAAAATCTTACTAGAAAGGAATCTAGCAAGTAGACCTAATAAAAAGAAATCCTAACCTAGACAATAACTATTTACCCGGCAGCGGCGCCAAAAACATGATACGTGGGAATCGCACCAGGCTTTACCTCTCGAGGGATCTCGAGAAGCTTACAACCCCCACCAGGCAGTGTACCTGATCGTTGTAGTATAGTATAGTGACAAGTACCGGGGAATTGATCGTTCAACTCAGGAATAATGTCGCTAGGATTAGAAAGCTTAATAACTAGGTCTAGAGGTGAGGGATGATTCTTTTTGTGTTTTTATATTTTATAAAAGCAAATAAAATCTCGGGTTTTGGAAGAGTGGGCGAAATTTGTTGCTAGCCAACTAACCCAATTAACTAAAGATGCAATCAAAATAAAATAACAAAAATGAAATGAAACTAATTATACTAGTGTGTTGTAAACAATGATGGGGAAAGTTGTGTTTACTTAGGTTTCATTACTCACTAGATATCTTTTACAGGTTGATAACTTGTTACAATTGCATGGATGACGGGTCATATTCCTTAATAATAGTCGTAGGGCCGTGTATAATATTCCCTAACTCTATAGGATCCTACTTCACTCCTATGTCGAGCCGTTAGAAGCTCCTAACATGGGATCATTAGAATTCTCCTACGCATTAAATACAGCCAAAAATCATAGTACACCTCTGATCATGTTTCTTAAGACATTCAAGCATGTTACCAATGGAAGTCTGCCAGTTTTCTTAAGCCTAACATCGAATACAATCATCTGTAACAACTATAAACAAATAATCAACCCATAATTAACATCTAGGTTTCACTACATCTAAGCAAACATAAAAGAAATCTAGCCTAGCATGTTAAATTGAAGACAAGCATAAGATATATTCAAACAACACATAGACATATTGATTGAATTGAAAGAGTACTTATCATTAATAGAACATGAAAGTTTCAAAGGGTTGAAACCCTTGAGAAAGATATATAAATCGGCCTAGGGTTTTTCCCTCAAAGTTGGACACTAATGAGTGAAATTTGGAAAACTATATATAGATTTTACAGGGTGACGGAGTCAGAAGGAATTTGTGACGCCGTCAACTCGCTGCCTATAATGAAATCGTATTGCCTAGATCCAATTGTGACGCCGTCATGTGTAAATTTCTTCTGAGTCGTCACTAATACTTGGACCATGACTGCCTTGGGTGACGCCGTCATCTCCAATGCACAAAACTCTTTGGATCGTCACATGTATTGTCCACATCCACCTCTTTTGTAACTATTGACACCGTCACTAGGAGACTCTTGACGCCGTCAGGTACTATTCCCAGCAAGGAAAATTGAGACTTTGCCGTTTTCTTCACTTTTATGCTCCAAAAACGTCCAAAATGCTTCCTTTTCCAGATTTCTCTCCAAAAGTACCTAAAATGACAAAAGGAACGATTTAGGGCAATATTTGATCAAATAATCATGAATCCGGGCTTAAAAGACCCCCTAAAAACGGTTCATTTTTCGCCTCATCAAATACTCTTACACTTGAGATTTGCTTGTCCTCAAGCAAATGCGCTAATATTCTAATCAAAAGACAAGTTAGGGGTCATTTAACACTAATATAAAAGTAATTACAACAAATAATCGTTCCACTAAAGACCAAAGACAAGTACTGAGGTCATACACTAGAACCTCACAAATAGTGTTTAGATACTCACATCTCTCAAGTGTAATAAAGTATATATCACAATAAGGAAATGGAAAACATCTCTCACTACATGTCATAGCAAAATAGATTACCATAGGCTTGGGAAAGGATCAAACCTCCACCACTTGGCGTAAGCACCTAGGATAAACTATCAAAGAGGTCTTTTAAAGGGTTAAAACGTTAGGTGTAGGGATATGGAATACACGGTTTTGTTGGATAAAGGCAATATTTAATGGTGGCGAGTTAATAATCTTGGTTAATTACATGTACAATATAGCGTTGCTAAGCCAAAACTAGACTCGACTTAAGCTAATAAATAAAAAATAACAAAAACATAAAACAAACAGAGAATGAAACGGGATGGTAGTCCGTATGTTTTTTCTCTCTTCTTTTCTATTTTTTTTTTCTTTTTCTTAATTTTTTCGATTTTTTTTTCTTTTTCTTAATGGTGACAACATTGACAAAGTGGACGTGTTTGGATGATGAGGGGTCCTTAATTTGGATTCTGCTATTAGTGTTCCTAGTGTCCTTCCTAGGTGTAGTTAGCACTTGGTTGTTGAGGGCTTTCAACAAGTTGTCAATCTTATTGGTCATCTCCGTTTGTTGTTGATTGAATTCGGTTTCAAAATTAGCTATGCGAGCTTCTTGAGATGCCATAAACTTGGACATCAAACCTTCAACATTATTGGTACTACCATAGTTATTAGAAGGATTGTTGTTGAAAGTACGGTTAGCGGGTGGACCGTTTGGTTGGTAACGATTAGGTGGATTGGAAGAATTGTTTTGGTTTTGTTTCCACCTAAGATTCGGGTGATTTTTCCAAGAAGGGTTTTAGGAATCACCGTAAGGGTTTGGCTCAGGTTTGAAAGTGTACCACTTATCTCCCGCTTCGTCGGTACGTGAAGATGTGTAATCCGCAAAAGCTTGTCCGGGGAGTTCCACACAATCATGAGTGTCATGGGGACCACTACATAATTCGCATGAAGAAGTTATTTTGTTCACTTGGCTTGAAGGCTTAGGAGCTTCGTAAGATTTCATGAGAAACTTGACTTGGTCCTCAAGTTCCATGATCCTACGGTCGAGAGTGCTAGAATTATTCGAAGGCAAAGATATTGCCTTGACCGTTTTGTTCAAATCACGGGGATCATTCCAACTTTCGTTGTCATAGAGAGAAAGATCTTCTATGAGTTTCCATAATTCTTCCGCACTTAGATCACGTATCTTGCCACCGGACGATTGGTCAATGGTTCGCTTTGTGGAGAGGTCGATATGGTCATAGAAGATTTGGACTTGGAGCCAAAGATCTATGCCATGATGAGGGACTTTTTGGAGTAAGTCCTTGAAACGAGTCCATGCTTCGTATAGAGTTTCACCTTGACGTTGTTGGAACATCAAGATATCATTTCTAAGCTTGGTAGTTCTCCCCGGTGGGAAAAATTGAGCAAGGAAACGAGTGGTGAGATCATCCCATGAGGTGATGGATCCCTTGGGTAAACGTTGAAGCCATTGACTAGCTTGATCATGTAGAGAGAATTGGAATAGGCGTAATCGGGTCGACTCTCTAGTTGTAACATCAAGGTCTATAGAATCTACGATTTTAATAAAATCCTTGAGATGTTGGTTAGGATCTTCGGAACGAAGACCATGGAATGCACACCGCTTTGCACCAACCGGATGGTGTCGGATCGCAAGGGGGACACATTGGCTCCTTGAGTGAGCTCAATAGTGTGTCGATAGCCTTGGTGGCTAGGACAGGAATACTCCCCTAAAGTTCGGGGCCTAGGAGGTAGGTTTCGTGGGTTGTTTTGTAGGTGGTTTTGTTGTACTGGGTTGATGGGTTCAAAGATGTTACCACCTTCCATGATGTCGGATGGTAAAGGTTACGAACAAAGACACGAAGAAATGAGATAAACGAAAGAAAACTTAAAAAATAAAAATAAAATCTTACTAGAAAGGTATCTAGCAAGTAGACCTAATAAAAAGAAATCCTAACCTAGACAATAACTATTTCCCCGGCAGCGGCGCCAAACTTGATACGTGGGAATCGCACCAGGCTTTACCTCTCGAGGGATCTCGAGAAGCTTACAACCCCCTAGATATCTTTTACACAGGAATAATGTCGCTAGGATTAGAAAGCTTAATAACTAGGTCTAGAGGTGAGGGATGATTCTTTTTGTATTCTTATATTTTATAAAAGCAAATAAAATCTCGGGTTTTGGAAGAGTGGGCGGAATTAGTTGCTAGCCAACTAACCCAATTAACTAAAGATGCAATCAAAATAAAATAACAAAAATGAAATGAAACTAGTTATACTAGTGTGGTGTAAACAATGATGGGGAAAGTTGTGTTTACTTAGGTTTCATTACTCCCTAGATATCTTTTACCGGTTGATAACTTGTTACAATTGCCTGGATGACGGGTCATATTCCTTAATACTAGTCGTAGGGCCGTGTACAATATTCCCTAACTCTATAGGATCCTACTTCACTCCTATGTCGAGCCGTTAGAAGCTCCTAACATGGGATCATTAGAACTCTCCTACGCATTAAATACAACCAAAAATCATAGTGCACCTCTGATCATATTTCTTAAGATATTCAAGCATGTTACCAATGGAAGTCTGCTAGTTTTCTTAAGCCTAACATCGAATACAATCATCCGTAACAACTATAAACAAACAATCAACCCATAATTAACATCTAGGTTTCACTACATCTAAGCAAACACAAAAGAAATCTAGCCTAGCATGTTAAATTGAAGACAAGCATAAGATATATTCAAAAAACACATAGACATATTGATTGAATTGAAAGAGTACTTATTTTTAACAGAATATGAAAGTTTCAAAGGGTTGAAACCCTTGAAAAAGCTGTATAAATCGGCCTAGGGTTTTTCCCTCAAAGTTGCACACTAATGAATGAAATTTGGAAAACTATATATAAATTTTACAGGGTGACGGCGTCAATAAGGAATTTGTGACACCGTAAACTCGCCGCCTATAATGAAATCGTATTGCCTAGATCCAATTGTGACGCCGTCATGTGTAAATTTCTTCTGGGTCATCACTAATACTTGGACCATGACTGCCTTGTGTGACGCCGTCATCTCCAATGCACAAAACTCTCTGGATCGTCACGTGTATTGTCCACATCCACCTCTTTTGTAACTCTTGACGCCGTCACTTGGAGACTCTTGACGCCGTCAGGTACTGTTCCTAGCAACGAAAATTGAGACTTTGCCGTTTTCTTCACTTTTATGCTCCAAAAACATCCAAAATGCTTCCTTTTCCAGATTTCTCTCCAAAAGTACCTAAAATGACAAAAGGAACGATTTAGGGCAATATTTGATCAAATAATCACGAATCCGGGCTTAAATGACCCCCAAAAAACAGTTCATTTTTCGCCTCATCAAATACCCTTACACTTGAGATTTGCTTGTCCTCAAGCAAATGCGCTTTTATTCTAATCAAAATACAAGTTAGGGGTCATTCAACACTAATATAAAAGTAATTACAACAAATAATCGTTCTACTAAAGACCAAAGACAAGCACGGAGGTCATACACTAGCACCTCACAAATAGTGTTTAGATACTCACATCTCTCAGGTGTAATAAAGTATATATCACAATAAGGAAATGGAAAACATCTCTTACTACCTGTCATAGCAAAATAGATTACCATAGGCTTGGGAAAGGATCAAACCTCCACCACTTGGCGTAAGCATCTAGGATAAACTATCAAAGAGGTCTTTTAAAGGGTTATAACGTTATGTGTATGGATATGGAATACACGGTTTTGTTGGATAAAGGCAATATTTAATGGTGGCGAGTTAATAATCTTGGTTAATTACATGTACAATATGGCGTTGCTAAGCCAAGACCAGACTCGACTTAAGCTAATAAATCAAGAATAACAAAAACATAAAACAAACATATAATAAAACGGGATGGTAGTCCGTATGTTTTTTCTCTCTTCTTTTCTATTTTTTTTTTTCTTTTTCTTAATTTTTTTGATTTTTTTCTCTTTTTTTTTTCTTTTTCTTAATGGTCATAACATTGACAAAGTTGACGTGTTTGGATGATGAGGGGTCCTTAATTTGGATTCCGCTATTAGTGTTCCTAGTGTCCTTCCTAGGTGTAGTTAGTAATTGGTTGTTGAGGGCTTTCAACAAGTTGTCAATCTTATTGGTCATCTCTGTTTGTTGTTGATTGAATTCGGTTTTAAACTTAGCTATGCGAGCTTCTTGAGATGCCATAAACTTGGACATCAATCCTTCAAGATTATTGGCACTACCATAGTTATTAGAAGGATTGTTTTTGAAAGTACGGTTAGCGGGTGGACCGTTTGGTTGGTAACGATTAGGTGGATTGGAAGAATTGTTTTGGTTTTTTTTCCACCTAAGATTCGGGTGATTTTTCCAAGAAGGTTTGTAGGAATCACCGTAAAGGTTTGGCTCGGGTTTGAAAGTGTACCACTTATCTCCCGCTTTGACGGCACGCGAAGATGCGTAATCCGCAAAAGTTTGTCCGGGGAGTTCCACGCAATCACGAGTGTCATGGGGACCACTACATAATTCGCATGAAGAAGTGATTTTGTTCACTTGGCTTGAAGGCTTAGGAGCTTCGTAAGATTTCATGAGAAACTTGACTTGGTCCTCAAGTTCCATGATCCTACGGTCGAGAGTGCTAGAATTATTCGAAGGTAAAGATATTGACTTGACCGTTTTGTTCAAATCACGGGGATCATTCCAACTTTCGTTGTCATAGAGAGCAAGATCTTCTATGAGTTCCCATGATTCTTCCGCACTTAGATCACGTAGCTTGTCACCGGCCGATTGGTCAATGGTTCGCCTTGTGGAGAGGTCGATATGGTCATAGAAGATTTGGACTTGGAGCCAAAGATCTATGCCATGATAAGGGACTTTTTGGAGTAAGTCCTTGAAACGAGTCCATGCTTCGTATAGAGTTTCACCTTGACATTTTTGGAACATCAAGATATCATCTCTAAGCTTGGTATTTCTCCCCGGTGGGAAAAATTGAGCAAGGAAACGGGTGGTGGGATCATCCCATGAGGTGATGGATCCCGCGTGTAAACGTTGAAGCCATTGACTTGGTTGATCATGTAGAGAGAATTGGAATAGGCGTAATCGGGTCGACTCTTTAGTTGTAACATTAAGGTCTATAGAATCTACGATTTTAAGAAAATCCTTGAGATATTGGTTAGGATCTTTGGAACGAAGTCCATGGAATGCACATCCGCTTTGCACCAACCGGATGGTGTCGGATCGCAAGGGGGACACATTGGCTCCTTGAGTGACCTCAATAATGTTTTGATAGCCTTGGTGGCTAGGACGGGAATACTCTCCTAAAGTTCGGGGCCTAGGAAGTGGGTTTTGTGGGTGGTTTTGTGGGTTTTTTTGTTGTAGTGGGTTGATGGGTTCAAAGATGTTACCACCTTCCATGATGTCGGATGGTAAAGGTTACGAACAAAGACACGAAGAAATGAGATAGACTAAAGAAAACCTAAAAAATAAAAATAAAATCTTACTAGAAAGGAATCTAGCAAGTACACCTAATAAAAAGAAATCCAAACGTAGACAATAACTATTTCCCCGGCAGCGGCGCCAAAAACTTGATACGTGGGAACCGCACCAGGCTTTACCTCTCGAGGGGTCTCAAGAAGCTTACAACCCCCACCAGGCAGTGTACCTGATCATTGTAGTATAGTATAGTGACAAGTACCGAGGGATTGATCGTTCAACTCAGGAATAGTGTCGCTAGGATAAGAAAGCTTAATAACTAGGTCTAGAGGTGAGGGATGATTCTTTTTGTATTTTTATATTTTATAAAAGCAAATAAAATCTTGGGTTTTGGAAGAGTGGGCGGAATTAGTTGCTAGCCAACTAACCCAATTAACTAAAGATGCAATCAAAATAAAATAACAAAAATGAAATGAAACTAATTATACTAGTGTGGTGTAAACAATGATGGGGAAAGTTGTGTTTACTTAGGTTTCATTACTTCCTAGATATCTTTTACAGGTTGATAGCTTGTTACAATTGCATGGATGACGGGTCATATTCTTTAATACTAGTCGTAGGGCCGTGTACAATATTCCCTAACTCTATAGGATCCTACTTCACTCCTATGTCGAGCCGTTAGAAGCTCCTAACATGTGATCATTAGAATTCTCCTATGCATTAAATACAACCAAAAATCATAGTAGACCTCTGATCATGTTTCTTAAGACGTTCAAGCATGTTACCAATGGAAGTCTGCCAGTTTTCTTAAGCCTAACATCGAATACAAGCATCCGTAACAACTATAACCAAATAATCAACCCATAATTAACATCTAGGTTTCACTACATCTAAGCAAACACAAAAGAAATCTAGCCTAGCATGTTAAATTGAAGACAAGCGTAAGATATATTCAAACAACACGTAGACATATTGATTGAATTGAAAGTGTACTTATCTTTAATAGAACATGAAATTTTCAAAGGGTTGAAACCCTTGAAAAAGCTGTAAAAATCGGCCTATGGTTTTTCCCTCAAAGTTGCACACTAATGATTGAAATTTGGATAACTATTGATGAGTGATGAATCACACATCCTTTTTAAGCCTTAATTCAGACCAAAAATACCAAATACCAACCAAAAATGCCAAGAGAACGTATGTTTTTGTATTTGTGTATGTGCAGGTACGAATATGAGAAAAACGATGCCAAAAACGACAAAAACGAGCACGAGATTGGAAAAAGGTCAAAAGCCGGAGCCGGGGAAGAAAAATGATAAAGGAAAGTTCAAAATGTCAAAACAAGACCTCCGAGAATCTTAAAGTTGCATATTGGTCCCTGGATAAATGTCACAACTCGTAAATTCTGGTCTTTTCCCGAACTTTCACATTTTACTATTCATCGGTTACTATTCATTGATCACTATTCATCATTTTACTATTCATCATTTTTTAGGTCAGTTTGATATTCTGAGAAGCGTTTTAAAATTTTACTATTCATAAAACACTATTCACCTTCGGAGAAAATTTGTCATTTATACGTGGGTTGCGTCATTTTTGTAAACGTACGATTATCAACTTAATAAACGTTATCTTATGAGCTATTATTTTAAATAATTGATCCGACAATCCCAACTATGGTCCTAACACATTTTTATACTCATAATAATAATATAAAAATTATATTATTAATTTACCCGGTGTTTTGAAAATTTATTTAATTTAATCGTACGCCTAATTTATTTACGACGGTTTTCGTAAAAACTAAACAATAATCACCCGAACACTCAATATTTATACCCAACATATTTTCACAATTTTTATAACTTTATTATGTCCCAATTAACTTCATCATATTTTACTTCAACTCGTCACGGTTTATTTTTAGTTAACTCGGTACCCGGTATCTCCTAAAAGATTTAATATCTAGCATAATCTACCTAATATCTTACAAGATTTTTTTTTTGCAAAACTCTTCCACCCCATTTAATTCCTTAAATGGTGGATCTTGTCCCATTTACAATAATACATATCTATACTTATCTACATTTTTCATCTCATTTCTCATTTCACAAAATAACAACAAGTAAAATTTTTCTCTCTTTCTCTTTTGCTCATGAACCGGCCAAGCCACAAGACCAAGAAGAAACCATGGATTTTTGAAGATCAAGTGTTAATTAGGTCTCATATGTATTTCTAGTTAGGGTTTTGTGATAAAACTCTAGTTTTCTTTACATCATCATCTTCAAAACTCATCCCATCATCAAGTAAGCTTCAAGATCACTTGTTGATCTTTCCATACTTTCATTTTTCTAGTTTCATATTGTTTATTCAAGATCTATATGCATATGTTAGTTTATACCACTCTATTTATACTTTTTATAACTTTTGATCCTTAGAAATGGATTATAGTTAGATCCTTGTTAGATCCACTTGGTTTATGATGTTTAGGAACCCATGACACCCTAAGAAGGTGTATGGTAAGATTAGACTAGATTTGTGGTGATTGAAAGTGGTTTGGTTGGATTAGAAACTAGTTTGGAACATTAAAAATGGATTTTAAACATATATATAAACCTACTGTCCTTAAAATGAAAATGTGGCCAACTCAGTGGGTTTGGGGTAACTTTTGACCATATATTTAGAAAATACATTCCGAGACGGAACTATAGCCGAAAACGGGGATGAAAACGAGTTAATAACGAAGGAGATACGCTAAAAACGAGTTTAACGACGAAAACTATATTTTCTGAAAAACTGCTTGCTGATGAACAGTTGTCACGGGCTGTTTTGGGCATAAAACTTGATCTAGCCATCCCGAATTATCAAAAATATGTTAGTATGTTGTCCCACGATTCCGGGAATGTAAAGAACGAAGAAAACGAGCTTAAAACGACCAAGATATACTCTTTTGAAACTAGGCGAACTATATATATATTTGACAACTTCTAATAGCACATATTCTATTAAGTTATGGAAACACTATAATTCAACGCCAACACTTATTTTCAAACTACGAGTGGTATAGGCTTCATGTGCATGTACATTCATCGCATCCCCTCATAATTTAAGTAGATCGTATCATTCGTTCATTATAGGTCGCGGTTAGAGATCGAACCTCATTTCTGTGTAACCACTTTTGTCTTCGTAACTATCTTACCAGGTGAGTCATAGCCCCTACTCTTTTAAATTGTTTTGTTAACTTTTTGGGGGAGAATACATGCTCGTTTTTACATGAATTACTACTTGACTCTTTGAACATTGTTTTGAACCTTGAACTATTATGAACTCATTTGACCTTATAACTTGTTTTGAACTATTGAACTTGACTTGACTTTTGAACTTGACTTAAACTTTTGACCCTAAAGTACCGTACGTACTATAACCTAAAGTCTCCCATGTTCGGAGCAGTGCAAAGTCTCCCCTGTCTACGGAGCAGCATTATCAAGTCTCCCATGTTCGGAGCAACATAAAATCTCCCCTGTCTATGGAGTAACTTTGACTTTATACTATGTAATAGTTTGTGAATGATGTACTGTTCGTGCATCTGCAATTGTTAGTCTCCTGCTGGTTTGCCGTTCGCACTCCAGTTTATACGTACCGTTCGTGCGGCCTCCTTGTGTGGGGCAGTAGGTAGTATGGATAGCGCTGTTAGAGGTCGGCCAACCTCTCGTTCCCCTGTCTACGGAACGCATATTATTTATTTTAGGAGCCTTGCCACATTCTTTATTATATACTATGTGCCCATATTGTGAACTATATTGACCACGTGTACTTGACTACTAGACCTAAACTATTTAGCAGTGGGTTGTAAACACACAGGTTGCAAGTCTCTTATGGCGGGATTTGCAACTGAGTGGATTTACGATGCCTTTGCTGTGTGATCACTTTTCTATAAACTTTATTTGTTAAACAAACTCTATGAACTCACCAACCTCGTGTTGACACTTTAGCATGTATTTTCAGGTTTTAACCTATGGCACGCTACAGGAGGTTTTGGCAGGGCATGGCATGGTCATAGAAGACACTGATTATTTATATGGGGACCGTTTTAAAACTATTTTTAGGGCCTACTTCCGCACTACTTTTAACGATGTAAATTCAATATTTTTGGTTAAACGATTTTATTTTGAATAAGTAAAGTGAAAACCATTTTTGAACTTGTATTGTAGTACCGATTGAGTTACACCCCAGCCACACGTATGCTTCCGCTGGACCCGATTTTGGGGGTGTGACAATAAAGTTTGGAGAGATTGGCAATTTTAGTCCTTGCAGTTTCAAATCTTGGCAAATATGTTCCCTTAATGAATTTTAGAAGAAAAATCATCTGTGTTCCTCCAATATTCAGGAAATTACAATTTATACCCTTGGATAGAAGTTTGGTATAATTACAGAATTGATACCTGGAATTTCAGAGTTTACACAATAGGTCCTTGTGATTTTTACTACTCCTAAATCCAAAATTAATACAACCGGATCCACATATACACTTGGCCCAAAGAAAACAAAAGCCCAACCCCCTAATATCCTTTACCCAGCCTGCTACTAATACCCAAGTCAAAACCCACCCATACCCAGTCAACCCACGCTTTAATATTAAATAACCCAATTAAATTTACCGCCCCCCAAATCTTACCCCCAACCCAGTATTTCACTGTTCCTATGAACCCTAGCCTCACCACATGCCCAATTACCTCGATTAATAAACAATTACCTAATCATGAGGTCTCTAGAAGGTTAGTCACATGTCAGAGAGAGTCAGGGAATGATACGTGGACAAATCAGAGAACACACGCAGGATTAAGGTTGTCACATCATTCTACCCAAAGGCTGATATTAAAACTTGGGCACCAAGGGTGATCATACGGCTATGAGAGGACTCAAAGAAACACAAAGAGGTGTGGATCAGTGACCTGGCAGCCTAGAAGCTTCACCAATCCCCCTCCTCAGAATCTATATAAAGCCCCCCTCTTCAGTCATTAGTGGAGTAGGTTTTTGATAATTGTTAGCTTTCTGTTTTTAAGTTTTCATTGTAATTTCCTTTTAAAAAAAGCATTGTACTAATTTCATTTTTAATATAATCAAAATTTTATTTTGAGCTTATTGATTTAAGTTTCTTTTTAGCTTAATTTCTTTATTTCCTTATTGCTAGTTTAAATCAGTAATAGTAGTTTGCTTGAATCTCTATTTTATATACCTGTTTCAAAAAAAAATAATAAAATAAAATAAAATAATAAAAAATAAATAAAAAATAAATAAATAAATAATTGTTTCAATTATAAGTTCAAGTTTAATACAGCTTATTTACTGACTTGTATAAGTCTACATAAGTTTCCATATTACTTTTGTAAGTTTTTCAAATCAAAAATTCCAAAAATCATAGTGGTCAAACAAGGTCAACTGTATTGCTTATTTCAAAAGCTCAGCTTATTTGGAGATTATAGGCAGCCAATAAGGAGTCCATTTGGCCTGTCAAAAGACAGGCAAGCATAGTGAACCCCCTCTATTTGAGCTGAGGGGGATTTTGGTTGTAAGTTCAATCCATTTTGTTTACTGTTTCATCTATTAGTAATAGTAGTTTAGATCTGAATTTGTTGGTTTATTATTGTTTATTGCTTTTATTTTGTCCTTAATATTGCTTTATATTTGTGGTTTAGTCATATTTGATTGGTTAGAATTTGATATCTACCTAGTACTACTGTTTCATCATCATCAACTGTCATACATCTTTGATCTTTGTTTCTGAATAGTAGGTGCATATAGATCTGTTTTTCTGAGTTCATAGGTGTTATTGGATCATATTGGGGTATTTAGCTTTGGTTTGGATCAAGTTTGGACAATTCTGTGGTGTTTCATAGTTTTGACAGTCACTAGTAGGGGTGTTTGGATTTAAGCAGTTTGCTGGTTCAGATTGTTTCTCAGAGGTTGATAATAGTTTAGATTACACACTTAGGTTTAGTTAGACTAGAACTTGCATAAAATTCAGTAGGTTATTATTAATAAGTCAAAATCACTTGTCTTACTTCATATATTCATAGCTGTTAAAATTTGTAGGTTGCATCTTAATATTAGTAGTTATATTAGTGTTAGTTTCAATTTATTTTAATCACAATTTGGATTATTAGAACATTTTCAGTATGAAATTAGCCTTGAAAATCCAATTTAGTCAAAATTTGTATTTCATACAAAAGTCAAAAAGATATTGGTTGCCTGTTTTGGTCAGTTATTCAAAGAAGAGCACAGTCCTCAATTTTGATTCAAAATCAGTTTGGAAAGTTGTTTTGTAATATTTGGCAGGTTGTTTACAAGTTTCAAAAAGAATTTTGCAATTGGGAATTGGTTTGAGTACTTGAAATTGCTTCTAAAGTTGGTTGTCTGAACCTGCAGTACCCTGCACCTCAGTCCTCAACCTTATTTCTTGGGCACTTTTAGGTTTGTAGATTGGAACTAGGATCAATTTTGTAGGTGAATTTTGTATCTCAGCTAGTTGGTAGTCATTTTGCACCCATAAGTTTTATCTATACCGCTTATTTGCTTACCTTAAGTGCTTATTCAAGTGGGGTGATTGAAACTAAAGTCTGCCATTTAGATCAGGGCTGCAAGTTCTATATTTTGATCATACCCTGAGTTAATTGGTTCATTTAAGTTCATTTGCACCTTAAGTTGCTGATTTAGTTGATATTTTGCTTGCTACTTATCTGTTGAGCTTATTGCTTATTCTCATTTGCTTATTTGACCTGTTTTTAACCCTATCTGTGTTTCTGAGTTGTATTTGGCCTGAGTTCTGTTCCATTAAGCTTTAATAAGTTCAAAAACCAATTGGTCAAAGTTTCAGGTCAACTGGTCAATCATTGCTTATTAATAAGCACTTTAAATAAGCTGTTTTAGCCCATTCAGCACTTCCAGTGCTTATTTTCCACTTTTTATATTTTTCCTAGCTTTAAAATATTATTTTAGATTTTCCCTGAAATTTTCATAATTTTCTGAGTTAATTTGCTATTTTTCCTATTTAATTTTCATTTTTAATCATTTTTAATTACTTTTCAATTACTAAAAAATACAAAAAAATCAGAAAAACCCCAGAAAAATCCAAAAAAATATTAGAAAATTATTTTTAGTTATTTTAGAATTTCAGAAATTTATTTTGTATTTTTCTCACTTTATTTGCATTTTCTTTTAATTTTTAAATTAGTTAAATTAGTTTTTAATTCATAAAAAATAAATAAAAAGTCAAAAAAATATTTTTCTTTTTCACAAAATTTCCTTTTATCATTTTTAACTTTTAAAAATTATTTCCAAGTCCGTAGGAGTAGCGTAGCATAAAAGTCGCGTTTTATTTCGTACGTTAACGTTTATTTTCCGTTTTAGCTTACATTTTTCGTTTCTACGTTACGTTTCTAGTTGCCTTACTTGAATTACGTGTTTAGTTGATTATTTGTGCTTCATTTACTATTTCATTAGTGTAATTCCATCAAAATCACTTTTTACCACTTTCACGACACGTTTCACGAATCGGGAATTCGAAATTCCATTCATCCTTCACACGGACTACGACCTCGGGTTATCCGTATTTCTTTGCGGATCTCTTGAGTAATACTATACTTATACTATAACTTGATTTTCAACGAATCAAATTTTGGCGCCGCTGCCGGGGAAGGTTGAAGTGAATTTTTCGTTTTCGTTTTCGTTTTTCGAAATTGTGTTTTGAAAACCTTCCTTGTATATATTTTCTATAAAAACTATAAAAATTGAAAAATCAAAAACACTTTTCCTAAAGTGTTTTCAAAAATACCAAAAAAATAATAAAGTTGCAACCTCGACTCGACCGAAAGGAAGGGCGTTGTAAACCAAATAAGTCTTCTCAATATATAACAACGCGTGAAATTAGTTGCTAGACGGATTACTTTAATTGTACGACCGAATAAGCGGAAAATACGGAAGTTTTGACATTAAATTGCAAGCTGAAGAAAGATCCATTCTTCTTTCCCGTTCCGTCGCGAGTAGATTAAGGGAAACGATTTACAATTAAAATAACGTTAGAAAAAGAAAAAAAAACAAAAGTATAAGTTTTTAAATTTTGCTTTATAAAAACAAAAATACAAAAAGATTTTTCTTTTCAAATTTGTTTTTCCTTTTATTTTTCAATAATTTGATTTTTGTGCTGTATGAACTCACGTTCTACGTCTAAATGACTTGTTTCACCACTTTCAAATCCGGAAGTTTGTTTCGTCACACACACCGAGTTCTATTTCCTAATACGGAGGTAATGAACCCGAACGAACAACACTTGGGACCCCCGCCGATGGGTGGTATCCAAAACAATGTGATCCCTCCGATGGGACCACAACCGGTTTACGATCAACGTACTATGCAAGAATTGCTCCAGTGTCCCACCGAGGGATACGGGGATGCAATTGTTTTACCACCAATCCTTTCAGATAATTTTGAGCTAAAAACTGGATTGATTCAACTTGTTACGTCAAAACAATTTCACGGTTTTGAGAGGGACGATCCTCACGCACACATCCGATGGTTTAATAAGCTAACTTCGACTTTGAAATATAAGGATGTCCTTAACGATGCTATCAAATTGATGTTATTCCCATTTTCACTCGAGGGTTCAGCCCGGATTTGGCTCGATAATGAACCTCCTCGCTCAATTCACACATGGGAAGAACTCGTTTCAAAATTTGTTAATCATTTCTTTCCACCGTCCAAAACGACTAATCTTAAGAATGATATAACTAATTTTCAACAACGTTTTGATAAGAACTTTGGTGAGGCTTGGGAACGTTTTAAGGATCTTCTTCGAAAATGTCCTCACCATGGTTTCTCCGAGTTACACGAAATCGACACGTTTTATAACGCTTTGACGCAAAACGATCAAGATTCTTTAAACGCAGCCGCCGGTGGCAATATCTTAAATCGTACGCCTAGGGATATTTTAACGATCATTGAGAACAAATCTAAGGTTCCAACTTCTCGTAACAAACCGAATGTTTCGAAAGTGACTTCTTTTACTCCTCCTTCTCCTTCGTCGGTCCAATCATCGGAATTGGCCGAACTTACCGACGCTATCCGTTGTATGATGAAAGAGTTTAAGTCGCAGAACCAAAAACCCAAGCCCGTTAAAGCCGTTAATGAAAAATGTGTGATTTGTGGTGGACCCCATCCGTATTATGATTGTCAAGCCACCGATGGCCAAGTTTATAATGCTAACGTAGCAGCCGTAAACTACAATCAAAACCAAGATTTTCGTGCTAACCAAACAAGTCCACCTGGGTTTCCACCCGTACAAACTAATCAAAACTGTTATCCTCAAACTAACCAAGGTTACAATCAAAACCATGGAACGAATTATCAAGTCCCTCCACCACAACAAGTTTATCAACCATCGCAACCTTCTCCTGAGCTTGCTAATTACATGAAAACGAACGATGTTAACATTCGAGCAATGCAAAATCAAATCAACAACATGAGGGTTGAACTTAAGAAGGAGATCGACACAACCATGACTCGACAAACGAATGAGCTTAAGCAAATGATGAGCAGCTTTATGCAGATGAATCAAGCATCGACGTCTGGTTCTCTTCCGAGCAACACAATTGCTAACCCGAGGGGCGAAGTTAAGGCGATCATAACTCGCAGTGGTGCTATATATGATGGACCCACAGCTCCTACTACCTCTTCTTCTTCGTCTCCGCTTAAGGTAGTGGACTGTGAGGCCGAGGCGACAAAGGACCCGGTTTCTCCTATTAATAATGGAGGAGCTGAAAACGTCCAACCTCCGGTTGTCCAAAAGTCAAAAGATAAAGAAAAAGTCATTTTTGAGAATAATGTGAAATACAAGTCTAAATTGCCATATCCGTCACGATTTAACGATGAAGAGCTCCGTGCAAAGTCTAAAAAACAAATGGCAAAATTTCTGGATATTTTTCAAAAATTGCATTTTGATATAAGTTTTATGGATGCTCTCGTATACATGCCGAAATTTGCTTCCACGTTCAAAAACCTCATAAGTAATAAAGAGAAATTGCTTAAATTAGCCGAAACACCAATAAATGATCAATGTTCCGCGATTCTTCTCAAGAAGTTTCCCGAAAAGCTTGGTGACTCGGGAAAGTTTCTCATACCTTGTTCATTGAAAGATCAAGACGTTTGCAACGCCCTAGCCCATTCGGGTGCAATTATTAACCTCATGCCATTATCGATCTATGAACAACTTGGAATGGGGGCTCTTAAACCGACGAGAATGACTTTGGAGCTTGCTAATCGATCGATCACTCATCCAGTTGGAATTCCTGAGGACGTTTTTGTTCGTGTGAATTCGTGTACTTTTCCGGCAGATTTTGTTGTTGTCAATTTTGAAGCTGATCCGAGAGTTCCTCTAATACTAGGGCGACGGTTTTTACGAACCGCTAAAGCCCTAGTAGACCATTTTGAGGATACTCTAACTTTACGACATGATGACGATATTATGATTTTTAAAGTCGATGCTTCGAAATCGAATAAGTACTCCGTCAAAAGTGTTGATGTTTGCGATTATTCCTTTGATGATTTTGTGAAAACTTTCGTCTCCGACTCTTCCCCATCATTTCCTCCGGTTGAGGAACATGATTCTTTTTGGGAAGAGGTCGATGGATTCCTTGCTATTGATACGATTCCGTTTTCTGAGATTGACGATTCTTACTTTGATTCGGAGGGGGATATTATTTTTCTTAACAATTTGTTGAACGATGAATCATTAATCCCTCCAGATAAAGTTAAGACGAAGATTGAGCTTATAATTGACGATCCTCTGGAGCCCGAGCTCGAGGAATTTTTACCAGACTTTGAGAGTTTTACCTTCGATACGACTGAGGAAATAAGTGGCAATCCCACTTATCATTTTGATTTTTTTGATCCGACATTTGAAGCTTTTCATTTCGATCACTCGGAAGAGACGAGTCGTGGCAGTACCACTTCTCATGCTTTTATCTCTCTTCCGGAGTTTGAATCATTTCATTTTGATAAATTTGAAATTGAAAAGTTTTCTAAATCTGAATATGAAAGTTTCAGTTTTGATCTTGAAATTGATCATGATCCGGGTGGTGTGCTTAAAAATGAGAATTTGAATGAAAAGTTTTTCCCAACCCTCCCACCCAGAAAGGATTTTAAAAGGAGCTTAAATGATAAAATTCATAATTTCACAATTATAAAGTTGTCTTTTGATAATGATGAGTTTTTCAAGATTGTTATCATTATTTTCTTGCTATTTGTAACATTTGGTGTGGTTTCTCTTATCCTTCACTCCGTGGGGAGTGAGGATGTTGTTTTTGACCCTGGTATCGTTTTTTAAAGTTTTTAACATTAAACTACCATCGGTTATCTCATCGGGATGGAACTTTCTCATAATTCATATGTTTATCCAAATATTTTGAATGAAAGCCCGATGGAGATTATTTTCCATTTGCTCTCCCCAAGGACGAATTAATTCAGGGATCGAGTCAAGCTCATGTGACTCGGTGAACAAAAACAAAAGCTTCATGGGAGGCACCCCATGCTTATCCTTTTCATCTTCTTAATTTTCTATTTTCTTTAAATAACATGACGTAAGGGGGGCGACCCTTTCCAAACTCGTGTTTTCGTGGTTGTTTATGAATGTTCAGGAATTTCCCCGAAGTTTGAGGACTCTCGTGCTCGTGGTTTGTCGTTCTCTGCACTCGAGTCTCATCCTTCGCTGCTCTTTCGGAAATTCACCATATCCAAAATCTTATCGACTAACGTTTATCTCTTAGCATACTTAATAAACGGCCTTAGATTTTACGTAGACTACCCGTACCCTTAAAACATTGAGGACAATGTTTCACTTTAGTCTGGGGGGGTGAATCTTCGATTCGATTTGACCTGTACCATCGTCTGAGCTGTTAACTTACGCAACTCCGTTTTCCACCAAAAATTTTAATTTTTGTCACCGCTTTACAAAAAAAAAATAATAAAATAAAAAAAAATAAAAAAAAAAAAGTGAAAAAAGTGAAAAAAATATATATGATATGAATAATAAGATTTGACACCTTGTTTTGACTTTCCTACCGGCGAGAGTAGAAATAAATGTTCCGACTTGACCGGGCGTGTTGAGCCCTAGCTCGTCTCCCTTAACCAAAATAATCAAAAGATTATGGCTAAGCATCCGCGGATCTCATTATTTGGGATTTTAAATTTGCGGAGATCGAGGAATGATAGAGTTTATTTAGAAGTTTCGTGCTATACACGGATCGCATTACTGGGATTTAAAAAACCCACGAGACGTACTTGTGGCCTCCTTGTTCCCATAAGCTTGCACACCAATAATAATAGATCTCTAGGATTAATTAAGGGTATACGGTTTGGGCAATACTTTGTTTTTTCTCGTTCCCAACAAAATCTCTGCATATGGGGGTTTGGTACACATAGGGGTACTGCCAGTGTTACGGTGAAATAGACTATTGCATCTTGCCGGTTCGCAGCCGATGTTGTGATCTTAGTAAAGACCGTAGGACTCGGGGTTTGGCATATAATTATGAATATCAATAATAATAGTCCAAAGCCAAATAAAAAGGCAGAGGAATCCAAAGCTACAAAAAGCAGCGGATAAAAATCCAAAGTCATAATAAAGCTCTTACATTTTGGCGGCTCATAAACCGTTGATTGTAAAAGAATAAAGGACTAAGGACCAAAGTATTATTAAAGTGCTTATGATTGTGCAAAAATGCCAAGCTTCGACTCCGGGGGTTTCCCTAATAAAAAGCTTCCGTTTCGGGTATCAAACATGGTATGTCTCGGTCGTAAATAAAAAGGGAGCCTCCACAAATCGTGTTAAATCAGAGACCTTCATGTGGACCCGATTTCTGTATGCAGGGGTTTTCGAGGGAAAGTTTGGAAACTACTTAGCGTTCAAATTTTGTGCTCTTATCGGACTAACAAATATCGAAACGAGAAAATATGAAGCAATTCATTTCTCACAAATTAAAATCTTGAGATACAAAACTTAGGACCTGGGAACAAGAGGTAATACACAATTAACTTTTGTGGGCAGTGTTAGCATCTAACTTCTGGATAAACAATGATCTTGATTTTACGCTTAGTTTGGGAGCTTGTGAAAAATCAAGGATGACGATTTTTATCCGTACGGTCTCTTCTCTGTGAGAAGTGTTTCTACTCGTTGACCCTGAAAGTTATCAACAGATAAGAATTGATAATGAAAGTCAAGGCAAACCGTCACATATATAAAGGAAAAAGTACAAAAAGAGTAGTAGTAGTTGTTATTCATGAAAATCGGAAAACGGAGCATTTTTTAGAATAAATGATTTTACTATCTCTTTTGAACATCATTGCTACTTTACAACGTCAGTAAAGAGAGGTTTTGAAATTATTTATCTCTTAAGCATGAGGTGATGACATTGCGTGAAGGCGCGGCAATACCTTAGTCTGGGGGATTTTGATGAGTGATGAATCACACATCCTTTTTAAGCCTTAATTCAGACCAAAAATACCAAATACCAACCAAAAATGCCAAGAGAACGTATGTTTTTGTATTTGTGTATGTGCAGGTACGAATATGAGAAAAATGAACAAAAACGATGCCTAAAACGACAAAAACGAGCACGAGATTGGAAAAAGGTCAAAAGCCGGAGCCGGGGAAGAAAAATGATAAAGGAAAGCTCAAAATGTCAAAACAAGACCTCCGAGAATCTTAAAGTTGCATATTGGTCCCTGGATAAAGTTTGGAGAGATTGGCAATTTTTGTCCTTGCAGTTTCAAATCTTGGCAAATATGTTCCTTTAATGAATTTTAGAAGAAAAATCATCAGTGGTCCTCCAATATTCAGGAAATTACAATTTATACCCTTGGATAGAAGTTTGGTATAATTACAGAATTGATACCTGGAATTTCAGAGTTTACACAATAGGTCCTTGTGATTTTTACTACTCCTAAATCCAAAATTAATACAACCGGATCCACATATACACTTGGCCCAAAGAAAACAAAAGCCCAACCCCCTAATATCCTTTACCCAGCCTACAACTAATACCCAAGTCAAAACCCACCCATACCCGGTCAACCCACGCTTTAATATTAAATAACCCAATTAAATTTACCGCCCCCCAAATCTTACCCCCAACCCAGTATTTCACTGTTCCTATGAACCCTAGCCTCACCACATGCCCAATTACCTCGATTAATAAACAATTACCCAATCATGAGGTCTCTAGAAAGTCAGTCACATGTCAGAGAGAGTCAGGGAATGATACGTGGATAAATCAGAGAACACACGCAGGATTGAGGTTGTCATATCATTCTATCCAAAGGCTGATATTAAAACTTGGGCACCAAGGGTGATCATACGGCTATGAGAGGACTCAAAGAAACACAAAGAGGTGTGGATCAGTGACCTGGCAGCCTAGAAGCTTCACCAATCCCCCTCCTCAGCATCTATATAAAGCCCCCCTCTTCAGTCATTAGTGGAGTAGGTTTTTGATAATTGTTAGCTTTCTGTTTTTAAGTTTTCATTGTAATTTCCTTTTAAAAAAAGCATTGTACTTATTTCATTTTTAATATAATCAAAGTTTTATTTTCAGCTTATTGATTTAAGTTTCTTTTTAGCTTAATTTCTTTATTTCCTTATTGCTAGTTTAAATCAGTAATAGTAGTTTGCTTGAATCTCTATTTTATATACCTGTTTCAAAAATAATAACAATAATAATAATAATAATAATAATAATAATAATAATAATAATAATAATAATAATAATAATAATAATAATAATAATAATAATAATAATAATAATAATAATAAATAAAAATAAATAAAAAATAAATAATTGTTTCAATTATAAGTTCAAGTTTAATACAACTTATTTACTGACTTGTATAAGTCTACATAAGTTTCCATATTACTTTTGTAAGTTTTTCAAATCAAAAATTCCAAAAATCATAGTGGTCAAACAAGGTCAACTGTATTGCTTATTTCAAAAGCTCAGCTTATTTGGAGATTATAGGCAGCCAATAAGGAGTCCATTTGGCCTGTCAAAAGACAGGCAAGCATAGTGAACCCCCTCTATTTGAGCTGAGGGGGATTTTGGTTGTAAGTTCAATCCATTTTGTTTACTGTTTCATCTATTAGTAATAGTAGTTTAGATCTGAATTTGTTGGTTTATTATTGTTTATTGCTTTTATTTTGTCCTTAATATTGCTTTATATTTGTGGTTTAGTCATATTTGATTGGTTTGAATTTGATATCTACCTAGTACTACTGTTTCATCATCATCAACTGTCATACATCTTTGATCTTTGTTTCTGAATAGTAGGTGCATATAGATCTGTTTTTCTGAGTTCATAGGTGTTATTGGATCATATTGGGGTATTTAGCTTTGGTTTGGATCAAGTTTGGACAATTCTGTGGTGTTTCATAGTTTTGACAGTCACTAGTAGGGGTGTTTGGATTTAAGCAATTTGCTGGTCCAGATTGTTTCTCAGAGGTTGATAATAGTTTAGATTACACACTTAGGTTTAGTTAGACTAGAACTTGCATAAAATTCAGTAGGTTATTATTAATAAGTCAAAATCACTTGTCTTATTTCATATATTCATAGCTGTTAAAATTTGTAGGTTGCATCTTAATATTAGTGGTTATATTAGTGTTAGTTTCAATTTATTTTAATCACAATTTGGATTATTAGAACATTTTCAGTAAGAAATTAGCCTTGAAAATCCAATTTAGTCAAAATTTGTATTTCATACAAAAGTCAAAAAGATATTGGTTGCCTGTTTTGGTCAGTTGGTCAAAGTTTCAGGTCAACTGGTCAATCATTGCTTATTAATAAGCACTTTAAATAAGTTGTTTTAGCCCATTCAGCACTTCCAGTGCTTATTTTCCACTTTTTATATTTTTTCCTAGCTTTAAAATATTATTTTAGATTTTCCCTGAAATTTTCATAATTTTCTGAGTTAATTTACTATTTTTCCTATTTAATTTTCATTTTTAATCATTTTTAATTACTTTTTAATTACTAAAAAATACAAAAAAATCAGAAAACCCCAGAAAAATCCAAAAAAATATTAGAAAATTATTTTTAGTTATTTTAGAATTTTAAAAATTTATTTTGCATTTTTCTCACTTTATTTGCATTTTCTTTTAATTTTTAAATTAGTTAAATTAGTTTTTAATTCATAAAAAATAAATAAAAAGTCAAAAAAATATTTTTCTTTTTCTCAAAATTTTCTTTTATCATTTTTAACTTTTAAAAATTATTTCCAGGTCCGTAGGAGTAGCGTAGCATAAAAGTCGCATTTTATTTCGTACGTTAACGTTTATTTTCCGTTTTAGCTTACATTTTTCGTTTCTACGTTACGTTTCTAGTTGCCTTACTTGAATTATGTGTTTAGTTGATTATTTGTGCTTCATTTACTATTTCATTAGTGTAATTCCATCAAAATCACTTTTTACCACTTTCACGACACGTTTCACGAATCGGGAATTCGAAATTCCATTCATCCTTCACACGGACTACGACCTCGGGTTATTCGTATTTCTTTGCGGATCTCTTGAGTAATACTATACTTATACTATAACTTGATTTTCAACGAATCAACTATACATAGATTTTACAAGGTGACGGCGTCAAGAAGGAATTTGTGATGCCGTCAACTCACCGCCTATAATGAAATCGTATTGCCTAGATCCAATTGTGACGTCGTCATGTGTAAATTCCTTCTGGGCCGTCACTAATACTTGGACCATGACAGCCTTGGGTGACGCCGTCATCTTCAATGCACAAAACTCTTTGGATCGTCACGTGTGTTGTCCACATCCACCTCTTTTGTAACTCTTGACGCCATCACTTGGAGACTCTTGACGCCGTCAGGTACTGTTCCCAGCAAGGAAAATTGAGACTTTGCCGTTTTCTTCACTTTTATGCTCCAAAAACGTCCAGAATTCTTCCTTTTCCAGATTTCTCTCCAAAAGTACCTAGAATGACAAAAGGAACAATTTAGGGCAATATTTGATCAAATAATCATGAATCCGGGATTAAATGACCCCTTAAAAATGGTTCATTTTTTGCCTCATCAAATCTCTTGTCCATTTGTGTGTCGAAGGGTGAAGTTGGTAATTATCTCGCATGTTAGCATGATCCAAATTGTGTGTTGAGGATTCAGCAATGTTAGGAATTGTTGGAGCCGGCGCAAACGGGTTAAAGAACACATTTGGGTCATACTCCGCGGATTGTGGAATTGATAGAGGTGTAGAGTCTTCAGCTGATTGTCGTGAGTTAGATATGCTTTGTTCTGTAGTTGTTGTTGTGTGTTGAGGTGTAGCAGGTAGTTGAATGTTCTCAGGGTGTGCAGCGGAAATTGGTGAGACCTCAGGAGGACGGTTTTCAATTGTATCATCAAACAGCGGAGCAAACAGGGTTTCCAATTCTTTGCGAGAGAGTGACAATGGTTCAGCCGAAGAATCTGGAAAGTTTAAACGGTTTGCTTTGGGTCCTAAGTTGTTTTGCTCAGAAGCCATTTGTGTGAGTTCATCAAAATTAGCATGAATAGTCTCTTGAATTTCTCTTGTACGACGATTCCATATCCGAAAGCCTTTGGAATTTTCACAATATCCAACGAACACACCAATGTCATTCTTTGCTTTAAGTTTACCTAAATCATTACGATCATTTTTTGGATAACAAAGAGCTCCAAATACATGAAAGTAATCGATGTTTGGTTTTCTTTTGTGAACAATCTGATAAGGGGCTTTGTGATGGCGTTTTGTGATCATGTAACAGTTTTGAGTGTAACATGCAGTTGAAACAGCTTCCGCCCATAAATAATCTGGTAATTGAGCATTGATCAACATGGTTCTTACAGCTTCCACTAACGTTCTGTTGCGTCTTTCGACTACTCCATTCTGTTCAGGGCTTCTTGCAATTGATGTTTGATTTTCAATTCCCACTTTCTCAAAATATGACCTAAGTGTCTGATTCTTAAATTATGTTCCATTGTCTGTTCTAGCCTTTCTAACTGTGTTACATAACTGAACTTTGAATTTTTGTGAGAAAGGTGATGATCATTGAAGGAGCTTGATCTTTACTTCGAAGAAAATAAACCCAAGTCCATCTGGAGTAATCATCAACAATTACAAGTATGTAGCGTTTACCGTTGATTTGAACACGCATCGGGCCACACAAATCCAAATGAAGCAATTGTAAAACATGATTCGTACTGTGTTCAGTTTTTGAAGGAAAATGAGCACGAGTACTTTTACCTTGTTCACAGGCAGGACATAAGTGATCTTTGGCAAAACGGAATCTTGGAAGACCATCAACAAGTTTATGACGAGAAAGTTCAGTCATGGTTTTGAATTTCAAGTGCGAAAGACGTTTGTGCCATAACCATGATTTAGTCGATTCTGCTTTGAAGAGAAGACATATTGGAGATGAAGCAATCATGTCAGACATTGAGATTGTGTAAAGATTTGTTGCACGGGAGCCAGACATTAGATCATTTCCTTGTAAGTCACGAACGAAGCAAGTTATCTCACGAAATGCTACTTCTAAATCCCCATCGCAAAATTGACCAACTGATAATAGGTTGTGACCAAGGCCTTCAACATAATATAAATGACTAATTTCAATGTTCCCACTGACATAGTCACCATATCCCATAATTAGAGCATAATGAACATTCCCGAATCTGACAGTGCCGATGAACTTTGATACAAAGTTTACTAACAGTTTGAGATTGCCTGTCATATGTCGGGTGCATCCGCTATCAACAATCCAAAAAACGATTTGAACCACCTGCATAACATGAAGACGACGAAGGTGGAACAAAGGTAAGGGTGGAACCCAAAGAAGTTGTGGGTTCCGGTTAGTTAGAAACACACATAGTTAGAATTTTAGGAATCCATTTAAAGTTTGGTTTGTATTGTAACCAACGTTGCCAATTCCAACTAGTTCTAGCTTTCTTTTTGGTGAATTCACTAATTTTGGGTTTGTTCCTAGATTTGTCATTTTCAATTATGGGGGTACCTTCAACATCATTAGAAATAGTGGTCGGCGGCTTTCCTAAGATTGACTTAGAGGTAGTAGTGGGCCTAGAAGGAGTGCCACATCTATGTTTCTTATGACGGTTCAAAAGAGAATTAGCTACACATTTTGCATGATCACCAGATAATACACTTTTACGACAAAACACATAAGATGCATTAATATTCAAAATATTCATAGGTTCATCATTCGTTACACTGAGATTTTGCTTACAATTTGCCAGATTAGAATCTAATTCAGATGCAACATGATTTTTATTCAAATTACTAAGTTGATCTTCTACTTCTTGGGCTTCTAGTGTTCCTCTTCTACGTTGCAAGATCCTATTCTTCTTGTTACTTTTTCTCTTTGGTCTGCTAACTCTATTAGTGGAGACTAGTCCTGTAGAAGTTGAAGGATTAACATTAGTAGTCTGTGCATAATTATCCCTATCTGTTTTGTCTATTTGATACAATCCTGGTGCTATCACAGTGGTGTCAACAAACTTTCCTTTTTCAAGTAGCTTAATCTCCTCTTTTAAGTCAATGATGATGTGATTTTTATCTTGAATATCAGACTCAAGTTTTCCGTTGCAATAAGCAATGTCATTGCGGTTTTGTTGCCATTCAGTATTTTCAATTTTTAAATCCGCAATTTCCTTTTCATATTTGAGACACTGATTTTTTGAAAAACTCATTGTTATTGCAAATTTGACAACTTTTTGAAACATTTTGACTCTGTAACTGCAGTTCACGTTCAATACTTTGAGCTTGACACCATTCAAGCCTTTGTTTGAGTTGACAAATTTCTTTTGAAAGTGTAGTTTGCACATCATCATTGTGTTTCCGAATCTTTTCATTTTCTTGTGTCAATGTCTCAATCTCAGTTTTTAACAAATCATTATCAGCAGAATGATCATCAACAAGTATAGAAGTACCAGATTCATAAAGAGCATTCATAATCACAGACAACATATCATCATTGACAACTTGTTCCAAGAGTCGATCAGCATCGTTTTTTAAAGCTCTGTTTCTTTGCTTTTGAACCAAAATTGCATTTTCATTAGAGTTGAAAATATTTATTATTGACTTGACTTCTTTTTAAAGTCCCTGTTCCCAACGTGTAGCACAATGACGTAAGTGTTGAACGATTGGCAAAAATTGTTTTTGAAAAATTTCTCTCTTTTCTCGCTCGTAAGCAGATTGAAAACTAGCAATTTTTATTTCCGAATTACGTTCAATTGTATCTTCCAAAATTTCGATGTCTTCCATGAAAGTTTTGAAATAATTTAAAACACGACAACGTTTTGGTAAAGGTGTAACTTCACTAGAAGATGGTAAAGGACCATTTATTTGTGCCACAGTTTGGACAGGAGCCGCATTAGAAGATGAAACATATGATTCAGTTACATACCATGATTGCTTAGGTATTTCTTTTTGAAGAACAAACGATTTAGAAATATGAGGTCTTGCTGAGAAATCATATGGTTTGCAAAATGGTTTTTGACTCATTTTTTATCGAATCTCTTCTTCAAGTTCTTCTTCTTCCTCAGTATCATGTACAACGACACGCACAATCGTATTATCAAGCATTTGTTCCATACTATAAAGTTTAGGATTTTCTTTGAATGCATTGTGAAGAAAAGTTTATTTGTAGTCACCAAGAGCAAAACCTTTATCGGGTCTTGGCTTCAATGTAAATTTCTGAATTGTTGTAACAGAGCCCCCAGTTTTGTAAACAAAATTTTGAAATTCTTTTAATTGGCGTTCAAGATCCACAATTTCACCGAGTAAAGAATCTTCTCTTTTCCTTTTCCGCACTTTATGTTCACAAAAATCCTTTTTGCAAGTTGACAACTCTGTTTGTGTTTTTGAAAGCTCTTTTTGAATTTGTTCAACTTGTTGTTTGAGTTCACATTTTTCATTTCCAAGTTTTGAAACCAGTTTTTCGTTCGACTCAATTAATTCACGCATTTTGTGTTGAAGATCTTGTTCTTTATTGTAATATTCTTGAAACGCCACTTCAAAACTTTTTTCACGTTTGACTTTGTTTTCAAGATTTGAAAGTTGTATTTTATAGCACTCAAGATCCCTGGTTAATAACGCATTTGTTTCTTTTAATGTATTATTTTTCTCATTCTTTTTCTGAATTAGTAAAATTTGAGCCTGTAGTTGTTTGGCCATCAATATCTGGTCAGGATCTGGATCAGAGAAAGGTTCATTTTGTTCAACATGATCATGTTTATCATTCTCAATAGGATCATCAAATGAAACAAATGTGTCATCATCAAATATAACAACTGTGTTTATTTGTTCATCTTCTTGAGAAGATAAAGATGATTCAGATGGAACAACTTGAGCCTTATCTGATTCAGAAGCAGAAGGTGATGCTATTTCATGTATTAGGCATTTGTTAAGGTCGTGTACCTGAGACAAACTGTTAGTGTCATACACTGGGCCTGAATCATTCAATTGAAGTTCCTGCATGTTGGCCATAAGCATCACAGCAGAATTAGCTTCCAGATCTTCCATGTCATCATCGTTGTAAGCATTGGAAATGAAAATGTTTTCCTGCTAAGTGAAAGTTCCACCAGCTTCATCTTTGAGAGCTAGGAGTAATGCTTGCTTATGAAACTTGCTTCCCTTTGTTCTTGGTTTAGGACAAGCAGTAGCAATATGACCTTTTCCATTACAGTTGTAGCACCATACTGCATTCCCAGAGTCTAAGTTCCTAGCTTCAACAATTTCAGCCCTTTTCTGAGGAGCACCTGAGTTATTTCTAAATCCCCCATTGTTGTTAAAACCGCTATCCATTCCCAGAATTTCTCGAATAACCACCTGAGCCTGATCTTCCATAATTACGATTATGTATCTCAACCCTTCCATCTTGAACGACAGCTTGATTCCTTGTGTTAGATGAAGAGCGAAGACGGTTGTTTGTCTTGTTTGAGAATTTGCTGAAGGCACAAGCAATAAGATCAAGTCCTTGATTAAACGTACTGAAGTCTTCATCTTCATCTTCATTGGAATTTGAGTAGTACATTGAAACACTGCTTTCATAAGGAACAAGTTGATTTGTAGCAGATTGCTATGAAGAATCATATGGGATCATCTGATTTGAAGTTGTAGGTTATGGGTAACTGAAGTAATTCTGTTCTAGAACATAAGCATGATTTGACATTGGAGGTGGAGCATTATAAGATTGAGCTACGAGTGCCAAAGAATTTGGTGTTGGTGGTGGTGAGTAACCTCCTCGGAGAGCTCGATCTTTTTCCACTTCAGGTTCATGGTGCTTCAGAAAATCATACAACAAACCATATGGTGCATCATGAAGATTTTTGGTTTGACGAACAAATGTCACATACTTTTTCCAATCAGGACCAAGGCTACTGACAAACTTAGTATTCACTGCGATCCTTGGTATTGTAATTTTATGTCTTTCCAAATCATTAACAACATTAGTGAAATAGTGATAGTAGGATTCAAGTGTCTCCCCTGGTTCAATTATGATGTTGGTGTATTCCATATAAAGTTTTGATTCCATATCTTCTTTGTTCAATTGAGTGCCTTCCATTAGAAGATGAACATGTTCCCACATGGCTTTAGCCGTTTTCTGAGCATCAACACTTCGGAAGATTGTATTTGGAATTCCCTGAATTATGTAAATCATGGCATACTCATTTGCTTCACGATGTAGTTGTTGTACAGCTGTAAGTTGAGTCTCAGGAATAGGTTTTTCAACAGGAGGACGTGGTGGATCAGCATTAGGATCACCTCCTTCAAGTCTGGTTGGCCACTCAAATGGTCCTTCAAGGATTACTTGCTTCATGAATTTACCATGGGGTTTCCTAAGTTCAATAAACCGTAAGAATCGACTTGCCCACTGAATATAATTTCCAAGTGTAAACATTGGGGGTGTGTCAAGTGATCCTGCCTCATGTCTGGATTGTTGAGTTGTTATTACTTCACACATCTGATCAAACCAGTGAGGTTGTTTGGGTGGATACTGAATTGGTTGTTGTGACATTTGATATGGTTGTTGTTGAAGAATGAGCTGATGTTGTTGCATCATGAGACGTTGTTGTGAATATACCGGTTGTTGATGATACTGTGAGGTTTGAAGAGTCTGTTGTTGTTGATGATATTGATTTTGTTGATGTTACTGTTGTTGTTGTGGATATTGTTGATGATAGAAGTTGTAGTACGATGGTTGAGAAATGTTGAACACTTTGTGTGGATGATGGATCTTTGTAGATGATTGAAATGGTAGTTCCTTTGGTTAAAACCAAAAATCTTATGGATAACTTGAAACTTACGCGTAACTTGAAACTTAGGCGTAAGTTTTAGCTTATGCGTAAGATTTAGGTTTATGCGTAAGGTTAAAGAACCAAACAAATCTTTCAAACTTGTCCAAGCTTGAAAGATATCCCGTGTCGAAGTATTCCACTAACTTATCCAAGCTAGGGACGTACTGAGTCATCGTTGTACGAAGAGTAGACCGTTGAACCAACTTAAGCTTAGAACCAGGAAACTTACGCGTAAGATTTCCAACTTAGGCGTAGGATTAGAACTTAGGCGTAGGATAGGAATTTAGGCGTAGGATTGGAACTTAGGCGTAGAAATTCAACTTAGGCGTAGGAATGGTAACTTAGGCGTAGGATTCTTAAACTTACGCGTAGGATTCTGAAACTTAGTCGTAGGATAAGGGTTTTATGCCTAAAACTCAATCTTAGTCGTAGAAAAAGGGTTTTATGCTTAACTTTAGGCGTAAATAGTAAAAAAGTACACTTTTCAGAGTAGTGGTGTCCTTTTTACATGTAAAGTGACCAGAAACTTTAAAAAATCACAACTTTTTGATGAAATATGCTTAGAAAAAGTTTCTTTTGATCAACTAACTTCAAAACCACTTAGAAAACACTTAATAGGAAAGATTTGGCTATCAAAAACAAGTTTTCTAATATCAAAGAAGCTACAAAATGCAAGAAACTAGAAGAAAAAGTAGAAAAAACCTTAAAAGATCACAACTTTATGCAAAATCTAAGCTTCTAATCACTATAGCAACCTTAAAACTTATCCAAGCTTTAAGATTCAAGTGAAAGAAACAAAGAAAAAAGCAAAAAATGAAGAAAATACTACCCTAAATCCCACGTTAAACCAAAAGACACACTTCAATCACTATTTGGCGAATGATACCACTTGTTAGGTCACCATATTATGATCACACAAGTGTTGTAGATGTAAGAATGAGACAGATATAAGGATTGGTTGATTATATGATATAAGAGAAATAAAAGTGCAAGAGTTTCATTAAAGTAATCAAAATAACCAACAAGTTTAATGTTTACATAAGACATCTATTTATAGGTGAGGAACTAGGGCAACACTCCTAGAACCTACCTTTCATATGGTGTGGGCTTTAAGCCTTTAATGGGCTTTTACATGTTAGCCTTTTAAACAAAAACATGATAATAATAAATCTAAAGCAACCTATTAAAAAATGTAATGACCGAGGCTTGAATAAATATAAAAGTATGTTCCCAACACCACAATTATTCAAAACACTACTAGAAACCAAGTTTTTTCTAATATTTGGAACATGTAAAACATTAAACAAAGAAACAATCTTTCCATAACTAAACTTTAAATCTACACATCCTCTTCCATGCACCAGGGCTGTTGACTCATTTCCTATATGAAGAATAGAATCATCATTCAGGGACTCATAGGTCTTGAACCAGCTTCTATCTTTACACACATTAATTGTTGCTCCAGAGTCAACCCACCACGCAACATCATCATCTTGCACAAAGTACACATCAGATATATATGTAACATAATAAATCTCAAAAGACTTATTAAATATATTATGACCTTTTAGAGAATTGGTATTACCATTCCATGATCCACTTGTGCCTGATCCATTGGTTTTATTGCCAATTTTAACACCTTTACAATCTTTCCTGAAGTGTCTAGTTTTACCACACTTCCAACAAGTAGCTTTTGGCTTCTTGTTAAGATCAGATTTGATGTTATCCTGATGCTTACGCTTGCCCTTGTTGTCATTGTACCTTGAGGAGTTGTTATGCTCTACCATATTGACAACTGATGGACCAGTACCATTGCTACTCTTTGGCTTGTCATTGTCTTGTGTTTTGAGTGATTCCTCAATGTGCAAATGACTGCCCAACTTAACAAGAGTTAATTCCTCCTTTTTTTGTTTCAACATATGCTTAAAATCTTTCCAAGAAGGATGTAATTTATCAATGATACAAGCGACTGAAATTGCCTCATCCATGTTCATCTTGTGTTGTGTGAATCGACCAAGTAATACTAAGAAGTTCATTGTATTGTTCCATGAAAGGTCTAGAATCGACCATTTTATAATTGTTAAAATTACTTACAAGGAACTTCTTACTTGATGCATCCTCAGCCATGTATTTGGCTTCCAAGGAATCACATAGTTCTTGAGAAGATTCAACATTCTGACAAGTATCGAAGAGAGAATCAGACATACCATTGAGAATTAAGCCCCTGCAAACGTAATCATCATTCTCCCATTTGTTTCTTACCCTTATTTGTTCCACAGTAGCATCATCCCTATAATTTTCAGGAATAGCAGTTGTCAGAACATACACCACATTCATACTTGACAACAAGAAGTGCATCTTCTTTTGCCATCTTTTGAAATCAGCACCTTCAAACTTTTCCAACTTGGAAAAATTAGTAACCATATGCCTCATAGCAACAGCCATTGATTATCACTAAATAGTTTCTATTGATTGTTGGTTTGTAAGTGTTAGAGGACAGGGTTAAGATAATCAATGGTACCGGATATTCACTTGAAATCGTGTTATCACTTTCCAATAGAAACTATTCGACCCTATGCCTGGGTTACACAAATATCTCTATTGGATAAGACCAAGTGATGTTCTTATTTTAGGCACAAATCAAAAACTAAATCGTATTCAAGTGTTTAGGGTTTTTGTGTTGTATATCCATGTAGTTATGTTACGACCTCTATTTATAATAGAGATCATTCAAACCCTAGCCCATGGAATTGTGTATAATTAACGGCCCATTAATTATATCATAATAGTTTTCATAATACCAGGAATCAGTGGTTAAAATGAACAGTACAATTATAAACCTAGCAGCAGAATAAACTTTTGCCAGCAGTACAACTTAACATTACCAGTAGTATTAACACTAGCAGCAGAAACTCTTAACACTAGCAGTAGAAACTCGTAACACTAGCAGCAGAACCACTAGCAGTAGAACCTCAATACTAGTAGTAGAAACTCTGCATAACAACTATTGAGTCAAGGTATTCAAGGACCTAATGGGTGTACACTCCGTACCTCCAAACCCATTACCAGGTGTGAATTGATCCCTTAAATGCACTAAATTTTGTAACATGGAATCATGGTTGCCACTAATAAAGTATAGTGAGCCATGTGAGAGTCATGGAATGAGGTGGCAGGATATTATTGGTGGGTGGTGAGGCATGAGATTATAACTGCCACCCTTTAGAGAAAAAAAAAAAAAAAAATGTAAAATGTAAAATGTAAAAATGTTAAAGATGGGTCAATGTCAAAGGGGGCATAGATTGGTCCTACTGCTAAGTCTGAAGCCACCAGATTTGTCAGCATCAGAAAACCCCCCCCGTGCGTTACCCTATTTACTGTCCTTTCCCTTAATTTATTTATAGTATATTTAATGGTAACATAAATAAATGGGAAATGATTTGCACACTCAACATTTTGATTGGCACACTCCAACTTATGCATTAACCTGTTGTACTGTGTATACATCCTGCTTTAACTTTTTGTACATTGGAGTGTGCCAATCAAAATGTAATGTGTGCAAATCATCTCCCTAAATAAATGGTGACTCCCGAGAAAAATAAAATACAAGGTTATCAGCTTTTCCTCACAAAAGTATTACTCGTATTCGTGAACTCTGACTTCCATAATATACTGTAGATAAATACACAGGTAGCATGACGATGTCATTTTGGACAGGAACCACTCTTGACCCCCCATGCTCACGACCAAAAACAGTCCCATTAGCAGAAAACTGCACCTCTTCGAAGCTGTCCAAAAAGAATTAGAGTACTAGAATGTGCACGACTTTATCTTGTCCCGTATTTATAATTTGATCCATAAAAGAAAATTAAACAACTCCTTACCTCTCCAAGTTATCCAATGATATAAGAAGACTTGAAGTTCATCACAAATGGTTGCGATTTTAGACTTTATCACAGGAAAAAAAATAAAAAATTCCTTTGTTGTTATGGACATCGAACAGTATAAAAAGCTTTGGCCAACATACAGCTTGCCAAAATTGTTACTTTTATATTTTTTTCATTGACGTTCGTTTGGCCTTTGTTGCCAACGATATCTTAGAGTTTCTGATATTCCACAGCTTGAAAACTTTACCCCATGAAACCATCACCTAGTGACATTTTAAAAAACAATATTTCTCTATTTCAACTTCACTTTTGCAATGAGAACAAAATATTGTGTTTAGATTCATTCTAATTGGTACAGGCCTTACAATACAAAAAGTTTTTATAGCTATTTTCTTAGTATGATCTTATTCGTTTCGTGTTTTGGGTTGAATCCAACGAAGGTACATATTTTAAAATAACCATGGCCTTGAGACTTGTAGCCGTGAAGATTTCGTTGTCATCTAATGTGTGTCCGTGAGTCTACATGGAATTCCTTTGGAACAACGATTGATACTCCGCTAAGCACTCACCCTCACTTCCTAAAATACGATACAAATCCCGACTACCTTCATTCCTGGGAAGCCCCGTTCCACTCCCTATTTTCTCCAATATATATACTATATTTTGTGATTTTAATCAAAAAAGTTTAGGATTTTGTCACTAAAAGTAATTCCTTCACCCAACCATTATCAGTCCAAATGAACGTAAGATCATTTCTCACTTTAATCATAAAAATTCACAAAAACATCTTGACTAATGATTAACGGCACCTTAATTATTATATTAATCATTGATGTTTTATCTTTTTCACTAAAGTTTTCATATGATTATCTCAATCATTACTTATATTTAAATTTTTATTAAGTTTTTTTTGCTTATCAAAAAATACAATTAAAATTAGACAAATATATAAATGTAGAATTCATAAATAAATATTACAACTTTTTTTAAGTAAGTTTCACTTACTTTTCTAATCACGAGAGTGTTACAAAATTACCTTAAGTTAGATTACAATTTTCTGGAGCACGATAATAATATTTGCGAAAATCATTTTGACAACTGCTAGGGATTAAAGTGAAGATCATTCACGAGTCCATGAGCCTTGTATTAGTTAGTAGTATGTATAATGTGTGATAGATGTCTAGTATGCTAGTCCACTAGAAAACTCAAAGCCTTAAACGGCTAGGCTCAATACACGGCTCATGGTGGCATTTTAAGGATATATAAAAACCTTCTTCTAAGGTAGGAAAGGGTGTGTGAGAGCTCATAATATCATCTCTTATTTACACATAGCATCTCTACACCTTTCTCTAACTCTCTCTCTCTAGAAAACCTCCATTGATTTGTGTGATTCTTGAACAATATTAGGATCCTACAATTGGTACTAGAGTTACACAATGATTTTAGAGTGTTTTTGGTAAAAAAAAACATGGTGCTCTTTTTTTTCTTTTTTTTTTTTTCATACGTTTTTTGTTTACACCGAGAACTTTCTTTCATAAAAATAGTAGATTTCATGCTTAAAAAGTAGTGATATTATGAGTTCGTAGGTTATTTGGTTAACATAGATCAAAACAAAAACAAGAAAGAAAGGTTAGATTGTGGTTTTGATTTGATTTCGTGTTGTAAAAAGCAACACCGAGAAAATTTGTGGCTAAAAATAAAGTTTTTACAGTTAAAATGGTTAAAGTTTTTTGAATCCTAGTTGAACTTAGATCGAATTCTTTAAGCTTGTTTAAAGTTTAGTTATATTAGATAAATCTAACACAACTATTGTAGAAACTGTGTTTGGGTATATCAAATATTATGCGGAATCTAATCTTTAATATTAAGAAGAATTTTAATGTAACAGTAAAGCATATAATTCAACAAACAATCAAGCTCCAATATTATTAAGAATAATACGAATACTCTAACAGTATTAGGGTTACAAAACCTTGAAGCTATAAGAATTATACGACTTTGTGTATTTGTGTGTATAAAACTTTATGCCCTAGGACATCCTTTTATACACCAAAGAACCCTACACGGCTTACAATACTTTCCTAAGTATATCAAATCTTCTATAAAGATACAAACATATAAAATCTTATCTATACATATCGAATACATATCCTATAAGCTGCTGTAATGTAACATATCCTATAAGCTGCAGTATCGTCCAAAATGCTTCCTTTTGTAAATTTCCTCTCAAATCTTGGGTTATTACCTCATTGATACACAATCACAATAATAGAAAACGACTGAAAAATAGATTTTTTAAAAGATAAGTTATCATTCATTTATTTATCAGAGTTATTACAATAAAAGATAAACTTTTACAAAAGAGATGCCCCAAAGATATGTTTTAAAGTAGAAGAGGATGAATGATTGATAAAGCGAAAAGTGCCGCTTTTGGGGGTCATTTAAGGCCAAAGTCGAGATTATTTGATCAAATATTGCCCTAAATCGTTCCTTTTGTCATTTTAGGTACTTTTGAGAGGAAATTTACAAAAGAAAGCGTTTTGAACGATTTTGGAGCGAAAAAGTGGAGAAAACGACAAAGTCTCAAAATCATGCTGAAAATTGCACTTGACGGCGTCACATGTTGCTAGTGACGGCGTCATGACTTGACAAAGAGGAGGATAAATCAATTACACGTGACGCGCCAGAATATTTTCTGAAGAGCTCGTGACGGCGTCACGTATTAAGATGCCAAGGCCGTCACGAGTAAACCCAAAGAGAGACAACCCAGAGAAAATAAAGAGTGACGGCGTCAGAAGTGGATCTAAGCAATACGAGTTTATTTTGGCGGCGAGTTGACGGCGTCACACCTATCTCTTGACGCCGTCAGGATACAAAATCTATATATAGTTTTCTAGTTTTCATTCATTGTATGCAACTTTGAAGGGAGTAAAACCTAGACGAATTTTACAAATATTTTAAGGGTTTGAACCCTTTGTTTCATCCATTCTTAATTCAAGATAAGTCTTTCATCAAATCATTCAATATGTATATGTGTTGTTTGATTATATCTTACGCTTGTTTTCTCTTTAACATGCTAGGCTAGGTTTTCTTTGTGTTTGCTTAGATGTAATGAAACTTAGATATTGATTATGGGTTGGTTGTTTGTTTATAATTGTTGTGGATGAATGAATTCGATGTTAGGCTTAAGAAAACTAGCAGACTTCCAATTGGTAACTTGCTTGAACGTCTTAAGAAACATGATCGGAGGTGTACTACGATATATTGGTTGTATTTAATGTGTAGGTAACTACTAATGAGACCATGTTAGGAGCTAGTAGTCGGCTCGACATAGGAAGAGGTAGAAGCTTATAGAGTTAGGGACGATCATACACAACCCTACGAATAGTATTAAGCAATATAACCCGTCATCCATGCAATTGTAACAAACTAATCAACCTGTAAAAGATAGCTAGGGAGTAGTGAAATCTAAGTAAACACATTTTCTCTCATTATTGTTTTCGCCATAATTTAGTTTAAGTTTACTTTATTTTATTTTGATTGCATCTTTAGTTACTTGGGTTAGTTGATTAGCAACTAATTCCGCCCACTTCTTCAAAAACAGAGATTTTACTTGCTTTCATTTAAAATATAAAAATACAAAAAGAATCATCCCTCACCTCTAGACCTAGTTTTAGTGAGTTTTAACCCTAGCGAACACTATTCCTTGAGTTAAACGATCTATCCCCCGGTACTTGTCACTATACTATACTACAACGATCAGGTACACTGCCTGGGGGGGGGGGGGGAGGGGATTGCAAGCTTCTCAAGATCCCTTGAGAGGTAAAACCTTTTGCGAGGGCGCAATTCCACGCATCAAGTTTTTGGCGCCGCAGCGCGGGGAATAGTTATTGTCTAGGTTAAAATTTCTTTTTATTAGGTCTACTTGCTAGATTCCTTTCTAGTAAGATTTATATTTTATTTTTATACGTTTCTTTAGTCTATCTTTTTATTCGTTCCTTTGTTCGTAACATTTGCCATCCGCCATCATGGAAGGTGGTAATCTCTTTGATCCCATTAACCCACCGCAACAAAACCATCCACAAAACACACGACAACCAAACCAACCTCCTAGACCCCGAACTTTAGGAGAGTACTCCCGTCCTAGCCACCAAGGCTATCGAAACACCATTGAGCTCACTCAAGGAGCCAATGTGTCTCCCTTGCGATCTGACACCATCCGGTTGGTGCAAAGCAGATGTGCATTCCATGGACTTCGTTCTAAAGATCCTAATCAACATCTCAAGGATTTCCAAAAAATCGTAGATTCCATAGACCTTGATGTTGGAACTCGAGAGACGACCTGATTGCGTCTCTTTCAATTCTCTCTACGTGACCAAGCTAGTCAATGGCTTGAGCGTTTACCCGCGGGATCCATCACCTCTTGGGATGATCTCACCACTCGTTTCCTTGCTCAATTTTTCCCACTAGGGAGAACCACTAAGCTTAGAAATGACATCTTGTTGTTCCATGGACTCGTTTCATGGACTTACTCCAAAATGTCCCTCATCATGGCATAGATCTTTGGCTCTAAGTCAAAATTTTCTATGACCATATCGATCTCTCCACAAGGCGAACCATTGACCAATCGGCTGGTGGCAAGCTTCGTGATCTAAGTGCAGAAGAATCATGGGAACTCATAGAAGATCTTGCAATCTATGACAACAAAAGCTGGAATGATCCTCGTGATTTGAACAAAATGGTCAAGGCAATATCTTTGCCTTCAAACAATTCAAGCACTCCCGACCGTAGGATCATGGAACTTAAAGATCAAGTCAGGTTTCTCATGAAATCCTACGAAGCTCCTAAACCTTCAAGCCAAGTGAACAAAATCACTTCTTCGTGCGAATTATGTAGTGGTCCCCACGACACTCATGATTGCATGGAATTCCCCGAACAAGCTTTCGCAGATTACGCATCCTCGCATACCGACGGAGCGGGAGACAAGTGGTACACTTTCAAACCCGAGCAAAACCCTTACGGTGATTCATACAACCCCTCTTGGAAAAATCACCCGAACCTTAGGTGGAAACAAAACCAAAACATGCCCCAAAACAATTCTTCCACTCCACCTAACTGTTATCAACCAAACGGTCCACCCTCTAACCGTACTTTCAACAACAATCCTTCCAACAACTATGGTAGTACTAATAATTTTGAAGGATTGATGTCCAAACTTATGTCATCTCAAGAAACTCGTTTAGCAAAGTTTGAAGCCGATTTCAAACAAAAGCAAAATGAGATGACCAATAAGATTGACACGTTGTTGAAAGTTCTCAATGACCGAGAAATGGGAGCACTCCCAAATAACATGGTCAAGAATCCAAAACTAAACTTTAATTCTATATCATCTGTTTCGTGTCCTACTTCTTGTCCACATTACTATTCCGTCAATGCCATGAGCACGTGTTTCAAACAAACCCAAATCTTTCTAAAGAACCAATTGAATGTAACGCCCAACATCAATTTGGTAAATAGCATAGTTGAAACACTTCCTACACAAGACCTTGGCGAAGAATTCAAGGAACTTCACCTTGAGCGTCCCGTTATTGATGTCTTAGCCCGTGCTCCCTATTACAATGCCCTTTTGGAAAAATATGAAGAGAAACTTAAGTTAGGCAAGAATGGGACCGCCTTCGTTCAAAACAAGTTGCCTAAGAAATTAGATGATCCGGGCATATTCGTTTTACCATGCAAGATCGGAAATTCTGAGTCTTTTGACACATTAGCCGATCTTGGGTCAAGCCTAAATTTGCTTCCATTATCTCTGTACACCACTCTTAAGCCAGGAAAGTTAGATGGAAGTGTAGCATATCCGGTTGGGGTAGTGAAGGATGTGTTAGTACATATAAGAAGGTTGACAATGTTAGCTGATTTCCATGTCCTTGATATGGTTAGTTTTACTACATGCCCATTATTAATAGGAAGAGGATTCTTAGCTACCGCAAGTGCGATGATTGATTGTAAAGAATCTAGAATAGCGGTAGGAGAAGGAGAAACTTGGTCGGTCTATGATGTTAAGAAACACGCCTATGATACTAATGAGGAACCAATGCCCCATTGGGTAGATGTGAATAGGAGACCATCTAGGTACGGACCTTGGGTTGATAGAGACTTCACAGGACCTCAACGCCCATTTTATTTAGAGGAGGAGTTTATAAACAAAACGCATTCGGTAGAGCAACTCATAGCTAGGGATGAAGAACTAAACCCCTTTGAGGATCCCTTAGTCTTTAGGAAAATGATTGAATTGCTAGGAGTAATGCCTATTAACTTAGGAATGAATAAGTAGAAAAGGGAAGGTGATAAATGTAAATGGAATTTGGACAAGCCACCAAAGGAATGTGACGGATCATGGCATATGAAGATGATTCTATATGATCCGGATGGAGAAAAATTTGAGAAGTCATACCAAACCAAGAGAACCGATAGGAAATTGAAACCTAAGTTTGATCCCAAAGATGTCCCCGATGAGGAACTCACTCATATAGGATAGCCCGTGACTTTGAGTCTAGCTACAAGACTCGTAAATAAAGAAAAGCACTTCTTGGGAGGCAACCCATGTTTTATTTGTTTTATTTGATTGTTTTTTTGTTTGATTTTATTTGTTTCCGTATGCATGTTTTATTTTTATTTTTTGTGGATCATGTTTCATACTAAATTGTGAAAATGCTTTACCTTGTTGTTTGTCTTAACTTCATAAAAAGATATTTCACAAAAAATAAGTGTAAGGGAAACCTAAATTTTTTTTAAGAACAGAATTGGACATGAACCACAACAATATTAAATGAACATGTATATTAGTATTTGTTTGAGTCAAATGCTTGTATCGAGTCATAATGATGTTTTGCAGAAATTCCAAGAATTAAGGCGAGAGTTTTTCTAGAAATTTTCCGGAAACTTAACATGAGATTTCTGTCAGAACACTCTAACGACGTCAGAATCATAACCTGACGGCGTCAGGTGTAAAAATTCTGAAAAATTTTGCAAGTTTTGTTTTTCTAACGGAGTCTTAAAGTTTTTGTTAATTCTTTAGTTTTATAAACTCCAGGAAATCTGTAAACATTCATTCCACGAGCATTATATCCTTATATATATATATATATATATATATATATATATATATATATATATATATAGATTGCCGCCGATTTTATGCGAAGTTTGCCATGATTGTTTTCTCAAGTTTAACATGTTATATTCGACAAGAAGATGATTTATATTTCTGGAGGGAAGCTTTCAACGTTCATTTTCTTGGAGGAGGATTTAACCTTGTTATCCATTTATCTACACCGAACGAATCAGGGGAGTATTTGTTTTCATTCTTTTACCTTCATTACTTTTACATCCTTTTCATTGAACAATGGGGACAATGTTCAGCCTTAGTGTAAGGGGAGGGTAAATGATGATACCTTAGAGAATACAATTACTCTTGAGTTTGTTTGTTCAATAGTAGGTGTGTAATAAAACTAAGAGAAATACTTATTAGGGCAATTTTCGCACCAAATTTAAAATTTTTTACAACATTTAGGAGTGAAGCTTTAGCCTTAATGAGTGTCTCATGGATAGGAGTTGTATGACTAGCACAAAAACCGTACCACTCAAAAAAAAAAAAAAATTCACCCAAAGGAAGAATTTGTTTACAATCCATCCCAAATGTACAGCCAAATCGCCTTAGCCTTCCGTGTATGCACTCATCTTTAGTGCATTATTGTTATATGTTTAAACCCTTAGTTAATTGTCTAATTGATTACATGGTTGCTAAGTTGAGTCATATCTTGTACATATTGTTTTGGGACGATTGAGACTCATGGGTAAAGTACTAGTGTTATGGAGTAACGGGGGAAGAACATCATATATTACCCCCATATGTGCGTTAATCTTAAAAAGAACTCTAAGTGTTTTAATTATCTTGATTCTAGTCATTAGAATAGTTGATTGTAAAGTATGTAAAAGTTCAAGTGTAAGGGGAATGCAAATTCCCTATGACATATTATTTTGGATGGTAGGGCAAGAGTGTATGCAAAAAAAAAAAAAAAAAAAAAAAAAAAAAAAAAAATCGAAAAAATCAAGAAAAAGAAAAAAAAAATAGAAAAAGAAAGAGAAAAAAACATACGGACTACCATCCTGTTTCCTTTTATGTTAGTTTTATGTTTTTATTAGTTTTTGATTAGCTTAAGTCGAGTCGAGATTGGCTTAGCAACGCCACATTGTACATGTAATTAACCAAGATGATTAACTCGCCACCAGTAAATATTGCCTTTATCCAACAAAACCGTGTTTACCATATCCCTACACCTCACGTTATAACCCTTTAAAAAGACCTCTTTGATAGTTTATCGTAGGTGCTTACGCTAAGTGGTGGAGGTTTGATCCTTTCCCAAGCCTATGGTAATCTATTTGCTATGACAGGTAGTGAGAGATGCTTTCCATTTCCATATTGTGATATATACTTTATTACACCCGAGAGATGTGAGTATCTAAACACTATTTGTGAGGTGCTAGTGTATAATTTTCGTGCTTGTTTTTGGTTGAAGTGGAACGATTATTTGTTGCAATTACTTTTATATTAGTGTAAATAACCCCTAACTTGTATTTTGATTAGAATAAAAGCGCATTTGCTTGAGGACAAGAAAATCTCAAGTGTAAGGGTATTTGATAAAGCGAAAAGTATACCGCTTTTGCAGGGTCATTTAAGGCCAAAGTTGAGATTATTTGATCAAATATTGCCCAAAATCATTCCTTTTGTCAGTTTAGGTACTTTTGAGAGGAAATTTACAAAAGAAAGCATTTTGGACGTTTTTGGAGCGAAAAAGTGAAGAAAACGAAAAAGTCCCAAAATCATGCTGGAAATTGCACTTGACGGCGTCACATGTTGCTAGTGACGGCGTCATGACTTGACAAAGAGGTGGATAAATCAATTACACGTGACGCGCCAGAATGTTTTCTGAAGAGCTCGTTACGGCGTCACGTATTAAGTTTCCAAGGCCGTCACGAGTAAACCCAAACAAAGACGGCCCAGAGAAAATAAAGAGTGACGGCATCCGAAGTGGATCTAGGCAATACGAGTTTATTTTGGCGGCAAGTAGACGGCGCCACACCTATCTCTTGACGCCATCAGGATACAAAATCTATATACAGTTTTCTAGTTTTCGTTCATTGTGTGCAACTTTGAAGGGAGTGAACCCTAGACGAATTTTACAGATATTTTAAGGGTTTCAACCCTTTGTTTCATCCATGCTTAATTGAAGATACGTCTTTCATCAAATCATTCAATATGTCTATGTGTTGTTTGATTATATCTTACGCTTGTCTTCTCTTTAACATGCTAGGCTAGGTTTTCTTTGTGTTTGCTTAGATGTAATGAAACTTAGATATTGATTATGGGTTGGTTGTTTGTTTATAATTGTTTTGGATGAATGAATTCGATGTTAGGCTTAAGAAAACTGGCAGACTTCCAATTGGTAACTTGCTTGAACGTCTTAAGAAACATGATCAGAGGTGACTACGATATATTGGTTGTATTTAATGCGTAGGTAACTACTAATGAGGCCATGTTAGGTGCTAGTAGTCGGCTCGACATAGGGAAGATCGTACACAGACCTACGAATAGTATTAAGGAATATAACCCGTCATCAATGCAATTGTAACAAACTAATCAACCTGTAAAAGATAGCTAGGGAGTAGTGAAATCTAAGTAAACACATTTTCTCTCATTATTGTTTTCGCCATAATTCAGTTTAAGTTTAGTTTATTTTATTTTGATTGCATCTTTAGTTATTTGGGTTAGTTGATTAGCAACTAATTCCGCCCACTCCTTCAAAAACCGAGATTTTACTTGCTTTCATTTAAAATATAAAAATACAGAAAGAATCATCCCTCACCTCTAGGCCTAGTTTTAGTGAGTTTTAACCCTAGCGAACACTATTCTTTGAGTTGAATGATCAATCCCCCGGTACTTGTCACTATACTATACTACAACGAACAAGTACATTGTCTGGTGGGGATTGCAAGCTTCTCAAGATCCCTTGAGAGGTAAAACCTTTTGCGAGGGCGCAATTTCACGCATCAATGATAACAGGTTTGGACGTCCTCATGTCATGTGTCACTCCATGCCATAAGTCCTAAAGGGCTCAGTTACCTGGTATAACATGCTAAAAGGTCAACACAAATTGTTGTTCCAATAATATCACTTCTACCTAAACTAATCTATATGATATAAAGTGGGTGTGAGCACTTAAGAGTAGAGAGAGAGAGAGAGAGAGAGAGAGAGAGAGAGAGAGAGAGAGAGAGAGATTAAACATAAAGTCTCGCATAAATAATGAAAGAAACACATACCTCATAACCCATGAGGTAGGGGGTATTTATACCCAACATCTAGCCAAGCATTACAAAAGATAAATATATCCTAAACTATTACAAAAGATAAATAGAAGTGCCTGACTAAGATTTACACATTTTGTGTTCCAACAATCTCCCCCTAAGGGTAGATCATTCGGGTCTTATATTTATGGGCATTCTGTTAGGCCGGCTTCGACATCCGATTCTTTGTTCCATTCTTCTCCATGATGCTCTAAGCGTCAGCCTTTCTCTGATCACATTCACAACCTTTGTCAACATACGATGATTGCTTGCAGTCATCTCAATCTGCAGCTTCTCCACTTTACTCTTAATTCGCTCAATTTTCCTTAGAATCAACTTCAGGGTACCGGAGGAGAACTTGGCTACTTCAACGACTCAGAACAATCTTTTCTGCTTCTTATCAGTTACATAAATGACACAAAGTCCAAGGTTGGGTCTTGTGAACCATGTCCAGCACTTGATCTTCTGAATACCGATGCAAGCTAACATTGGAGGAGTCAAGTTGAATTTCCTTTGATAGCTTTTAATCCCCATCTAGAAGTCTTCAATGTGAGCTACTACAACATAAGCTTTCATGAATATTAGAACTGATTCAGTCACACCTTGATCAATAGCTTTCTTGTTGAAGCAGACTCTTCTTCTCTTAAGAATGTCTTCAAGATCATGAGGATGAAGATTCAAGCAATCGGATTCAATGAAGTGATAATGTTTATTATCGATACGAACAACGTGATATTCAACATAACCATGAGAATGTTGAAATTCAGAGTTGACTTCAACATATCTGAGAATTCTGTACTTCGAGAAGACTTCATCACGAGGCTTGTGTCTGAGTTGCCTTAGCCGATAGAAACCCCTCGATCTCATTAACATTAATTATCCCGATAAATGCATCGAAGTCATAATCCTCACGATCAACTTCTACTTCAGAGAATATATCCAAGAATCTTTCTTCTTCTAGAAATGGTTCGGGAATCTCCTCATAAGTTGCAACTTCCTTTGTTGATGGTTGGCATTCATTTGGACCGATAAGCATATACTTGAGATCATTGTTGAAGTAAGGAACTAAGGGTGCAGTGTCAGATCTGGGAACTCTGGGAATCTGTTTCCATAATGGAGAGCGTTCTCTTCTTCTCTTCTCTATAACATTTCTGTTGATTGTTGAAGGAGTAGAGACGCCAAGAGCTTTTGAGTCTTCTTGATCAACAAGTCTTGTATTGAAATCTCTGTCGCTCTTGAACTTGTATATAACCGAATCATAGACGCTCTTGACTCTTTGTTCCAAAGGAGCATCTTCCTATATGTTAATCCCAAACCTTTCATGTAGATTCGAGAACATGCTGTCAAGCTTTTCCGCTGTAGGATCTCTAACCTGTTCATCCATTTGTATCAGATTCTTCAGCACATCATCATCATCTTCGTCAGACACATCGAATCCCCCGAGCTCTGGAGGTATATCACCTTCCCGATAAGTCATGCCGTTCTAGAAGTCCATGTCACCATCTACACCTTCGTTTTGATTCACATCTTCAACTGCAACATTGTTTACGTTTACATCTTCTTGTTCATCAGTTTGTTGTTGCGAACCTGATTTTTGTTGTTGTTGTTGAGATTAATCTTGTTTTTGTGTTGAAAAGGTTGTAGAGGCTGTTGTTCTTTGTCTTGTGGCGTTTTTCTCCCCCTCAGGGTCATCCTGATCGAGATCATCCTTATCGCGCCTTCGTGATTTAGGACGACATTGACTTTCCAACTTGATGACTCTTGAGGACAACTTTTGTATTAGTTTAATTGCCTCAGAATTCAACTTGGTCATCTGCTTTTCAAGGTTCTGAATTTGATTTTCAGCTTGAGTTGGTGCCTGTGGTTGAGCTTCGGGTTCCAATAAACCACTGTATAAGTTGGGATGAACTTCCATTAGTGAACCATCATTTAAGATCTTATCTAACATAAGTTCTGGGATGTGTTCCAGAGATAAGGATCTTGATGATGATTGATAACGCTTAAATTATACATGTTTTTAGGTGCGTTATTGTTAGTTTTGTGCATCATATTTGGTTATATTTGTGTCTATTTGTTACTTAATCGTGAAAAAGTGTATATGCAAGCAAATGTAGCCAAGAACAGATAAAAACGATGAAAAGATGAAGAATTGAGGTGATTATGCACAATTGGAGATTTTCGAGAAAGAAACAAGTGAAGAACCACACAAAGACTCAAGGATTTGATAGATTCAAGATTTCCACATTCATATCAAGGAAATATCAAGTTCTATGAAGGAAATGCAGGCCACAACAAAGGATAAAGCATGCGTCAAGAAAGATCCAAGAAAAGACAAAAATAAGGATACAGATAACTTCCAACCGATCGGATGCAACCCGCATCCGATTCGGTTGGAAGTGACCAAAATAACCATCTGATCGGTTGGATGGAAATCCGATCGGATGGGAAGCTGCTGCTGTTACAATTTCGCATTAATTGGTGGGTTTAACTCCCATTAATCATTGGAGTCCGATCATTTTACAGTATTAACTCAGTAGGCACATTTTGGCTTGGAGATTAAGTGTTCCTAACACTGTATAATGAACCATATGCATGCATGCTAAGTTTACCATCCAAAATTTAGCAAAGGTTTACACCAAGCACTTGCTATCTCATTTTGATTGCCTGAAAGTTTACTAAACTTGTAAAAACGTTCAGGAAACGTTGAGTTTGAGTCTCAATCGTTTGGTGCGAGTGTGGAGTGTTTACTTGTAGAAGTAGGCGATTGGAGGAGCGTGGTTGCTATAGTACCACAATTTTAGTTTTTGTAATTCTCAAGCTAGGTACATCTTGTTTATTTACAATGAATTCTTGTTACTTTAAGTTTAATAAAAGGTTGTTTATTACTTGTGTTTTGATATGATTATTATGGAGTAATTTGGTATATACTTGTGTGTGTGATGTAATTAGTCATGGAGTATAGTTTTCTTTAAAAAGGTGATGCATGAAATCAATTATCATTTTATGAGTTTTTTGGGAAAATATCTAATCTTTCTTAAATTGTTGATAAAAACATCTTGGGGAATATTAGGCCGAAAGGGTTTTCTAAATATTTTTATTCCAAAAAGTTAGCGCACGAATTAGTATGGAATGTGATGTGTGACAAGCATCATGTTACTCTTTAAAATGGATTTGAGAAGATTTAATCACGAAATTAGGCTGAAAGGATTCGTAAGAATTCATAAAGAAAGAATTGTTTTTCAAACAACATCGTGTTAATGGAATTATCATACTAGCTAAACTAGGTCGAAAGAAGTTAACTAGGTGATTGAATTCTTACTAGTGATTTTTAATGATATACACCATTTATTGTTAATCATTTATATAAAAGTTGTGCATCATAACAAGTTTACACCAAGCTTAATAAGAATACTCCATTTGGTTGATTATAGCATCATACACCAGTATATGTTTAGTTAATTTGGTTACTTATAAACTTTGAATTTTCACTCAATTAGGATTGACACCCTTTTTGCATACACTAGTTGCTTAATATAAGAATCATTAAATCCCTTGGTACGATCTCGACTTACCCACCTTTACTAAAATGGACGAGTATACTTGCTCGTATGTGTTAAATAGTTAATCGGATAAGTGTGTTTATAAATTTAAAACTTGTACACACTGTGAGCACATCAAGTTTTTGGCGCCGCTGCCGGGGATTTGTTTAGACTTCTTTATATTTTTGTTAAAAAGTAAAAAAAAAAAAAAAAAAAAGGTAAAAAAATTTTGGTTTTCATCCAACCCGATCAGATGGATCAGCATCCGATCGGTTGGATGGCTCGTTAATTTTTTTTTAGTTTTTATTTCCTGCTTTATTTTGAAGATTAGTTGTTAGTTAATTAATAATTAATGATAGTTAAGTTTTACTACCTCCGTCCCAAAATATAAGTCCATTTTCGATTTTTCAAAGTCTATTCATTTCAACTTTGACCTTAATTATTTTTTTCCATGTTATATAATACTTGATGAAAAGTATACCAATGCAAATGCATTTAAAACACAAGTCCATTTATATATTTTGCATCAAGTATTATATAACACGACAAAAAATAATTAAGGTCAAAGTTTGAATAGAAAGACTTTGAAAATGTCAAAATGGACTTATATTTTGGGACGGAGGGAGTAATAATGATTACTTTTTATTGTTTTAACTAGTGGTTAATTATTATTGTTAATACTAATTTAATTTATTTCAATTAAGGTAACTTAATGTTCTTTATGTTTTTAATGTTTTAGTTTAATGAATTTGTTTAAATTTAATTTTTAGTTTATTAATTAATAGAAATTAAAGTTTTTATTTAATATTAAGGTTAATTTAAATTAATTGATTAAAGTTATTTTAATTAGTTTTTCATAATAGTTTTTAATTAATTAAAAAAAAAGTATATTTTTGTGTTCAGGTACAATCTATCTGATCGGATGCCTCCCGCATCCGATCCGGTTGGATATGTGCAGGAACCATCCGATCGGATGGATGCAATACCGATCGGATGGTTGCCTCGAAAAGTTTTTTTTTTTTTTTTTTTTTTTTTTTTTTTTTTTTGTTATTTATTTGTTTTAGTTTATTTACTTGATATTATTTCATTTTAAATGTATTTTGATTATGACTAACCCTAATGCTAATGGCTTGGTTGTTTTTATTGGTGGTTATGTTATAGTTAGTAATTTGCTTAGTGAAATAGAGAGTTTGAGTAAAATTTCGGAATACCTAAGGAATTTGGAGGATATGTTTACGGATTCAGGAGATTCTTTGGAGAAATTAGAGAATATGCTGGAGAAAGCTAAGGCGGATTTGGAAGTAGGAGAAGTAGTTGGAGAGAATAATGTTTGTTTGCCTAAGGAGATTGAGAAAAGAGTTGTTGTCTTTACAAGAGCTCCTCCTAAGGACTTTGATGCACCACACATGAGGTTTGCTACACCATGTGCGGTGGAGGGAATCAAAGCTTGGGATGCTCAACTTAATATGGAATATGGGGACAACTATATCACGAAAGATGTCTTAGACAAGCTTGGTTTTGTTCGTCTCAACTATGAGGATTATGGAAGGAAAAAGGTTAAAGATGTGAAAGTGAACATTCATGGGCACATTTTTAAGGTTGACTTTGTTGTGCTTGATTATTGCAATTTTGAAGAACCGGAGGTTATGTTTGGTAGGAATTTTCTTGTGACTACTAAGTGTACGGTGGACCTTGCACTTAGTGAATTGAGGATCAATATAACTGATTTGGAGGAAGAGAAAGAAGTTGATGTTATGATTGCGGAATTGTGTGAAGGAATGGAAGAGAAGAAGGAAGGAGGAAGAGGTTTGTAAGATGGGAAAAGCAAGTTGGAAGAAAGCACCACTATACAAACTCACCTAACCCTCCAACCCAAAATTAACTAATTCCACATCATCATCATTACCTAGTACACCACCAAATTCACCAAAAGTTAGCCAACCATTAACCAATTAACAAAAAGAATCTATTTTGGATAACTTAGAAGAAAAAAATCATGAACTAATGGGGAAGAAACCGGTGATTGAGGTGTTGAATAACTACATGACTTATAGGAAGAAGTTGGATTCGGTCATGATGGCGTGATCGAGGTTGGAAGATAAGTTGTTGGGATATAAAAGATCTAGGTATTTTTGTATGTCAAAGTACTGCTGCATGAAGATAAAAGTCAAAGTACTGCTTGAAGATAAAAGTCAAAGTACTGCTGATTGAAGATTATTCTAAGTACTTCGAAGAATACAATGACTTAAGTGCAATATTAGATAATGGATTAATGTGTAATATTGTATGAATATTCTAGAATAAGTTAGGGATAATTACTTGTCGTTCAAGATGTAAACCGACTTAAGGTTATCTATAAAAGGAGCCTTAAGAGGTATTAGTCGATATATGTTTTAGAGTTGTTCAAAGTCGATAATAGTTAGGGATTGTTAGTGAATCTGTGTAACAAAGCAGGTTCAAGTTTGGTTAATATATAAAAGTTCTTCTTAAGCTTTGTGTTAGTAGATTCCACATACTTTACAAGGTTAAACAGTGTTTCAATATTAATAGTGTTGAGTTTACTTAATATTATTAAACCTTTACAAGCTACAAAGTAGTTTGATCAGAGTACATCGATCCAACAAGTGGTATCAGAGCTTGTGTTGGAAACTCTGATTAAGAAGAAAAACCTTTAAACCGATTATACTACAAACCCTTCAAGATGTCGACAGAGGCTGCACCTGCTCCATCAATCACTACTGTTAGAATTCCAACTGTTAAGAAGGGAGAATATGACTTATGGGCCGTGAAGATGAGGCAGTACATTGCCATTACAGACCATGCACTATGGGATGTGATTGTCAATGGTAATATGCAAATTGAAGAACCAGTGGAGATCCCTGGACAACCAACACCACCTAAGCCAACTATACCAGCTGCAACCAAAAGAAATCAAGACAAAGCTCTCAACATACTGCTCTCTGCTATTCCTGATGGTCACTTATTGAAGTTTCATGATGCCAAGGATGCCAAACAACTATGGGCTGAAATTAAGAAGAAGTTTGGAGGTAATGATGCTTCCAAGAAGATGCACAGGAACTTGCTGAAGCAACAATTTGAAACTTTCACTGTTGGTGAAAGAGAAGGTCTTGATTCTGCTTATGAAAGATTTCAAAATCTTCTGAGTATGCTAGAACTATATGATGCTGAGGAATCAGTTGAAGATGCTAATTTGAAGTTCTTGAGAAGCTTGCCATCAGCATGGCATGTAGTTGCTACTATGATCAGAGGACAACCAGGGCTGGATACAATGGACTTTGATGATCTCTACAACAATCTGAAGGTGTATGAGCATGAGATGAATGGTACTACAGGTTCAAGCTCACATCAGAAACCCCAAAACATTGCTTTTGTATCTTCTGAAAATAGAAGCAGTACTTCCAATAAAGGTACTGCTTATCCTGTCCAAAGTACTGCGACTGAAACTCAGGTTCCATGTACAACTATGGTCACTACCACTTCATCACAATCAATCACCCCCACCTCAGAGGATGTTCTATGTTCATTCTTTGCTCAACAAGCATCTCTACCTGTAACCTATTAAGAGGATGTCTTGCAAATAGATGATGATGCTTTGGAAGAAATTGATATCAGATGGCAAGTTGCCATGCTCACCGCAAGGATCAAGAAGTATGTGAATAAAACAGGAAAAGGCATCAATTTCAGAGCTAAACAGGGAATAACATTTGATAAGTCCAAAATTGAGTGTTTCAATTGTCAAAGGACTGGTCACTTTGCAAGGGAATGCAAATTTGCAAAGTATCAAGCAAACAAGATGATTGAACAACCCAAGCCTGAAAGAAAAGAGATTCCTATTACTGAACGAAAACCAAAAGCTTTGGTTGCTCAAGAGAATCTGTCAGAGATTGATTGGTCCAACGAGTTTGATGATGAACCTGTAACCTATTCAATGGTTGCATTGGAAGACTGGAGCACAACTTTTGATGAAGAGCCTGGATATGCTGCTTTGGAGTCAAGAGATCGTCTAGGAAGCTTTGATTGGAGCATGGAGTTTGAAGAAGATCCTGTTCAGCTTGCTATGGTAGCTACTTCACCAAGTTCATCCACTATCTCTGAGGTATGCCCTAAGTGCAATGATATGTATCAAAAGTTACTTAGTGAATATGTAGCTGAAAGAGATAAATTTCAAAGGGCTAGGGCTGAGATAACTGGCTACCAGTTGACTTTAGAGTCAACGGAGGCCAAAATAATTACACATGAAAACAATGAAGTAGCATGGGCTGAAACATATAAGCAACAAGAATACCAAGTTATGTTGAGAGAATGGAAACTAGGATGTAAGGTGTCTGAACTAGAGAAAGTTACTGCTGAAAGAGATAAGTTGTTAGAAAAACTTGCTGTTTGGAATGAATCAAGTCTGTCACATGTTCAATTTGTTGAAAAGCAAAGAACATCAAACATTAAAACTGGCCTAGGTTATGATAATGATAGCAAAGAAGGTATTCCATTTAAGAGTAAGGAACTAAATCTTACAGTAGATACCTCAACTAGTGATGAAGAATTCATAAGTTTGGATGAAAACACTTCTAGTGATGAGGAATCCCCTAGTTCAACACCTCCTGAATATAAGAATGACAAGGGATACAATGCAGTTCCTAATCCCCCAGGTAGCTTTCAACCACCTAGGAAAGATGTCTCTTGTTATGGGGTAGATAATCTAGAGTTTAGGAAACAACTTAAAAGTCAATCTAATCCTGAAACTTTGGAAACATCTGTTGAAGTACCTAGGGATGATGAGAAAAAGTTTTCAAAACAAGCAGTACATTCAAACAGTTTTCAAAGTACTGATGATCACTCAGCAGTACCTCCAAGAAAATACTTTCAAAATACTGCTAATTTTAGAAAATCTTTTGGAAAGGGATTTGGGGATATTGGTCCAAAGGTCTGTTATGTATGTTATAGTCCTCATCATTTGATTAAGGACTGTGATTATCACTCAGAATACTTAAGCGAATATCTAAAGACCAGAACTGCACATCCAAGTCATACGGAGCATAGGCCAAGAGAAAACAAACCAGTTTGGAATTACACAAATAGGGTTAACCATATTAATTTCTCAAAAGACTATAGGTACCCTCATCAGCAAAGATCATTCTCCAAACCCACAGTACCTTCTCAAAGTACTGATAGAAGTTCCCTAACCAAGGTGCTGCTAGCAGACACTCAAGTGTAAGACCTAGGAGATTCAATTACTACAAACCTAGAAGGCCTTACAACACAAGAAAAGATGCTAGAACACAGACCCCAACTCCAAAAGTAACAACAAAATGGGTTAAGAAAGAAAGTACTGCTGAGGAAGAACCAGTACTTTCAGTGGTTAAGGGTGAAAAAGGGAAAATTGATCATAACAAACCAACAAGGGTGATTACATACTCAAAGAATTTGAGTATGTCACTCCACAAGGGGAACACAAGTCAGTAATGGCTTGGGTTCCTAAAAATAACTAACCTTTTTCATGTGTATGCAGCGCAACCCAGAAGAGGAGCTTAAAGATCATCTTATTGTAGATAGTGGTTGCTCTGGAAGTATGACAGGAGAAAATGAGCTCTTGTCCGATTTTAAAGCTTATTTTGGAGGAAAAGTTGCATTTGGGAATGATCCTGATGGAGGAAGAATAACTGGCAAAGGAACTATCAAGGCAGGAAACATTGATTTTGAGGATGTTAGATATGTGAAGGAGCTCAAATTCAATCTTTTGTCAGTCTCTCAGATTTGTGATAAGAAGTACCCTGTGTTATTCTTTGACACAGAATGTCTTATACTTTCTCCTGATTTTAAGTTAGAAGATAGAAACTTGGTGATGCTGAGAGCACCAAGAACTAATGATGTGTACAGCATAGACTTGAAGAATATCAATTCTACTGAAAGAGCAACATGCTTGATTGCAAGAGCAACATTGGAAGAAGCACATCAATGGCATAGAAGATTGGGGCATGTAAATTTCAAGAACATCAATAAGCTGGTCAAAGGAAATTTAGTTATAGGTTTACCTTCAACAACATTCAAGAATGATCACTCATGTCTTGCTTGTAAGAAGGGTAAACAGCACAAGGCTTCCTGCAAGAAGATTGATGAGAAAACCATTAGAGAGCCTTTAGAATTGCTGCACATGGATCTGTTTGGACCTGTTTCAGTTGTTAGTTTGAACAAAAAGAAGTACTGTTTGGTTGTGACAGATGACTGTAGCAGATTTAGTTGGGTCTTTTTCTTATGCTTCAAGGATGAAACTTTTGATGCTATTCATGATCTTATAATAGAACTTGAAAATTAGTTAAGACTCAAGGTTTGATGCATTAGATGTGATAATGGGACTGAGTTCAAGAATCAGCTAATGGATGACTTTTGTGCCAAGAAAGTAATTAAAAGAGAGTTCAGTATTGCCAGAACTCCTCAGCAAAATGGAGTTGCAGAAAGAAAGAATATAACTCTAATAGAAGTAGCAAGGACAATGCTTGCAGATTCCCAATTACCTGTTCCATTCTGGGCTGAGGCTGTAAGTGCTGCTTGTTATGTGTTGAACAAAGTATCAGTGACAAAACCTCAAATGAAGACACCTTATGAGTTACTCATGAGAAAGAAGCCTAGCATCAAGTTTATGAAACCTTTTGGATGTCCCTTAACTATTTTAAACACTACTGATAATTTGGGCAAGTTTGACGGGAAGTCAGATGAAGGATACTTATTGGGATATTGCACCAATAGCAAAGGATTCAGAGTGTACAACAGGGCTACCAAGAAGGTTCAAGAATGTCTTCATGTGGATTTTCTAGAAGAACAAGAAAACTCTAAAGGTAAAGGTCCTGATTGGATGTTTGATCTTGATTTAATGTCTTCATCTATGAATTATGTACCTGTAAGGGAAGAAAATCAAGCTGCTCCCACTGAAGAAGAAGCACAGTACATTGTTCATGATGTTAATTTAAGATCTGAAGATGAGCCCAATGATCTAGTCAATGATGAGAAGAAGAGTACTTTTGAGCCTCAAGGTACTGTTGAACCTAACAATACTGTTGATCCTCAAAGTACTGCTCCACCAAAAACCACAGTATCTGATGAAGACCAAGCCATTCAAGATGAACTTAGTAGGATGCTTTTTCAAGAAACAATGGCTAAGTCTTATGAAGATGAGCAAAGGAGAGCCTATGAAGCAGAAAAGAAGAAGGCTAAAGGCACTGACAGTACTTTTCCCCAAAGTACTGTTGATCCATTTGAAAGTACTTTTCAACCTTTAAATACTTCAAATTGGATAAATACTGATACTGTGAATGATCCTAACATGCCTGACTTAAAAGATACTGATGATTTAAATGATCCAAACAAGATTACCTTAGAAGACACTGATGATGAATTGGATCAAGAAGGCATTTTCTCAGATTCTAATGAAGATCCTGATTTAACTAATTTGGAAGATAATCTTGAAGTCTCACCAACTCCTACTCTAAGAATTCACAAAACTCATCCTGTTACCAACATAATTGGACCCTCAGCTTCAGGAGTGCTCACAAGAACTAGGGCTAAGAATATTTCTCAACAACATACTTCTTTACTTAGTTTTTTCTACAAACAAAACAGGGTGAATCACAAGAATCAGAAGTTTTGTTTATTTGCTTGTTTTCTGTCTCAAGAAGAGCCAAAGAATATCAAACAAGCATTAGCCAAGGAGAGTTAGGTTGAAGCTATGCAAGAAGAACTCTTACAGTTTAAACTTCAAGAAGTCTGGGTATTATGTGATTTACCTGATGGTAAGAGACTGATTGGAACAAAATGGGTCTTCAGGGTAAAAAGAGATGAAAGAGGGAATGTTATTAAGAATAAGGCAAGGTTAGTGGCTCAAGGATATAGACAGGAAGAAGGAGTAGACTATGATGAAGTCTTTGCTCCTGTGGCAAGGATTGAAGTCATCAGGCTATTTTTGGCTTTTGCATCCTATATGGGATTTCTTGTATACCAAATGGATGCTAAGAGTGCTTTTCTATATGGCACTATCACAGAAGAAGTTTATGTCAAACAACCTCCTGGTTTTGAAGATACTGCACACCCAAACAAAGTCTACAAGGTTATCAAGGCTCTGTATGGCCTTCATTAAGCTCCAAGAGCATGGTATGAAAGACTCTCCAACTTTCTATTACAGCATGGTTATGGGAGAGGACCTATTGACAAGACTTTGTTCATCAAGAGAGATAAGAAGGATATCATGCTTGTCCAAGTGTATGTAGATGATTTTATTTTTGGTGCTACTAAGCAATCTATGGTGAAGGAATTTGAAGATCTTATGCAAAAAGAGTTTCAGATGAGTTCGATGGGAGAATTAACATTCTTCTTGGGACTTCAAGTGCAACAGTCAAGCAGTGGAATCTATATTTGTCAAGATAAGTGATACGTGGGGATTGCACCAAGCTTTACCTCTCGAGGGATCTCGAGAAGCTTACAACCCCCACCAGGCAGTGTACCTAATCGATGTAGTATAGTATAATGACAAGTACCGTGGGATTGATCGTTCAGCTAGGAATAGTGTCGCTAGGATTAGAAAACCTAAAGACTAGGTCTAGAGATGAGGGATGATTCTTTTTGTATTTTTATAGTTTTATGAAAGCAATTAAAAATCGCGGTTATGAAGGAGTTGGGCGGAATTAGTTGCTAGTCAACTAACCCAATGCTAAGATGCAATCAAAATAAAATGCTGAAAATGAAAATAAAACTAAATTATACTAAAGTTGTGAGCAATATGTGGGAGAATTGTGTTTACTTAGATTTCACTACTCCCTAGATATCTTTTACACGTTAATTACTTGTTATAGTTGCGTGGATGCTGGATTGTATTCCTTAATACCATTCATGGGGTGGCGTACTTACTTCCCCAATCCTATGAGCGCCTACTTCACTCCTATGTCAAGCCGGCTAAGAAGCTCCTAACATGGGATCACTAGAATTTGCTCATGCATTAAATACAACCAATAAAACCTAGTACACATCGGTTCATGTTTCCTAAGACGTTCAAGCATGTTACACAAAGGAGATCTGCCAGTTTTCTTAAGCCTAACATTGAAATCATTCATCCATTGCAACCATAAACAAGTAATCAACACATAATTAACATCTAGGTTTCATTACATCTAAGCAAACACAAGAAAGATCTAGCCTAGCATGTTGAAATCAAGACAAGTAAAAGATATATTCAAACAACACATAGACATATTGAATGAATTAAGAGAAGACTTATCTCAATTGAACATGAAAGGATCCAAGGGATGAAAACCCTTGAAAACACTGTAAAATATAACCTAGGGTTTACAAAGTTCGGCCCTAGTTTCTCCACACAAGTTCCTCTTCTTATGAATGAAAAATAGAAAACTATATATAGAGTTTAATAGGTGACGGCGTCAAGAACAAATGTCTGACGCCGTCATCTCACCGCCAAATTGTTCCTCGGACTGCCTAGATCTGGGTCTGACGCCGTCATGTATTCACCTTATGCAGGTCGTCACCAATTTAACTCTTGACGCCCTTGTTGTGACGCCTTCAGGTTTGCACTGGGTCGTCATGGTTTTTACTCTTGACGCCGTTAGGATCTTCCTTCTTGACGCCGTCAGGTACTGTTCTCAGCATGGAAAATTAAGTCTTTGCCGTTTTCTTCACTTTTATGCTCCAAAAACGTCCGAATTGCTTCCTTTTCCAGAATTCACTCCCAAAGTACCTAAAATCACAAAAGGAACGATTTAGGGCAATATTTGATCAAATAAATTCAATTCCGGGCTTAAATGACCCCCTAAAAGTGGTTCATTTTTTGCCTCATCAATAAGTATGTTGCAGATATTCTTAAGAGATTCAATTTCACAACTGTCAAGCCTACATCTACACCAGTGGATACTAACAAACCTTTGGGAAAAGATGAAGAAGGAAAAGATGTTGATGTCACTTTATACAGGTCTATGATTGGATGTCTCATGTATTTAACTGCATCTAGACCTGATATTACTTCCGCTGTGTGTTTATGTGCAAGACATCAAGTTCATCCCAAGGTATCACACTTGAATGATGTCAAGAGAATTTTCAGGTACCTTAGGCAACAACCTAAGCTAGGATTATAGTATCCTAGGGATTCACCTTTCCATCTACAAGCCTTTTCAGATAGTGATTATGCTGGAGATAACTATGATAGAAGATCTACAACTGGAGGGTGTCAGTACCTTGGCAGCAGATTAGTCTCATGGCAATGTAATAAGCAAACAATTGCAGCAACATCTTCCACAAAAGCAGAGTATGTAGCTGCTGCAAGTTGTTGTGTACAAGTACTTTGGTTGCAAAATCAGCTTTTGGATTATGGATTCAACTTCAAGAATACTCCTATCAACACTGATAATGAAAGTACTATCTGTATTGTGAAGAATCCAGTGTATCATTCCAAGACCAAGCACATTCAGATTAGGCATCATTTTATTAGAGATTGCTATGAGCACAGGCTTATCAATGTGGTTAAAGTCCATATTGATGATAATGTAGCAGACCTACTCACAAAGGGCTTTGATGTTTCAAGATTTACCTTTTTAGTTATGAGTATTGGCATGATTAACAATTAAGCTATTTTTTAGGGGAGGCATTAGTAGTTAGTAGTTAGTCATTATTTGAGGGGATGCTACATGTATCATTCATAAAGCAAGTATTTTATTCATCATTCAAAGAGGAGTTACATCAAACCATTCCACCAGATACATCATGACACAAACACAGTTGAAATACAGACACAGATAAGACATACAAACAACTACCACAACCTACTACCAAGCTCCACACAACCTACTCCATAGGCCTTTTTCCCTTGCCCTCAAAGCTCTGCTTTCCCTTCTGAGCAGTCTTTCTTTTGTCATCAAAAGAAGCTTGCTTTCTTGGGCAAGCCAGGCCAAGATCTTGCTTGGGTAGTTTCTCTTTTCTTGGAGCAGGCCACTTCATGTTCTGTATTGCTGATTCCAGCGCTTGAGTTAATGCATGTGGAAGCTCATTAGCTAGAGATGAACCAGGGATAGATTTTTTCTTCTTGGGCTTTTGGTTGGTAGTGCTTGCTGCATCAGTTATGGTAGAGTTTGCAACACTCACTGATGAGGATGATCCATGGAGTCTAACAAACTCTACATGGGGAGGAATGTAATCTATCCATCATGGATCTTCAAACTCAGAGTCAAAATAATAGCTTATTTCTGAGTCTGTTGTACCACCTGAGTCTGAGGAGATGTACACAAGAGGAAAGTGACTCATTGTTCGGGTTTTTGTGTTCTGAAAATGAAAGATGAGATGAATGAAGTATGTTGTTGGAAGAGTTGCTTTTATAGGCACGGTAAAGGTATAAGGGTATTAAATGAAGTTCATTGATGTTTACTTACCCTGGTAGCTTTGGGAATTAATTTAGGGAGATAGTAATTACTTAGGGTTGACTTTCAAAGATATTTTGGTCAAACAGTCAACTATTAAGATATTTTGTTTGAGAAGTACTTTGGTCAAAATATTGATTGGGTTTATAACTGAAAGTACTGCTCCATCATCTATGGAACGTACTGCTTGGTGATATAAAGGGTACGCTGACGTGTCAGATACTGTTCCAACGGTCAGATTTGCGGCTAACAAACTTTCGAAAGATATGGGCATGATCACTTCCAAAAATAACGATAAAATAATTTATTAACCGTGATTTTTTGTATCCTATCCTTATATACCTCATATCTTTTTCTTATTTATTCTCCCGTATTCATTCATCAAACCTACTCATATTATTCACCGATTACCACTCTTCTCTCCAAACCTTCTCACAATGGCGATTCGTCCTACCAACACCAAACACAACATGATAGCAAATCTTGAGAAAACGCAAAGTAACATTGACTTTCATGGTATTATTAATTTTCTCACCGGAACCCACATCTGTTACTCACTTTTAGTCAACCCAGAGATTATTGGCCCTTGGATATAGGAGTTTTGGGATACGGCAAGGTCTGCGGTTGAAGATGGAGAGGATATTATACATGCTACAGTTGCTGGGAGAGCTATTCGTGTTATAGAAGCAACAATCAGAGAGGCTCTGTTGTTTGAAGATGAAGGAGGCTCCGTTTTGTTTGCTAAACAAGAGATTTGGAATGCACTAAGAGACATTGGGTATGAAGGGCCTTTGGATAAGCTTACTTTTCAGAAAGCAATTGTAAGTCCTCATTGGAAGTTTCTTATTCATGTTTTACTCCATTGCTTAAGTCCAAAGAGTACTGCTTGGGATCAATTTAGCCATTCTATAGCTTCTGCATTTGTTGGCCTGATTACCAATCAACCCTTCAACTTTTCATATATGATACTTGATGGTATCCTAACACATATTAAGGCTGGAACCCCTTTTCTGATGTATCCTAGATTTGTTCAACTTCTCTTAGAGAATCGATTAGATGGGATACCAAAACCTCAGGATTATGTACCCACAATTAGGATGCCACCTAAAGTGTTCACCTTTATGTCTCACACGAGAGTAAATTTTTTGGGTAGAAACACACCTCTCAATGCTTACATGTTAGAGGTAGAACAGGCTGTTAGGGATGATCTTGACATCAGTGGTTCTGTAAATCCTGATGATGCTGATCAACCTGATCCTTCTGAGCATTCTGCATTAGCACATACATCTACACCACTTATTGTTTCACCTCAGCATAATGATTTAAGTGAGAGAACTCCCTCAGTGTCAGCTTCCTTGGAAAAACTTGTTTATGCTGAAGGTACTTCTCCACAAAGTACTTCTTCTCAACATACTGCTTCCAAGCATACACCAGTACCTTCTCCCAATGATTATACTCCCACAGGTGGGATTCAAACACCTGGAGGAGATGAGGGAATTGGACGGGCTATGAATAATTATGCTTTGACTAGAGAGTTTGAGAGGATGAAGAAAGCTATGGATGATCAGGCTGCAGAAATCAAGAAGTTAAGGAAGAAGTTCAGAAGATTAAAGAAGTTTGTCTGGCCTCTTGTTCAAAATTTTAGACTTTATGTGAAGGAAAAGAAAAACTCTCAGAAGCCAAAGTCTAAATCTTCCAAGAAGACTTCTAAATCCAAGAGGAGGCATAGAAAGTCATCATCTATCAAATTGGGGAGGAATCAAGATGATAATTTGGATAAAGATGATGCTGAGATTAAATATTCAAAAGATGCTCACCTTTGGCAATATCCAGAAAGTCCAAAGACTTTTGTGCCAGAGAAACAAGTTGAAGAAGATGTGAATGTTGCGCAAGAAGATGTTGAGCAAGAAATTGTTGAGCAGGATGTTGATGCACAGAATATTCAAAGTACTCAAACTCAAAGTGCTGGTGTTCAAAGTACTGCTGCAGAAAACACAGGTCTGCAAGGTACTGCTGAGCAAGGTACTGCTGCTATGAATATTGATGAAGGTGG